>JBBHKE010000279.1:9907-56358 GCA_037447655.1 Zygnema cylindricum | reverse complement strand
CTGTGGAAGAGCCTTAAGCCTATCCATGGCGTCAGTGATACATACCATTAGCAATTCAGTTTATTTTGAGCAAAGAAGCTAACCAGAATTCACAACGAGGTAGTAGTAAATTTGTTCAGGCACTACATACCATTACCAATTCTGTTTATTTTGAGCGAAGAAGCTAACGAGAATTCACAACGAGGTAGTAGTAAATTTGTTCAGGAACTAGCTAACCATTTTTCATATTCTAAGATCGGCATTGGCAGTGGCAAAGGTAGTGGTCCTACAAGGTCACCTTTGACATGTTATTACTGTGATGAAAAAAGGTTTTTACACTGTGTAATGCCTACAAGAGAGCGAAAGCTACAAGAACTTTTCGTTTTGGCTAGAACGAAAGCCGAGTGCCATCTCAGTCAAGTGGACAACCAACAACATTTTCCAACACACTTCAGGAGGAGGACGTCAGCAGCTTTTTCAACAATAGCAAAAAAAAATACTTTGCGATGGCACAAGCAACGGAACGCGTGGAGGAAGACGAATGGATAATGGACTTTGGTACATCTGCACACATGTGCCACAGTCGCCATTTGTTTGAGAGTATTCAATCTACCTCCCCAGTCAAAATTTATTTCAGTGATGATACTTTCGTTCGGTCCAAAGTTAAGGGGAGGGTGCCAGTGATGTTAAACTCAGAAGGAAAATTTGTGAAAATAGTCTTGGAAAATGTGTTGCATGTACTAGCTTTTAAAAGGAATTTTTTTTCTACGTCAATGGTAGAAAAGAAAGGTTTTAAAACTATATTTGAAAATGGGAAGAAAACAACGAGTAACAATGTGATTATAGCTGCAAAGGGATTTGCTGGAGGCAACAACTTGTAGCGACTAAGTCTTGCAAATGATAATGAGAATGATGTTATGTACTTATGTGTAATCAATGATTGTGATTTATGGCATAAAGATTTGGTACATGTGAATTATGATAGATTAGAAAAGATGGTAAATCAAAAAATGGTGGAAGGTGTAAAAATTAGTTAGAAATCAACATCAAATATATGTGATAGTTGTGCAATGGCAAATATTCAAAGGTTGCCTTTTCCTTCACAAATTGATCATAAAAGTAGCAAGGTGCTAAAACTAATTTATTTCAGATGTATGGGAGCTATCTAAGTATCCATCTGTGGGAGATGCCTAGTGTTTATGCTTACCTTTACAGATGACTATAGTAGGTTTACTACATTTTTTTTTTGAAAAATAAACATGAAGTCTTTAAAAAATTTAAACTATATAAAGCCTAGGTTGAAAATCTACATGAGAGGAAGATAATAGGTTTTACATCTGATAAGAAAGGGGAGTACATTTTGTTGTTTTGAGAAAGCTTTAGTCCTCTCTATGCCTCGGAATGTGAGGAAGAGAGAGTTTCGGGACTCATAATGTTTTTCAGTAAGTCTGGTTCACTACGAACCAGAATTGGTGTTACAGTGACTCATTTAGGAGTACATGGATTAAATACACTCCCGAAATACGCAACGTTACAAGGGAGATCGTATTCCGAAATATCCGTTTGTTGGTGTACGGATACACCTAAAGCCCGAAATGACACTTGGCAGTTTACCTAGACCGAAATGACACTTGGCGGTTTACCTATGAATCTGAATTTGATATGTGGGCGGCGGACGGAGACCGCCGACAAATGCTGGTCAGAGTGGATCATTTACACGATGATTTGGCGTGGAATAAGAAACCCTAGGTTGTTGTAAATATTCCCTTGATTTGTTCTTTGTCTTTATTTGATAAGTTGATTAGTGTATAATACTTTTTGGTCGGCATACCTTGTCATTTCGGGTATACGCATAGTATTACGTGTGTTAGGAAGATAAATGTACGGCAGGTATGCCTCCGTACGTTTGGTAGTGAAGCTTCAGTGTATATGAGTAGGACTTAGTCATTTTTGGAGTTATGAACACTTTGTAGTCAAAAATTATACAGCCTGTGTTTGGCATTTTCATCTGTGAATATCTCACAAATCTGTGGGCAAAATTACTTGTAATTTTTGGTGTGTGTTCATCCTGATATTATCTAAATAATGGTATCTTTGCAGAGCTATTATGTCCCTTGTTTGTTTTTAATCAACTGTTGAAGTTGCTGTATTTTCAGATCGGTTTTTGTGAGAGTTTCTTGCTTGGTTTGGTTCTGAGATGACTACACCGGTATCCTCATCGTCTTCGTTTCCGAATGTTACCTTAGAACAACACATTTCTCATGAGTTTGCATTATTCTTAAAATTACATGGAATCTCACGTCAGCTTACTGATCTTTATTCTCCAGAACAAAACGATGTTTCAGAGAGGACAGGTCAATGATGGCTGATATAAACATAGATTTCAAATTTTGGCCCGAGGCTATGAATTCTGATACAAACATAGATTTCAAATTTTGGCCCGAGGCTATGAATTGTGCAGCTTATGTCAGAAATAGGTTAGAAACAAGGGCAGTAAAAGATAAAAATTTCTATGAAATGTGGACTTGATATAAACTAGATGTAAGTCACTTCAAGGTTTTTGGAAGTAAGATTTTCATGCTAGATAATGATCCGCAGAAATGGAAGCTAGAGCCAAAAGGCATACCAATAATATTTGTAGGTTATGATGATCATGCGAAGGGTTATAAATTATATGACCTTAAGAGAAATATAGTCGTGGAACCCAAATAAATCATAGTGAAAGATGAGGGAAAAGGAGTAGATGTATTTAGTCAGCGGTTTTTGGAAGTAAGATTTTCATGCTAGATAATGATCAGCAAAAATGGAAGCTAGCGCCAAAAGGCCTACCAAGGATATTTCTAGGTTACGATGATCATGCGAAGGGTTATAAAGTATATGACATTAAGAGAAATATAGTCTTGGAAGCCAGAAACATCATAGTGAAAGGTGAGGGAAAAGGAGTAGATGTGTTTAGGCAGCGTATAGAAGAAAAAAAAGATCGAAATGTTTATTATATATTTTGGAGGAAAATCCTATATTTTTCATAAAAAGTACGGAAAACAAATCTACACCAACTCAATGAACAAATGAAGTCCATCATGGAGGCTCAAACGTGGGATCAAATGGAACCTCTTCCAAAAGGATGGCTATTAGAAGTAAAAGGGTGTTTAAATTAAAATTGAACCCAGATAATACCATAGACAGGTATAAGGCTTGTTTGGTTGATAAGGGATATAATCAAAAGGAGGGGATAGATTATGAAGAAACTTTCACCTGTTGTAAGGTTTCCATCTGTTCGCATATTACTTACATTAGCTACCTTAGAGGATTTTGACATCCACCAAATACATGTGAATACTACTTTTTTGCATGGTGATTTAAATGAGGTCATTTATTTGAAGCAACTAAAGGGTTATTCAGGAAGCAAGAAAAAAAATATACTTTTAAAATCTTTGTATGGTGTGAAGCAAGCCCCACGGCAGTGTAACTAAAATTTAGATGAGTTCTTGACAAGGTTAGGATTTACTAGAATTAGCTCTGATCATTCAATATATGTGATGTGTAGTGATAATCGTGATAAGATGATATTCATTGTTGTGTATGTTGATGATTTGCTACTAAACAGTAGGAACAAAGAAGGAATAACTAGAGTTAAACACGCTCTCAATTCATAATTTGAAATGAAGGATTTGGGTGAGGCAAAATATATCCTTGGAATACAAGTTGAAAGAGATAGAGAAAAGAAAAAAATTAGGCTAAATCACAAAGAAGCGATGCAAAACATGTTGGAAAAAATTGGCTTGTCTAATGCCAAAGGTTGTGCAACTCCTATGGAGTATAAGCAAAAACTTGAAGGGATGGAGCATGAGTTTGGAGTCATATTAGAGGAGAAACTCAGTATAGAAGAGCAAAATTTTATGTCTCAGGTACCCTACAGACAAGTAGTGGGAAGTTTGATTTCCTTCATGAATTACACTAGGCCCGATGTAGCTACAGTTGTTAGTGTATTGAGCAAAAGTTTGCAAAATCCACGAAAGAGAGATTGCGAGGAAACAAAAAGGGTCTTAAGATATCTTGTTAAGACCAGAAATCTTTGGCTTACTTTGGGAGGGGATAAGGTTGGCATTAATACTTGGAGCGATGTTAGCTATGGTGATGTGCCTAGTAGGAAATCTACAACTAGGTGTGTCATTCAGATTTGAAGTGGAACTTGTAGTTGGAGTAGTAAACTTCAAAAGGTCACAACTCAATCCACTATGGAGGCCGAATATATGGCTGCAAGTGCAGCTTTGAAAGAACTGCTTTGGATTAAAGCATTTCTTCAAAAGTTGGGTTTTACATAACACGGGACACAAACAATGTGGAGCGACGCTCCTATTTCTGTGGCTACAAACCCAAGTCACCATTTTAAGAGTAAGCAAATGGACATTCGCCTACATTTGGTACGAAAGAAAGTTTTTGCGAAAGTTGTCAAACTTTGTTATTTGCCTGATGAGAAAATGGTTGCGGACATGCTGACAAAAGCCCTCCCGAGTCCCAAGTTGGAGTTCTCTAGGAAAGCATGCGGCCTAAGTGAGTAAACCTTCTAAAGCTTAAGGGGAGTATTGGAAAGTAAGCTTTAGTAAGTTATAGAAATTGGAGTCTAGGACTTATAATATATTTGGACTTAAACTGTTCAATATTGACCAGATTTAGTGTGGGTTATTTGTACTATCTACATAGGTAGTTTTAGGAGTAAACAAATATGTACGGCCGCAAAATGAATGTAGACGTGAAACATATCTCACAGATTTTTAGGGTATAGATATTGTGATAGGACCATTCTAGAAGAAGCACTTAGAATTTTGTTAGTAGATGTTCATGTGAACCCGATACATGCGTTTTAGATGTTTTTGAGATCTTTTGAGTATTTAGTTCAATTAGGAATGAACAGTTCGATACAAAATGTACATTCTACAGAGTTAAGGAAATGAGAGCACTAAGTGCATTTTAAGGTGTGTTCTTTTCTATTGTCTTTGATTTGGGTATGGTATATGTTTGTCTGGTTGAAAGACCTCTTTCATTTGGTCTTTCATTTGGAGTTACATCATAGATATAGATCTAGTCAACTAGGTATCTCTCTTTGGGTTTGCTTTGTCATGTCTGATAATGGCTCAGTCCTTGCTTCAGTCCTTGCTGGTCCAAGTGCTCAGTCCTTGCTGGTCCAAGTGCTCAGTCCCTGCTGGTCCTAGTGCTCTTCTAGCACCTCCCTGCTGGTCCTAGTGCTCTAGCACCTTGTGCTCTAGCACCTCCCTGCTGGTCTAGTGCTCTTCCAGCACCTCACTGCTGGTCCTAGTGCTCTGCTGGTCCTAGTGCTCTTCTAGCACCTGCTGGGACAAATAAACCAGCCGGTGCAAGTGTGACTCCTAATGGGAGTGGATCACAACCGAGTCAGAATGCCCATGACCTTGAACATCCCCCTCCCCCTCCCCCTCGTCCTGGGACAAATAAACCAGCCGGTGCAAGTGTGACTCCTAATGGGAGTGGATCACAGCCGCTGGGACAAATAAACCAGCCAGCACCTGTTGGGACAAATAAACCAGCCAGTGCAAGTGTGACTCCTAATGGGAGTGGATCACACCCGAGTCAGAATGCCCATGACCTTGAACATCCCCCTCCCCCTCCCCCTCGTCCTCCCCCCTCCCCGTCCCTCCCCCTCCCCCTCCCCCTCCCCCTCCCTCTCTCCCTCCCCCTCCCCCTCCCTCTCCCTCTCCCTCTCCCTCTCTCTCCCTCGCCTTCCCCGACTTCCTCTCCCTCTTCCCTTTCGTCGCCCTTTTCCCCTGCCTCCCTCTCCCTCTCCCTCTCTTAAGAAGATAAACGCATTAATATGGGACAAATAAACAAGCCAGTGCAAGTGTGACTCCTAATGGGAGTGGATCACAACCGAGTCAGAATGCCCATGACCTTGAACATCCCCCTCCCCCTCCCCCTCGTCTCCCCCTCCCGTCCCTCCCCCTCCCCTCCCCCTCCCCCTCCCTCTACATATATATATATATATATATATATATATATATATATATATATATATATATATATATATATATATATATATATATATCCCTTTCCCTACCCATCGCCCTCTACCTCTCGCTCTCTTAAAGGACAAACGTATGAATACCCTTAATTTGTGCCTTAATGTAAAAAAAAAAGCATTCATTAGTATTTTCTAACCACAAAAAAATAATAAGTTTTCTATTAAACAAAGAAGGGGGATGAGGATAAATATTTTGAATTACTCTCGACATTGTAGAATTATTCAATAATCAATATTTAAGGATAAAATAAGGGATGAAATTTTAAAGATATTATGAATATATAGTTCCAATTCCTTTTCGTATAGTTTCAACAGATTTTTTTTCCCAATTTTTTAACTGAAGTGAATTAAAGCATAACAAATATAATATTATGTATATTACTAGTTTTAAAAAACTTAAGATAATTTAAAAAACCAACATTTTTTTGTTTAAAAACATTATTTTTAAGTACTTTTAGAAATTCCAATCTGGTAGACAGTTCTCAATTTTTTTGAAAATGCAATTTTCAATCAAGTCAATTGTTTTTTTTGTCTTTTACCCTATTTTGTTTTTAAGGTCACGATATCTTAAAAGAAAAAAAAACACCCACTTCAAAATAATTTTGTATTGATACGAAACCAAAAAAAAGGGGTTATATTTGGAACTATTCAAGCCAACTAAGATTCTCCCTCTATCCCTCACTTCTCTCTCCCCCTCTCTTCTCTCTCCCCCTCTCCTCTCCTTCCCCTCTCACTCATTCCCTCTCATCCCCTCTCTTTTTCTGACTCTTCTTTTTTTTTTTTTTTTTTTTAAGTTACTAAACTATATAATACATAATACACAAAGGGATTGCAATTGTAAATAAAAAAAAAACCAACACTACTTTTAGAAATAAATTACAAGTTTCCTTTGTTGTAATCCCTAAAGTGAACATTTAACACTAAAATTTATACATATACTGTAAACCTAAAATTATATTTTTTAACTCTTCCAAACTCTTCTAAACCTTGAAATCCTCCAAAACCTAAAAAGAAACAAAACAAAAAACCGCAAATTTCAACTGAAAAAAAAATCCTTAAAAAACTCGCAATAGTTTTGCGGCTCCACTTGCTACCGAGGAATTTTGAGAATTTGACAATTTTTTCAAACCGTTTCGAACTTTTTCTCCTCTTTTTTTTAATTCTTCCACCATTTTCGAATTTTCTTTCGCCTGAAAATGAATCGCACTCAAAATTTTTCGAAAATCGATTCTTCGATTTCCGAATCGTTCAAAAAATCGACTAAAACGTCCGCCTCCGCTTCCCCGAGAAGACATACGGCTTTTTTGTCTTTTACCAAAATGACAAAACCCAAAATTAGCGTGGATTTTGCGACCGCGTTTGCGACAGAAATTTTTAAAAGTCGTAAAATTAACGGAAGGGCTCCGTTTTCAACGATTTTCCGTTTAACGGAAAGATTTGCAGACATATAGAACGGAGAGTTCGACGGCCATTAATTGAACCTCAATGGGCATTTTTTCTTTTTCTTTTAAAAGATTGACCAATGGGGGAACAGCTCCGTGTGACGTGACAATTTCACAGTAATCTCTGGAAAAAAAACAAAAAGAAATAAAAATAGAAAGAAAATGAGTGAAGGGAAAAAAAAGGGGAAAAAGGGGAAAATAAAGGGGGGGGGGATGGGAAAAAAAAAAGATAAAAGAAAAAGAAAAAGAAAATAGAAATGAAAAAGAAGGAAAAAGGAGATAGAAAATAAAAGGAAAAAGAAGAAAAAAAATGGAAATAGAAGGAAATAAAAAGGAGGAATTAAGGAGAGAGGGAGAAGGACAAGGAGAAGGAGAATATGAAAGCGGAGATTTAAGAAAATGATAACGACAATTAAAAATATATCCAAATTTGAAATCAGAAATAAATCGAGACGTGATAATAATAGAAAAATAGAAAACAATCAGAAGATAATAAGACAAGAAGTAATAAATAAAATTAAAATTAAGTGAAAGAATAATAACAAAAAACATTTATGTAAATAATATTTGCGTGGCGAAAAAATACGGAATTTGAAACGGACGTTCCGTTAAACCCAAATCTGAAAAAAATCACTAAAAAAGTGACAATAATACTAGCAATCAAAATCATTACAATAAAACAATATACTCTCTCTCTCCCCCTCCCTCTCCCTACTCCTCCCCCTCTCCACCTGCCTCTCCTTCTCCCTCTCCCTCTCCCTCCCCCTCTCTCTCGAAAAATAATGATTACACAAAAATATTCAATTGTACAATACAAAAACATATAGAATTTAAAACTCAAAAACATATAATTAAAACTAAAAACATATAATTTTAGACTTCAAAACATATAATTTCAGACTTAAAAACCTATCATTTAAAACTTACTTGTTTGGCAAGACCACAATGGAATGTAAAACAGCCGTCGCGTAAAACTTGCTCCGTTCCGTTCCCGAAACCACCACTTTTACCAAAGAAGACACAATATTTAGTGTGGATAAACCTTCGACTTCTTCGACCGATTGATTAAAACACGCCAAAGTCGCGACGGAAAAAAATTGGGTTTCGGAATTTTTCGAGCTCAAAAAAGGAGTAACTTTGGGAACAATTTTAGGGATATCGATTTCGACTTTTCTCCGAGGACTTTGGGCTAAACCTCCCAAAGCTCCCAATATATAAGATTGGGTTTTCGGGTTTCCGATAGTTAGTGTGGAAAGGAGGAGAGGGATAGGATTTTGTCGCATTATTTCTTTTCGAATTTTTTCTAAAATAGGATTATGACGAGGAGGGTCGTCGAAAGTCAATTTTTTGAGAATTAGGGCTCCGAATTCTCTTATTTCGGGCTTCTGAAAAAAAATAAAAAAAATGTCACCCTTTAATAAGTTAATAATTGTAAAAAGGAGTGAAAGACTAAAAAGTTACAAGGAAATAATGGAGCATTCTCTCTCCCTCTGCCTCTCCCACTCCCAGTTTCTCTCCCACTCCCACTCTCTCTCCCTCTCCCTCTCCCTTTCTTTGATTCCGTTTAAACATATTCAATCCGTTAAAAATACGTTTTATTCCGTTTAAAATCTGTTTAAATCCGTTTAAACTTTCTTTCTTTCATCAGTCAAAAGGTTACAACTTAAATAGAATCTGTCCCGTTTTTATGAAAAAGGTGTGACGTCACCTGGCAGTGGAGGAGAGAGAGAGCGGTGCCTCCCATCCCCACCGGAAATAGTGTGGATCGAGAGGAGTCCTCAGGGACCAGGAGGAGAGAGAGAGCGCGAACAGACCACAGAGGGGGGAGAGGGAGAGACTCCTGAATTATGGCAGTCAGCGCCTGTGGAATGGGAGGGGAGAGGGAGAGGAGAGGGAGAAAGAGGGAAGGGGAGGGAGCGGGAGAGGAAGGGAGAGGGAGAGGTTCAGAAATTTGTTGAATTTCAGTTTATATGGGTAAGTAAATTAATTTTCAAATAAAATTGAGTTAATTGTTGGTACAAAAATTGATATTTTTTCAGATTCCTGATGAAGTAGAAACCTAGATTCAGATTTTTAGTTTGAAGTTGAGTTAAATATTGAGTCAAAAATTAAAGTCTTCGTCCTCGATAAAAAAAAAAAAAACGTAAAAGAGTAAAAAGGAAAAGTATAGGCATATGAACAAACAATAGTAATAAGAAGATATTAAGCAGTTCACAAACAAATAAAACAAACAAAAACAAAAGAATAAACAAAGAAACAAATAAAAATTAGCAAAGAAAAAGAGGAAAACAAAAAAAACAAGTCAATTAAAGACTCCTCTTTCATTAATACCGTTTTAGTGTTAATGATTTTTTCATCGATTAGATTAACCGTTTCTCCGTAAAAAGTTGTATTTGACAGTTCCAATGGAAAGATAAAACCTTTACCTTTCGATTGGCGGGTTTTTAACGGAAAAAAAAAAAAAACTTTACGTTTCGATAAAAAAGTGAATAAAAAACGGAGAAAATTTGATTTAAGTGGCGAAAAAAACATCATCGCTAATAATGATTAGCGGTATAGTCAATAAACGGACAAATATATCGATTGATTATTTTTTTTATTCATCCATTAGTTAATAATTGATTTAAATCCCCTACCTCTCCAGCCTTGGCCTCCACCAGATCCACTCTAATTCTGGTGTGAATTGCGAGACAGGCGATGGCGGAGGCAGCTGCCTCCTGTACGGATTTGTCTGTAGTGGATTTGTCTGCTGTGGAGAGAGCCTGGACCAGACCCTGAGTCAATATTTTGGAGTTTTCCTCGTAGTTCAGTTCCGTAAAACGGAGGGTTTCTCCGTTGGCACATATCTGAAAAAAAGTAAAGAAATAAATAATGGAATGAATAAATGGATGAGAGGAAAGGATGGATGGATGGATGGATGGATGAATGAATAAAAAAATATCACATTATAAATGAATGAATATATGAATAAATAAAAATATAAATTAAAAAATAAATGAATGAAAAGTAAATAGATTAACAAATGAAAAATAAATATATGGATAAGTGAATAAATACATAAATGTAACTTAAACAGATTGAAGAAAATAAACTTTAGGAACCAAAGACAAGAAAACCAAAAAAAAAAGAAAAAAACATGTTCACCTCTCTTTAACAAGTTTTTTTTCTTTAGCTGCCCATACCTTTAACAAGAGATTTGCGGATACTTTTTTGTCTTCTTCTGTTCCATACCAAATAGAGGTCACAAATCGACCAATGGCGTTCTCCGACCGATAGCTCTCAGCCGTCGAGAAAGAATGCTCCGATTTTGCTTCTGGAAAAAGAGAGAGGAGAGAGAGAGAGAGAGAGAGAGAGAGAGAGAGAGAGAGAGAGAGTAGGATTCCCCTCGTCCAGCTTCCGCTACACCTCTGTTTTCCGTTTTACGACCGTTGGCGTCCTTTTAAAATACGAGTGGGCGACGCGGATTCGGTGAACAAGAAGGGAGAAAATTTAAAGATCTCGACAAATTCAAAGAAAAATCAAAGAAATGGTACGTGGCGCGTTCCCATAGGTTGGATAAGATCTCCCTAGAAAAGATTCTACGGAAAAGTACAGTTCGTACTTCTGATGCAGTTTCAGACCGCCATGGGCGGCAGACGTTGTCATCTGCGTCCGTACACTCCAGCTGCTCGCGATTTGTCGGCCGAGTGCTTGAAGATTCGCCGAAGACGATTCGTACGGATATCAACCGGCGTGATTGCCGGAGATCTGAAAATAAATTGTACGAATTTCGATTACGCCTGTGCTTCGCGCGATTTTAGTGTCCACGTGTACGGCGGTCAAACTTGATGCCAAAATTCGTACGGTACGTACCGAATTTAGTACGAAGGACTTCCCATCGTGGGCGCGCCGTCGCCTCGCCACCGCCGTCACGTCTCCGGATCCACCGCTTGGAAGTTGACCGTAGTGCGCAGTCAGGTGGCCTCGACCTTTTTGTCGTTTAGCTACCATTATTCACGAGTGCGCAGTAAACCGACACGTTCGTCGAGAGGCTGGAAGCCAACTTGGGGAAGGATAACAAATTTGGCAAAAAGACAAGAAACAAGGAAAGTAAAGGCCCCGGGCAAAGCCGGGAAGTCTTTATCGTTATCTGCCGGTTTTTGAATAGAGTGGAGTGGATCCGTGCTGAATCCCGGGAAGGACTGGAAACTGAATTGTGTGCGCCGGCTTGTAGCCATTGCTATGTAGAAACAAATTGCTAGAATACGGATTACCATACTTTCCGTGCGAACCAAAAGGCAAGTGGAAGTTTAGGCTTTCGCACAATAAGGGTGTGTGCCCATGTAACCGAAACTTTGAAAGTTACTATGGATTTTAGCGCAGATTTTACGGTGTACTTTTCAAAGTGTTCCCATGATTGTCCTTTCATTACTTCAAATATGTGACAGCTGTAGACGTTTACAAAATATGCGACAGAGTACGAAACGAAATGTAGACGACTACACCGCCAATCGTTATTAGCGTTGTGTACGCTAATTCTGTCCCGCTTTTTATTTATTATTCTCAAATAGAATTATCCACACTATTTAAAAACACCCTAATTCCTAATTAGAATAAACGATTTCTTCGAAAATTTCCAAATTCCCAAGTAGCGTAAACCACGCTAATTATTCGTATACGCTAAAAAAACTTACACGCTAATAACGATTGGCAGTGTACTAAACTTCCTAAAATTGGTGACGTCTACAAAAACGGCGACGGTTGTAGACATCGAGGTTTTTGTGACATTGTAGATGTCTAGGGTTTTGTGACATAGTGCTCAATTGTCACTCCGTCGGCGTCTCTAAGTCTAAAACTCTCTGCCATGGTTCTCGTTTATATTTTTTTTGTCATTTCTCACTCTATCTACCACCAAACTACATCAATTTTATACCAATATCGTCATGTTTTATTTTAGGATGGAAACGGGAGCGGTAGTGTGAGAAGGAGGGGGGTGATCAACAAGCGCATAAAATTTGAGAAATGACCCATAAATGAGAGGGAAGGTGCGACACCCATGAAATTTTTCTTACGTACATTCGGCAAGAAAATAAAATAGCGTGTATTCCCTCGTGCAAAATGTACAAAAACGTGTGACACATGCGCAAACGTTTTCCTATTCGTTGTTCAAGTGTTCAATTTCGGTAGAAGTTTGAGAATGAAAACGCTTGACGTGGCAGTGAGTCGAAAAGAGGAAGATACTAAGTTGGAGCACATTCTACGTTTGAGGATAACTCTCCTACATAGATCTACATAGGCAAGGATGTGTATAACTTAACCAATTGGGCGACATAAATAATAATAAAAAAAGAAATAAATTATGTGCTTTGTAAAGCAACAAAATAATGATATAAAGCATGAAAAATGAAGCGACATCATGAAAAGGAAAAGGAAAAAGGTGAGTGGACAACAAAGCAAAAGAACGGCCACTAGGCCCTTGGATCTACTTATGTTTTTTACACGAGTTAGTTTTGAAAATTCCAAGCACTAAGATGCAACCTAAAATTGGCAAACCGTAAAAAATCCAAGATAACCGACTTTTGACAAACTGTTAATAAACACAAAGCAAGAAAAATGGCCAAAAACAAGTAAACAGAAATCACTGCAATCTTAAACCATCAAAATACGCCACCCTTATCCACCAAAAAACGCCACTAGGGTTCGACAACCTGAGAAAATCGACCGCAATAGAGTTTTACTCAAAGGAAGAAAACGTCTGAATGGAAACCTTGCCGATTTCGACCGATGCATTATAAGTTTTTTACAAAAAGTATAAAGAAAAACAAAAACTAGGCGCCCAGAGGCTAATGACGGAAAAAGACAGAAAATAACCGCACAACAATACTTTGATAATTTCGTACAATAGCAAAAGCAAAAGACAAAAAACAAGATAACAAAATCTCTTATCACCAATTCTTGTACTCTCAAGATTATGAGCATACAATCCGAACTAATCAACCTAAATCCTAACTTCTAATCATTTTCAGCTAGTTGATAGGTGCAGGTATTCTATCTACGTATTGCGCCTAGTTCATATCTTGGCTAATAGGCGGCCAAAACCATCTGCTTACGTTACAATATTAACAATCCGACCTTCCTACCTAAATGTAAATTGATGCACCCTCGAAGGTTTCACGACTTAAGTTTCACTAATCAAAATGCATCGCCAACATCCAAAATTGTACGTCGAACTATGTAATAAATGGCAGTAGCCGCGTGAAGTCGACATCCGCGACAGACAATTATATATTATCACCGTCATCCGCGCATATGTGTCTCTTGTCCAACCTACACTATTGTACCTACGCGTGATCGTAACAAAAACACCAAACAAAATGAGTGTAGCGGCAATCTGTAATACAAGATACGTAATGTATCGATACGATGCGACATAACGACAATCATGCATAGACTCAAGTAGGCAAGGATATACGCAATATAATGAGCCGAGAGACAAAAATGATTAAAAAAATGAATACAGCAATGATATATGAGAATCAACAAAATAATGATATAAAGAAAGAAAAGTGAAGCAAGGGCATGATAAAAAAAAAGGAAAAGTGAATGAACAACCAAGAGGAAGATCTATTTATTATCCTCCCTTAGCTTTTTAGCCCGCGGAGGATCGAGCCAACCCAATTGGAAGTTTAGGTTAAATTTAAGCAATAAAAAGAATAAACTTTATTATGCTGGTGTTCATGATATAATGATGTGGCATAAGAGGCTTGGGCATGTGAATCTAGATAAGTTAAGAGAGATGAAAAAGATGGGAGTAGTGGAAGGGATTCAGTTTGGTGAGAGGGAGAGTGAGAGTGTTAGTACAAGGGAAGACATCCATAGTTACTTTCTCCAATGTATAGTTTAGTCCGGAGTTGAACAAAAACCTCATCTCTACTTCTGTATTAGATGATAAGAGTTTTGATACTAGCACTAGGAAAGGAGTCTTTACTGCTAGCTTTGAGGAGGAAGTTTATTTCACTGCTGAAAAAGGTAGCCAAGGGATGTTTAGGCTGTTTTTAAGCAATGAAAAGAAGAAACTTTATTATGTTGGTGTTCATGATATAATGTTGTGGCATAAGAGGCTTTGGCATGTGAATCTAGATAAGTTAAGAGAGATGAAAAAGATGGGAGTAGTGCAAGGGGTTCAGTTCGGTGAGAGTGAGAATCTAAGAGATTGTAGTGGATGTGCTCAAGGTAAAGCACACAGGTTACCCTTTCAAAAAAAACTGCCACCTATAAGGGAGAAAAGATTATAGATTTGGTACTCACAGATATTTGGGGACTGGCCAAAGTGCCCTCACCAGGGGGGAAGAGATTTATGATGACTATCATTGATGATTGGTCTTGTTATTCCAGGGTGCATTTTTTGAGAAATAAGTCAAAGGCTTAGGAATGTTTTAGAGAATATAAAGCATGGAATGAAAAACCCCATGAAACCCCAATCAAGAGAGTCAGGAGTGACAATGGGGGAGAGTATACCTCTAACCAGTTTGAGGATTTTTCGAAGGAATATGGAGTCCAACACCAAAAGACAGTTCCAAAAAACCCGGAACAGAATAGGGTAAGACTAAATGGGACACTAAATGATAGTGCTAAAAATATGTTGTTGGATAAGAAGATAGAAAAAAGGTTTTGGGCAGAAGCAATGAACTGTACTAATTATGTCAAAAATAGAGTTTTTACTTCAGCGGTAAAAGGCCTACACCTTATGAAAGATGGACTTGCCAGAAACAAGACATATCTCATTTAAAGGTTTGCGACAGTCAAGTGTTCAGTCAAGATACAGATCGGTCTAAGTGGAAGCTAGTTCCTAAAGGAAACTCGAGTACTTATTAGGATAAAATGAGGATTTAAAAGGATACACAGTTTATGATCTAAAAAGGGAAGATGTAATCTTAATAAAACACCTAATAGTTATGGAAGAAGGAAAGTCTGTGGATCCTTTCAAGTATACAAAGTCAATAAAAATCAGATTTGAGTCAAAAAATTCCGATGACTTTGAGCTTCCTAACTATCCAGACTTCATAGAAGATGATATTCTTGCAGGAACAAATCAGACCGAGAAGGACTCGGCCGTGGAAACTCTAGTGACAACTCTAACCGAAGCAGAAGAAGAGGTGGAAATTGATTCGGAATCAAGGGACAGGGGAGAAGCCGAGATTTTTCAAAAGAACCCATGGGAAACATCTATTCCGACCACAAATTTTGAGGGGGAAAGAAAGAATTAGAAAAAGGTTGCAAGAAAAACAAGTTAATAACAAGGTAACAAAACTCTCTCATCTGGATAAACCTCAGACTTTTGGAGAGGCGATGAATTCTCCAAAGAGGAACCGGTGTAAGAGAGCCATCAATGAGGAGATGGCCTCTATTATGGCAACCGATACTTAGGAGCTGGTGGATTGTCCACCTAACCGAAAACCAATCCGGTCTAAGTGGGTGTTCAAATTAAAACTGAACCTAGATAACACCACTGAGCGCTATAAGGCCCGGTTAGTGGCCAAAGGATTTACCCAGAAAGAGGGAATCGACTACGAGGAAACCTTTACCCCTGTCGTCAGATTTCCCTCCGTCCGCGTACTTCTCAGTCTGGTAGCAACGGAAGACATGGAACTGCACCAGATGGACATCAAAACAACCTTTTTTTATGGAGAATTGGAAGAGGAGATCTTTATGCAACAACCGTGAAGGATTTGTGGTGCAAGGAGATGAGAGTAAGGTATGCCGGCTAATTAAATCTCTTTATGGGTTAAAACAGACGCCTCGACAATGGAATAAGAAGCTTGATGAGTTTCTTACTGGTCTTGGATATATCCGGATCAGCTCAGATCACTCAATCTATGTTTTCGAAGATGAGGAAGGTGTTATTTTTATTTCAATTTATGTTGATGATTTGCTTGTTCTAAGTAAATCAATGGACAAAACCAATAATCTGAAAACGGATCTTAAGGGGAGACTTCTGATGATGGATATGGGGGAGGCAAGATATATTTTGGGAATTCAAGTAGAAGGAGACCGAGAAAGAAAGATTATAAGGCTAACTCAGAAAGAAGCAATAGGGAACATTTTGGAAAAGTTTGACATGGATAAGGCTTATAGTTGTAAACTCCAATGGAGTTGAAGAAGGGAAGTGAGGGGAGTGTAGAAGAAAGAGCCATAATCTTAGATGAGGATTTAGGTCCGAAAGAACAAAAGTTTATGCAAACTATTCCTTACATGCAAGTAGTGGGAAGCTTAATCTATTTTATGAATTGTACCCGGCCAGATTTGGCTGCAGTTGTAAGAGTGTTGAGTAGGAGTCCAAATGCTCTCACTAAGAGAGATTGGGAGGCAACTAAGAGAGTCTTTAGATACTTGATAGGAACTATAGATCTATGGTTGCGTTTCGGTAGGGAGATTATTGACATCACTACTTGCAGTGATGCCAGTTATGGTGATGCTCCGATGAGGAGATGTACTTCTGGATATGTATTTTATGTGGGTGATGGGGCTTGTTGCTGGAGTAGCAAACATCAAAAGGTTATTGCTCAGTCCACCATAGAGGTTGAGTATATAGCCTCTTGCTTTGTTGTAAAAGAATTGATGTGGGTCAAGTCTTTGCTTGGTGAGCTTGGTCACCTTAAGAGTGGTGTGTAGGAAATTTTTTGTGATAATCAGGCAGCAATCGCTATTGCTGCCAATCTTAAACATCATTTTAAAGCCAAACACATGGACATTAGACTAAATTTGTTAGAGAGAACGTAGAAAACAAAATAATCAGTTTAGAGTACAAACCGGGTAGCGAGATGGTAGCAGATATGATGACCAAACCTGTGCCTTCTAAATTTTTGCAGGGAGAAGTGTGGTTTGAAATAAAAGAGTGACTAGAAAATAAGGGGATTGTATTTTCTAGGTCTAAAATGAAATGCACCAAAAAAGCCGAGTTAGTCTCCCTCTAACTCCTCTCTTCAGCTCCCACACTTGTCGCAGTCACTGAAGGTTAGAAAGAGAGCTAGAGCCATGGCTGCCTATGTTGTCTAAAGATAGAGAGACAGGCGGTAAATTTTGGTAAGTTTACCACAATGTATTTGACGGACCTAGGTTTTGATCTTAGTACCTACCGTTTGTCAAGTCAGAAATAGCCGGTAGCTTTATCCTATAGTCTTTGATCAGTGGTGAGACATATAGGGTTTGTTAGATATATAAATCTGTATGATAATATAAATTCATTTGATGGCGCGATTAAACATGTAACATAGACACCGTTTAAACATACGTACGGTGTACGGTACTTCGAGAAATGATTACCGCGCATTTGTTTCAACGGCGAAACAAATACCGCGCATTGATTTTTGTCGGCTAGAATCAAATGCCGGTTTTAATCGAACGACATCGATAAGCGCCGAGATCGCAGAATAGGCACTTTGGCCTTTTTCGGTAAGCGCCACGTCAAGCGCCACGTGGCACAACATCATTGGCTTACGGCATCTCCGGAGAATACGGGAACTAATCTGGATATGGTAGGTGTCAACATTTCAGTCATTTGGTAAGATGATCGTACAGAAAGTACATCGGCACTTGTACTTTATATACAACACAGTAGTTTTATTGATGCCGTACTCTAGTAGTATAGGGTCTAGAGAGGGATTTAGGACTTAGAAAATTGGTAGGTAGACCCCTCTCTCCCAAAGAGCTCCTGTACAATATGTCAACTTTGATCCATCATAACTTACTGCTCAGGGGAGCAAATTCAGAGATTCTTTTTGCTATCAACCTAGGGGAGTCGTCAACTTTGATCCATCATAACTTACTGCTCAGGGGAGCAAATTCAGAGATTCTTTTTGCTATCAACCTAGGGGAGTCTTTTCTTCATAGGGGTGAAGTTGGTCCAAATTTTTATATGTCACGGTAGCAATTATTCCTGTGGAAACTCAAAGGTGTCATGGTTATCTTAGGGGCTTCGAGTGAGCTGCCTACTTTGAGGGCCAATGGAGGTCTCAGGGTTTCAGCTGCGTTGCCTCGTACCTGAACATATCCAAAAATAACCGCATCTTTGTCGCAGTTTCGTTGTCCATTTTAAAGTATAATTTTCTCAAAAAGAGATGCGCCGTACCGGCGGCGTGTATTTTAATTTTTCGTACATTTAAAATTGGATCGCTTCACAATCTGCCGTCCATTTCTTACCGCGTGTTTACGCCATTGAATAAGTTCGTTACTTCACTTTTGGTTTATCCGTACGTTCGTTCCCCCAATTCGTAAATCTATTCAAACCTCCACATTAATAATATACGCACAAAATGTAAGCGTACAAAATATCGCATACGCACAAAACTATCTTTTGTAAAAGAACAGTGCCTTCATACATCACTGTGGTTTTCATGTGTATCCGTACTCCCACAAACGTATATGCTGGAGCGTATGCTCCAAAATGATGACACATGTCTCAAAGTGTATCATACGCTGTACTCCCGTTGTGTCACTATAACGCTAATTTTGGTTCACTCTAAACTAGACTCACCAAAACATTCTAAGTCATGAAACTCTCTCCCTCACACGCGAGACATAGAGAGGATTAAAGCTTTCAAAACAACACTTCTTTACAACTTAAGTGTCTATAGGGGATTTGTTTCATGAACTTTCTCTCCTCTTCATCCATCTAGTCATCTAGGATTGCTATTCCTCCATTTAAATTCCCCTCAAATATCTTCTTTAAGTCCATAAGAGTAGAGGAATTATTCGCTCTCTCCATCTGAAAATTTTCCAACATGTTTCCTATTACTTCTTTATATTCAGGTTTATCACTCTCTTTTCTCTATCTCTTTCCATTTGAATTCCTAGAACATATTTAGGCTCCCCTAGATCCTTTATATCAAACTAACTCCTCAAACACTTACCTAACTTATTAATCTTTTCAATCGACTTGCTCATATCATCAACATAGATAGCAATATATACGACACCATTTTCATCTTCAAACAAATAGATAGAATGATCGGAAGTGATTTGGATATATCAAGGTTAGTCAAAAACTCACCCAACTTGATGTTCCACTGCCGTGGCGCCTACTAAAATCTATACAAAGACTTGATCAACTTGCACACCTTACTCTTCTGTCCATTCTCCCCAAAGCCTTTTGGTTGCTTCATGAAGATTTTATCACCCAATTCTCTATGTATAAAAGTTGTTTTAATATCCATTTGGTGAATCTCCATGCATTCCGCCCCTGTTTAACTAAGGAGAATTCCGACCGAAGGAAATTTGACTACGGAAGCGAAGGTCTCTTCATAATCTATCCCCTCTTTCTTTGTGCAACACTTTGCTACTAATAGATATTTATATCTTTCAATTGAATTATTGAGGTTCAGTTTTAGTTTAAAATACCATTTGTATCCGATAGGTTTTCTATCCAGAGGGAAATCCACTAATTCCCATGTGTTAGCTTCGATTATAGATGCCATTTTTGCATTAATAGTTGTCATCCATCTACTACTTTCAGAGCTATTAATGCCCTCATAATAAGTTTGAGGCTCATTCGGGTGTGACAGCTTTGTCAGTTTGCTGTTTATTTGTTTTTCTTAAAGTTTTTTACTACTTCTTCTTCCTTCCTCAAATTTAGTCGATGGTATGGATGGCATCCTCAAATTCTTCTTTGGATGCTCTTCGGCTCCCCTATCTATGGAAACCGGTTCAATTGCCTATTTTCCCCTCTCGTCTGAAGTGGGAGAAATCTCTTTTTCCACTTTATATTTTCTCTTTGTTGTACGTGCATTGTCTTGATGAGTTGTCTCGTTCGGTACATCTTTTGTTTCAGAGCCATTGTCAGTTTCAAATCTGATTTTGACAATTTTGTTGTATTTAAAGGGATCTAAATATTTCCCTTCATCTATATCCATTACATGCTTTACCAAGATTATACCTTTCTTATCAAGATCATAAACTTTACATCCCTTTACATCCTCAACATATGCTATTAGGTATCCACGTTTACCCTTTGCATACAATTTTCAGCTCGCTTAATCTGTGTTTAGGCTGTAAACTTTACTTGCGAACACTTTCAAATGAGATAAATTTGGTTTCCTACCTGCCCATCTTCCATATGGTGTCTCTTTCTTGACACTTGAGGTAACGACCCTATTTTTTTAGATATTAGCACAGTTAATTACTTTGGCCCAACACTGTCTTCCTATTCTCTTGTCAGTCATCACACTTCTAACACTATCTCTTAGAGTTCGATTCAATCTTTCAGCTACCCCATTTTGTTCCAAGTTATTACGAACAATTTTTTGATGTCGGATTCCCTCATGTCTAAAAACTCTTCAAACTGATAGGAGTTAAATCTCATCCATTGTCACTCCTTATTTTTTTGATAGGAGTTCCATGGAGCTTTTCACTTCATGCTTTGTACTCTTTAAAATACCTTGCGACTTCAAACTTAGGCATAAAAAAGTATACCGGAGAGTATCTAGACGAATTCGTGAAGAGTAAACCTTGCGAATTTTGGCCAAGGTCGTGTGGATTAAATTGCACTTCCACTCCATTGGTTTTGGTTTAGATCGTTGTCACAATAGGCACACACAAAGCCAATCCTAAATAAATTAAAATGGAAAACAATTATAAAGGGAAAAAAATTAGTTTCTAATTTTCAAAGGTACTTTCGCATTTTATTACATGTTTGTCTATCTTTCTCTTTGACCTTTGGTAAGGAAACCTCCCTCGACCCATTTTTGTGTCGCTTTTGTTTAGTATTTTTTTCAATTTTATCAAAAACAAAAATTCACTTAAGTTACTATAATTAAATTTCAATCGATAACATAAAAAACAAATATTAAGACTTTATAACAAAGAACTACTTCCAAAAGAGGAAAAAAATGTTAAAGGTAAAAAAAATACTCATTAATTTTAGTCCTATAATTTAATTGAATACGAAAGTATTTTCCTAATTTTTATTTTAGTTTAATTAAAAGTTGTTTGTTTTGATTTTCACGTTCATAAAAAAATATGCTTTAAGAAGAAAACTAGGTGCCTAAAGGCTAAGAACAGAAAATAGCCTCACAGAACTACCTTGATAATTTCGTAGAGAAAATTAAAGGAAAGGACGAAAAGCAAAAAAACGAAATCAAAGGGAAAAGACAAAAATGAAGAAAACGAAATACCCTACAAATTCTTGTACTTTCAATATTATGAGCTTACAGTCCTAGCTAATCAACCTAAGGACTAACTTTGAATCATTTGTAACTAGCCAATAGCCTGCAGGTATTCTATGCACTTTTTGTGCCTATTTTGAATCTCGACCAATAGGCGGCCAAGATCAAGTGCTTACTTTACAAAATCCACGACCCGCGGGTTGAAACCCTTCCTACTTACATGTAAATGAATGAACATCCAAGGGTTCACGACTCAAAGTTACTTTCGCATGTGCTAAAGTTACAATTATTTTCTGCATTTACCTCCTTAACTTAAAAAAAAACGAGAAAATCTGCAGCCGTACGGAAAAATTGAAATTACCACCGTATAAGTTGCGTTACTTTAAAACTTTACATGTACTAGAGTTTATCGTGTAACGCGATGCAATTTGTCGTCTTGCGTGTTTCGACCAACTTTTGCGTCTTTTCAGCTCATTTTCAAACTTTATATAAAATCACCACAGAAGGTGATCTTGAATATAGTTCCATGTGGTGAGCGAATAGGCAGATGCAGCACGTGTCGGAAGTTTTTCACAGTTTTTGTGCGTGGAGTACCCAAAAAAAAACCCACTGCACGTTTCTAACCTGTGCATGACTTTTTCCTATGCGTTTTTTTTCGTACAAGGGCCGTGGAGGGGGTCTCGACCAACAGACGCCATTTCACAAAAGCGAAGTTTGTGAAAGCGCCCCTCTCTCTCGCTCCCTTATCAAGCACCTACTCAACAACGAGCTTTCAACTTACACAAAATATGACCCAGAAGGCCAATATGCCTCAAATTTGCCACAGTGATACACAATACAGTAAACTGACAATTCACAATCTTGCAGCCCAAATGACTTAGTAAACCATAAGATATGATGCCTGGAAATATCCCAAAAACTGCCCTTAGAAAATCATATTCCCAAAACTGGATACTGAAAAATTGGCTAAGTCCTAAGCTATATACTCACAGTGTGTATCTACTGGTCTAGAAAAATTTGGGTAACTATTATTGTG
The DNA here is from genome assembly GCA_037447655.1 of Zygnema cylindricum. Taxonomy (NCBI): domain Eukaryota; kingdom Viridiplantae; phylum Streptophyta; class Zygnematophyceae; order Zygnematales; family Zygnemataceae; genus Zygnema; species Zygnema cylindricum. Next base: position 33,708 of record JBBHKE010000279.1, on the reverse strand, counting down.
GTCATTATCCTAACTATTGACAAAGTATCCTACCTGTACGTTACTGTACTGTTAGTACCTCCAAAACCCTAATTACTATTTTGTGATGACTACTCCTCCCTCATCTTCATCATCTTCATCTTCATCTTCAGTGGGTGTAGTATCCGCAGAAAAACAGGCTACGTGCCCGCCCTCACGGATACTTGTTTTTGAGGGAAGGAAATATCTTTACTGATCTGATTTGGTTGAGTCTTATTTTACTCATGTTAAAATCTTTGATGTACTTGATGGCAATCTTGCTGAAATTGATGAATCCTATGGTGGGAAAAATCAGCAGGCTTTGCATCTCTTAAAATTAATTATTTCAGAGGATTTACTTATGTCACATGTCAAGATAAAAAAGGCATCAAAACTTTGGACTTCACTGAAAACTATCTATTTGAAAGCTAATGCTCAGCATGAGATTATTACAGTTGGGAACATTTGGGACTATAGGTATACAACTAGTAGTGTGGAAGAATATTGTAATGGACTTTGGTTTTTATCAACATAAAATGCATGTTCGAGGAGAATTTCTCTCTTTACCATCAGGCTATGATTCTTATGCGAGGTCTTCCTGAAGAATATAAAAGAGCTTCAACAAATTTGAAAAAATTGGTTAAGTCAGTCTAAAATCTAGCAACAGCTACAGAACTAGTGCTAGAGGAAGAATCCACAGTTATAGCTCTTAATCCAAGAAATTCTTCTGTAGCTTTTAATGCTCAGTAGCAAGGAAATATATCTAAGGGTTATCAAGGTTTTCAAATTTACAACAAGTGTGTCTATTGTTACACTGAATGACATCTGTACAAACTGTGCCCTAAGTTTCTTAAAGCTTGTGAGACAGGTGTGTTGAGAAATGGATGGAAGCCGAGAGTGATCTACACACCACAAAGGCCACCTTTCACACCAGCGGCACCTTTTTCCAAAAATGAGGCGTTTTCAGCTAACACACTGGAGCCGAAGTCAATTAACAAGGAATATGCGCAAGATGTTGCAAGTTTTCTAGAAACTGACGATAAATAATTCTTCGCTCTTGCAAATCTAATGGAGGGAGACAAAGACCACAAATGGATCATGGACTCCAAAAGTTCCTCTCATATGTATTGGAACAAGGCTTCCTTCACAAATCTGCAACCTATCCCAACTAGGCAAGTTCCTCTCATATGTATTGGAACAAGGCTTCCTTCACAAATCTGCAACCTATCCCAACTAGGCATATCTACTATGCTTGTGGTGCCACAGTTGAAGCAAAAGCTCAAGGAACTCTCATCCTTATGTGTGAGATAGATGGACAGGCAGTTCCTAGAACGCTTTATGATGTGTTGTATGTCCCTCAGTTTGAAAAGAATTTGTTTTCTACCTCAGTTGTAGAAAGTAAAGGCTTTGAAATACTTTAGAAACAAGGAAAGAAAATAGTTAGCAAAGAGGGAAGGGTACCTTTAATGGGAACTAAAGGCCCAAACAACTTGTACCGGATGGACCTGGTGAATACAACTTCTTTTGCTTACTCCAATTTCTTATCTGATAATGTTTTGTGGTATAAAAGAATTGGTCGTATTCATAACGACATGCTGGAAAAGATGGTAAAGAATGATATGGTAGAAGGAGTTAAACTCGGTTAGCAACTGTTGAATATTTGTGATGGTTGTGCTTTGGGTAAGCTTCATAAACTTCCTTTACCTCAAACCGCAGATTTTAGAACAACTAACCTCTTGGAGCTTATTCATTCACATGTATGGGGACCCTCCAAAATACTATCTCTGGCTAGCAGCAAATACTTTATTACATTCACAGACGACCTCTCCAGATTCAGCCGAATCTATTTCATGAAGGAGAAAAATGAGGTCTTCACCCACTTTCAACACTTTAGGATCTGGGCAAAAAAGCTTCACGGCAGATCAATTCTTTCTCTAAGATCTGATAATCGAGGTGAATATACTTCTAATAAATTTGCTCCTTATTTAAGGGAAAATCGTATCTCTCATCAATTTACTGTTCCATATACTCTTGAGCAGAATGGAGTTTGAGAAAGGTTTGAATAAAACTCTAACTGAGAGTGTTAAATCTATGATGGCAGATAAGGGAGTAGACACTAAGTTTTGGGCTGAAGCTTACCAAACTGCAACCTATATTAGAAACAGATTAGAAACTAGATATTTTCAAAGAAAGATACCATATGAAGTGTGGACATGCAAAAAACCAGATGTCAGTCACTTCATAGTTTTTGGTAGCAAGTGTTTTGTACTGGATAATTTACCGAACTGGAAAATGAGTCCAAAGTCTAAACCTGTGCCTTATACAACAACTTTTTTCCAATTTCAGGTCCACAAAGTCAACGCAATCCACGTAGCTAATGAGCGGAGAGCAAATGTTACCAGACTGACATAAGACAAAATAAGGCGTACTACACTCAAGGTCAAAAGTTATGCTCTCAACTGCGGCTAGATCCGCGGTAGGAAGCTCAAATTGGATCCACTATTATGTGCCAAGGTACTTAGAGGAGGCGGAAAAACCAATTTTTGACCTAGAATAATTAATGGACCAAAAGTCAGTTGGATTTGAACCAAATTTGTACTAACGTATAGGAGCATAATCTAGATTACAACCCCAGAAGTTACACGAAACTCCATAATGTACCCCCTACTAGGACGGCTTGAAGCTGACTCCTGGTAACGAAACTATAATCTTTGAAGCGGAATAACTTGATCGTTCGGCCTCCGTTAAGCGTGAACTAAAGTGCGTCGCGTTTTGTTTTGGATATAAAGAAATCTAGTTCTATTTGTTACGCTTCTATGTGTTGGTTTTTTGAAAAGTTAGTTTCGTGCGCACACGAAGTTTTGTGCGTGCGCGTGTTCGGGTGCGTATTTAATTACCGAAAGTAATGTGGTGGTTCGAATGGTTTGCGGATTTGGGGAGTACACCGCTAATTGTAATTAGAGTAAATTACTCTAATTCGTTCACTCAAAATTTCGACTCTATGACATCAAATAAAGTAAACGATTCTTATTTTTTCATTATTCTAATTTAGGTAAGTTTAATTAGCGTAAAAAATTGTAATATAGGCTTGTTTTAAATTGTGTGGAGTATGGACGACGCTCGACCGTGCAGAATTGTACTTTTGTAAATAAAAAGGTACAAATAATGATTTAATTGAATCGCGCTCGCACGTGAAATCGCACTAAACGAAAAAATAATCACATCGGAAAAAAGTCGTTCGCATAACTCTCGTCCGTCGACAGCATTGTCGTGAGTGTGAACATTAGCTGACATTTAGTGCGACAAATAATACTAACGTCATAATGACGTCAAAACTATACGGAATGACAGATTTTGTACGTTTACGTAATTTAGTGTTCAAAATTTCAGCGCGGAAAACTATTGCCGACATAACCCAATGTAGAGTACTTAAAAAAATTAGAGTAAACTTCCTCTGTGAAAAAGTTCTATCACATAAATTAGAGTTAACTACTCTAATTGTTTTTTTTTGGTTTTTTTACTCTATTTTTTTCATAACTCTAATTACGATTCGCGGTGTAGATGTACGAGGAAAATTAAAGGGACGTGAAGAAGTAATTAAGTGGCGCAGAATGCGTTGGGAAATGGACGGCGGATCGCGAAGCGATCCGATTTGAAATATTTGAAATATTGAAAATGTACTTTGCCTGTATGGAACGTAATTTGGCAAGCGGCATTTATGGCGAAGGACGTGCTTACGGTACGGGCTAGATTTGGATAGAATGACGTCGTTTCGTCAAGTGTACTTTGGAACCACGCGGCACGACATCGCCGGTGCCGAAAAGGAGCTACGGACGGCGGAAAAATGCCGCCGTTATTTTTCAACAAGTGGGACGCAAAATCGCGTCCATCACATTATATTTATTTTAGACGGTCTAGATTCGTTCGATGAAATTCGTAAGGTTTGTAAATATTTGCAACAATTTTTTGTCCTATGTGTATTAGGTATTAGTGTAGATCTATTCATTTTGACATGTCACGAAGTACTCGGGTTACGTACGGCTGGTATGCCTCCGTACATTCAGTAGTGAGCTCTAGTGTATATTTGTAGGACTTAGTCATTTTGGACTAAGGGAACTTTTTAGAGAAAAACTGTTTTGCTTCTTTTTGGTAATTTTCATCTGAGGATTGCTCTCAGTTGTATTGGCAAAATTATCTAAAATTTTGCAAGTGTGTTCCTCTTTATATTATAAAAATTGTGAAAAATTTGCAGAACCATCGTATGTCTGGTTTGCCTTGGACTTCATTGTGAAGTCGGTCAAATTTATCAAAGTTCTGGCAGATTGTTTTTCTGCACCTTTGACTGAGTGGTGTGATAATTATGTTTGGTATTTTTGTATGAAAATTTGTGGGAATACTAAGTGGCCTAGAAAATATATGTTCGTGTACTTTCAGCCTGTTTTGTTAATTCTGTAGAATTCTGAGTGGACTCAAAGTAGGCTGTTTTTGGGGTAGTCTGTGGTGCGTACGAGTGTAGATCCATTGCTGAAAATGGCTAAGGACAACACCATCTTCGTACACGGGTGACCATACAGGGTGGAAAAGGGTCCGGAAATCCTGGGTAAAGGTAAGTGTGCCGATAAGGCAAACGGGCTTGAAATTCTTTGCTAAAACCAAAGTTACAGGACTAAATTTTCAGTTGCATACGAAAGTACCCTAAGTTTCAACATTTAAAATTTTTCGTTGGCATCCAAATCTGGATGTCTAACTTTATAATAGTCGGCGGCCGTCGCGTGAAGCCGTCATCCACAACGAACATTTATGTAACACCGTCGTCGTCCGCGCGAATGTTTATATTCGCACCACCACAATATTCCCCATGGTTATTCTTCCAACGTACACTATTGTACACCGTGAATTGCTATTAGCGTCCATAAGATTTAGTTGGCACCCCCAAATTTTGACCCAATTTCTTCAATAGAGTTAATAATTTTAAAACGTTTTCTACGTTATTTTAGGTACCACAGTTATTAGGGTTACAAGGTTAATAACTGTAATATATGGTCGTTTTAAATAGTGTGGCATACAAAACATTCAATTTCGTACAACTCTATACTTTAATAAGTAAAAAAATACAGATGAAAGTTTAACACTGCCGCACGCGCATGTGAATGTGCATTAAAAAAATGTAACTCTGAGACCTCCATAGGTCATCAAAGTAGGCAACACACACGAAGCCTCTAGGATAACCCTGACCATCTTGGGTCTTAGCAAAAATAATTGCCACTCTTGCAAGAAGAAGCTTTGACCACCTTCACCCTTGTGAAGGCAAGACTCCTTTGAGTCGATAGCAAAAAGAATCTCTAAATTTTCACCCTTGAGCTGTAAGTTATGAACGGTCAAAGTTGACCTTTTGTGCAGGAGCTCTCTGGGAGAGAGGGGTCTAAATACCAAAACTTCTAAGTCCTAAATCCCTCTCTAAACCTTATACTACTAGAGTACGACACCAATAAATTACTGTGTCATACATAAAAGTAAAAGTTCGGATGTACGTTCTGTACGGCCATTTTACGGCATGGCTAAAATGTTGACGTCTGCCATATCCGGATTAGCTCCTATATTCTCCGAAGACGCCGTAAGCCAATGGCGTCTTGCCACATGGCGCCTAACGTGGCGCTGACTGAAAAACGCCAAAGCGCCTATTCCGCGATCTCGACGCCTATCGTGGCCGTCCGATTAATGTTGAAATCAATAGATTTGGTTGATGATTTATTAGTCTTAAGCAAGTCCTTAGATAAAATTAACAATCTCAAACAGGATCTGAGAAGTCGGTTTGACATGAAAGATCTCGGCAAAGCAAAATACATTTTGGGGATTCAAATGGAGAGGGATAGAGGGAATAGAATTATAAAACTCACTCAGAAAAAAGTTGTCGGTAATATGCTAGAAAGGTTTCAGATCGAGAAAGCAAATGGGTGCATCACTCCCATGGATCTAAAAAAAGTATCGAGGGGAGTGCAGAAGGAGGGATATTGATTTTGAATGATGAGATGGATGAGGAAGAAAAGAGGTTTATGGAAGGAATTCCTTATCGGCAAATTGTAGGCAGTTTAATTTACTTTATGAATTGTACACATCTGGACATAGCTGCGGTTGTAGGTGTTCTTAGTAGAAGTCTAAATGAATCTAGGAAAAAAAACTGGGAAACAGCAAAAAGAGTGATGAGATATTTGGTGGGAAAATGGGAATTTTGGTTGCATTTGGGAGGGGAGCACACTGCCATCACCACGTATGGTGATGCAAATTATGGGGATGTGCCTTTGAGACGATGTACAACCGGATATGGTGCATGCTGTTGGAGTAGCAAGCAGCATAAAGTAGTTGCTCAGTCCACTATGGAGGCTGAATACATGGCTTTCTTTGCTGCTACTAAAGAATTAATGTGGGTAAAATCTTTTCTCGAAGAACTTAGGTTCATGAAATCTGGGACTCTGGATGTCTTTTGTGATAATCAAGTTGCTATCTCTATCGCAGCTAATCCAAAACACCATTTCAAAGCTAAACATATGGATATGAGAGAAAGCTTTGTCAAAAAGAAGGTTGAGAATAAAAAAATTAAACTGGTTCACAAAAGTGATAAGAGATGATTGCAGGCATGATGACAAAACCAGTACCTTCTCCTAAGTTAATATTCTGCAGAGAGTTTTATGTGGACTTAAATTAAAAGTTGACTAAGAATTAAAGGGAGTGTTGAAAAGAAGTAATTATTATTCACTTCTTAATTTAATTTAGACTCTAGAGTGAAGAGAATGAGAGAGTCACCATGGCTGCCGCCATAGTCAAAAATTAATCGGTAGACAGATAGACAGAAAGACAGATTGATAGATTATCAAAATGTTGCCCTATATCAGATTTGAGCCTAGATCTAGATAAACTTTGTAGAAGTAAACCTTAACCATTATGGCTTTGACGAAACGATACACGTTATCAGTTTGCTTTTTTATTAAAGTGTTACGCAAGATATCACCTTCACTAAAACATATCAAATTGACGAAGCAGCATCTATAGTCAAACGGTGCTCGCGGACGCGAATCTAACCGTGTAAAATACATGATCGGACGGACGTCATCGCCCTCGCCAAACCCGAATGAACCTTTGGTGGCTTTCCAACATAGCAGCGCGGTGTGCCACGTGGGACCACATCATTGGACGTCAGAAATGATGGGAGAAGGAACAATGGCTTCATGTTGACAAGAGTCAACCAGAAGGCCATGTTGTACAATGGCCTTACAAGAAGTACAATCGGCCACTGTACCTTCTTGTACTATATGTTGTTTTTGAAAGCTTTAGTCCTCACTAAGCATTATAGGTGAGGGGAGTGTTTTCTCAGTACTTAGAATATTTTGTGAAAGTCTGGTTCAGTATGTACCAGAATTAATGTTACAGTGAACAGTGAGGGAGTTCACGGTGTGACACACGTCAGGACACACGTTGGTAAATGAGAAACTTTACAAAGATCCGTTCGTACTATTCAGACTTACCACAAAGACCGAGGTGTCACATAAAAGTTTCATCTTGGATGAAACTTCGAAATAATGGACGGTGAAGATTTGCTGCCGACGAAAGGTGGTCATCCGGGACCACGTCTGTAATTATCTGACGTGTTTATACACGGTGTACTGTGACGTTACTTATCTCTAGTTTGTACAGAAGCGTGTTTTGTTTGATTAGTGTCTAAGTTCAGATTCTTTCTGTATGACATACCTTGACATATTCAGGTATCCTCCTTTCAGATAGTAGATATTATTGATGCATGGCTGGTATGTCTTCTTTGCTTAGTTAGAGTAGTGAGTGGCTGCTAGCTCTTAGAAGAATAGATCTTTTAGGTATAAATATAGGACTTAGCCATTTCAGAATTAGGAACTTGTTGTATCAAAATTATGCTGTGACATTTTTGATATATTTGACTGAGAAATTTCTCATATCTGTTTGCAGATTTCTGTGTAAATTTGCACTTGTGTTCCTTTGTGTATTATCTGCATTGTGTCAGATTTGTAGGCCATTTGGTTGCCTAATTTGTCTTTGGCTCTGTTCCAAAGTTGTGTGCATTTTTCTGAGCATCTGTGAGAGCTTCTTGCTTATCTGAATTCTGTGATGACTACTCCAGCATCATCTTCATCTTCAGTTGGTGTGGTATTCACAGAACAACAGGTCACGGGCCCACCCTCACGGATCCCAGTTTTTGATGGAAGGAAATATATCTATTGGTCTGATCTGGTTGAGTCTTATTTCACTCAAGTTAAATTGTTTGATGTAGTTGATGGCAGCCTTGCTGAAACTGAAGCATCCTATAATGGGAAAAATCAGCAAGCTTTGCATTTGCTGAAGTTAATGATCTCAGAAGATCTACTTATGTCACATATCAAAATGAAAAAGGCATCAGAAATCTGGTCTTCCCTGAAAACTATCTATTTGAAAGCTAATGACCAGCATGAAATTATCACAGCTGGGAATATTTATGATTATAGGTATACAGGAGGTAGCATGGCCGAATATTGCAATGGGCTTAGGCTTTTGTTGGCAGAGAATGCATGTTCAGGGGGGAACTTCTCCCCTTATCATCAGGCTATGATTCTTATGCGAGGTCTTCCTGAGGAATATAAAGGAGCCTCAGCAAATTTGAGAAAGTTGGATAAGTCAGCTTGGAACTTAGCAACAGCTATAGAACTAGTGTTAGAAGAGGAATCCACTGTTGCAGCTTTTAATCCAGGAAAATCATCTGTAGCTTTTAACGCACAATACCAAGGAAACAAATCTCAGGGGTACCAAGGTTTTCAGCCTTATAACAAGTGTGTCTACTGTTATAATCAAGGACATCTGTATAAACAGTGTCCTAAGTTTCTTAAAGCTTGTGAGACAGGTGTGTTCAGAAATGGATGGAGGCCAAAAGGGATCTTCACGCCACAAAAGACACCACACACACCACCGACTCTTCCCTCCAAAACCGAAGCATTTTCAGCTGATACACCGGGATCGGAATCGGTTGACAAAGTGAAGGCGTCGGATGTCGTCAGTTTTCCAAAAACTGATGACAAAGAGTTCTTTGCCCTTGCAAAACTAATGGAGGGAGGCAAAGATCATGGGTGGATCATGGACTCCGGGAGCTCGTCTCATATGTGCTGGAACAAAGCTTCCTTCACAGATCTGCAACCTATTCCAACAAGGCAGATCTATTATGCTTGTGGTGTCACCGTTGAAGCAAAGGCTCAAGGAACTGTCATCTTTATGTGTGAGATAGATGGACATGCAGTTCCTAAAACTCTCTATGATGTATTGTATGTTCCTCAGTTCAAAAAGAACCTGTTTTCTACATCAGTTGCAGAAAGTAGAGGTTTTGAAATACTTCAGAAACAAGGAAAGAAAATAGTCAGCAAAGAGGGAAAAATAGCTGTACTGGGAACTAGAGGCCCAAATAATTTGTACCGGATGGACCTGGTGAATACATCTTCCTTTGCTTACTCCAGTGTCTTATCTGATAATGTTTTATGGCATAAGAGGTTGGGTCATGTTCATTATGACAGATTGGAAAAGATGGTCAAAAATGATATGGTAGAAGGAGTTACGCTTGGTCAGCAACAGTCAAGTATTTGTGATGGTTGTGCTTTGGGCAAGCTTCATAAACTTCCCTTACCCCAAGCTGCAGATTTCAGAGCAACTAACATCTTAGAACTTGTTCATTCAGATGTGTGGGGACCCTCCAAAGTGCCATCTCTTGCTGGCAGCAAATACTTTGTCACATTCACAGATGATTTCTCCAGATTCAGTAGAATCTATTTTATGAAGGAGAAAAGGGAGGTCTTCACCCACTTCAAACACTTTCGGATCTGGGCGGAGAAACTTCATGGTAGATCGATTCTCTCTTTAAGATGTGATAATGGAGGTGAATATACTTCCAATGAGTTTGCTGCTTATTTGAAAGAAAATGGTATATCTCACCAGTTCACTGTACCTTATACTCCTCAGCAGAATGGAGTTTCAGAAAGACTAAACAGAACTCTAACTGAGAGTGTTAAATCTATGATGGCTGATAAAGGAGTAGATATTAAATTCTGGGCTGAAGCTTACCAAACTGCAGCATATATTAGGAACAGATTAGAAACTAGATCTGTTCAAAGAATGACACCTTATGAAGTGTGGACTGGCAGAAAACCAGATGTCACTCACTTCAAAGTTTTTGGTAGCAAGTGCTTTGTACTAGATAATTTACCAAACTGGAAATTAAGTCCAAAGTCTAAGCCTGGAATCTTTATGGGATATGATGATGAATCTGTAGGATATAGAATTTATTGTCCTCAGAAACATACCATCCAGATTGCTAGAAATATTCAGGTGAAGGATGAGAGTGAGTCCATAGACGTATTCAGTATGGATGAAAATGAAAAGAAAGAAAAACTGCAAGAATATGTCATCTTGGATCAGATTCCGTTTCAGTCTGCTGGAGCTTCTACTTCTTCTTCTACTGGAGTTCAACTTACTGGAGTTCCACCAGCTACTGAACAACAAGCAGGAGCTGATCCTCCTCCTCCAAGACCTCAAGGTGGAGCTCGGAAACCAACAGTTCCAGCCTCAGATTTCCCGGGGGGAAGAAGACAAAGTTCTCGTTTAAGGGGAGAACAAGTTCAATATGCTTTTTTTGCAAGCACGGGGGAGCCTCTTACCATTCAGGAGGCATTTTCTGTTCCTGAAAAGGATCATTGGATCTCAGCTGCAAATGATGAGATGAGATCGATCATGGAAGCCCAAACGTGGGAGCTTGTGGAGCTTCCACCAGATCGGAAAGCCATTGGCTGCAAGTGGGTCTTCAAAGTGAAGCTCAACCCAGACAACACCATTGAAAGGTATAAAGCTCGTCTGGTTGCAAAGGGTTTTAGTCAAAAGGAAGGAATAGACTACGAAGAAACCTTCTCTCCTGTTGTCAGGTTTCCTACTGTCAGAGTCTTGTTGTCTCTAGCTACAATTGGGAATATGGAATTGCATCAAATGGATGTTAAAACTGCCTTCTTGCATGGAGACTTAGAGGAAGTAATTTACATGAAACAACCTGAAGGTTATGTAGAAAAAGGAAAGGAAAATCTAGTCTGTAAACTGTTGAAATCATTGTATGGATTGAAACAGGCTCCAAGACAATGGAATTTGAAGTTAGATGAGTTTCTTACCAGCTTAGGCTTTACAAGGATCAGCTCAGATCACTCTGTTTATGTTATGGAAGGAGATGATGGTGTAATTTATGTAGCAGTGTATGTGGATGATCTGTTGCTAATCAGCAAATCATTGAATGAGATAAACAAGATAAAAGCAGCTCTGAATGCCAGGTTTGAAATGAAAGACTTAGGTGAAGCTAAGTATATTCTAGGCATTCAAGTAGAGAGAGATAGGAGTCAGAGAGTTATTTACCTTACTCAGAGAGAGGCCATTGGAAATGTACTTGAAAGATTTGGTATGGCAGATGCAAAGGGGAGTGCCACTCCTATGGAGTTTAGGCAAAAGGTGGAAGGAAAGGAGACAGATGGAGGAATGACTCTGGAAGATGATATGGAACCAGGGGAGTCAGATTTCATGTCCACGATTCCCTACAGACAAATTGTTGGGAGTCTTATCTACTTTATGAACTGCACTCGTTCGGATATTGCTGCGGCTGTTGGAGCTCTGAGTCGAAGTCTACAGAATCCAAAGAAATCAGATTGGGAGGCAGCAAAACGAGTTCTGAGATATCTTGCAGGTACACGAGATCTCCGACTGTCTCTTGGAGGAGATGAAGTGAAAATTAGCACCTGGAGCGATGCGAGTTATGGTGATATGCCAAGCCGACGTTCTACCACTGGATTCATTCTGAAGATTGGTGATGGTACTTGCTGCTGGACAAGCAAGCTCCAAAAGGTGACTGCTCAATCAACCATGGAAGCTGAATACATGGCAGCTAGCTCAGCTGTCAAGGAACTTCTTTGGGTAAAGTCTCTTTTACAAGAACTGAAATTTATGCAGTCTGGTCCTCAGGTCATATGGTGTGACAATCAAGCTGCTATTGCTATTGCTTCTAATCCTAGTCATCATTTCAAAAGCAAGCATATTGACATTAAGTTACACTTTGTGAGGGAAAAGGTGATGGCCAGAATTCTGAAACTCAGCTACTTACCTGATGAGAAAATGTTGGCAGATATTATGACAAAACCCTTACCTGCTCCAAAATTGAAATTCTGTAGAGAGGGATGTGGTCTAAGTGATTAGTAGAGTCTAAAGCTTTAGGGGAGTGTTGTTTTTGAAAGCTTTAGTCCTCACTAAGCATCATAGGTGAGGGGAGTGTTTTCTCAGTACTTAGAATATTTTGTGAAAGTCTGGTTCAGTATGTACCAGAATTAATGTTACAGTGAACAGTGAGGGAGTTCACGGTGTGACACACGTCAGGACACACGTTGGTAAATGAGAAACTTTACAAAGATCCGTTCGTACTATTCAGACTTACCACAAAGACCGAGGTGTCACATAAAAGTTTTATCTTGGATGAAACTTCGAAATAATGGACGGTGAAGATTTGCTGCCGACGAAAGGTTGTCATCCGAGACCACGTCTGTAATTATCTGACGTGTTTATACACGGTGTACTGTGACGTTACTTATCTCTAGTTTGTACAGAAGCGTGTTTTGTTTGATTAGTGTCTAAGTTTAGATTCTTTCTGTATGACATACCTTGACATATTCAGGTATCCTCCTTTCAGATAGTAGATATTATTGATGCATGGCTGGTATGTCTTCTTTGCTCAGTTAGAGTAGTGAGTGGCTGCTAGCTCTTAGAAGAATAGATCTTTTAGGTATAAATATAGGACTTAGCCATTTCAGAATTAGGAACTTGTTGTATCAAAATTATGCTGTGACATTTTTGATATATTTGACTGAGAATATTTCTCATATCTGTTTGCAGATTTCTGTGTAAATTTGCACTTGTGTTCCTTTGTGTATTATCTGCATTGTGTCAGATTTGTAGGCCATTTGGTTGCCTAATTTGTCTTTGGCTCTGTTCCAAAGTTGTGTGCATTTTTCTGAGCATCTGTGAGAGCTTCTTGCTTATCTGAATTCTGTGATGACTACTCCAGCATCATCTTCATCTTCAGTTGGTGTGGTAGTCACAGAACAACAGGTCACGGGCCCACCCTCACGGATCCCAATTTTTGATAGAAGGAAATACATCTATTGGTTTGATATGGTTGAGTCTTATTTCACTCAAGTTAAATTGTTTGATGTAGTTGATGGCAGCCTTGCTGAACCTGAAGCATCCTATAATGGGAAAAATCAGCAAGCTCTGCATTTGTTGAAGTTAATGATCTCAGAAGACCTACTTATGTCACATATCAAAATGAAAAAGGCATCAGAAATCTGGTCTTCCTTGAAAACCATCTATTTGAAAGCTAATGACCAACATGAATGACCAACATGAAATTATCACAGCTGGGAATATTTATGATTTTAGGTATACAGGAGGTAGCATGGTTGAATGTTGTAATGGTCTTAGGCTTTTGTTGGCAAAAAACGCATGTTCAGGGGGGATCTTCTCCCCTTATCATCAGGCTATAATTCTTATGCGAGGTCTTCATGAGGAATATAAAGGAGCCTCGGCAAATTTGAGAAAGTTCGATAAGTCAGCTTTGAACTTAGCAACAGCTATAAAACTAGTGTTAGAGGAGGAATCCACTGTTGCAGCTTTTAATCAATCATCTGTAGCTTTTAATGCACAGTATCAAGGAAACAAATCTTAGCGGTACCAAGGTTTTCAACCTTATAACAAATGTGTCTACCGTTATAATCAAGAACATCTGTACAAACACAGTCCTAAGTTTCTTAAAGCTTGGGAGAAAGGTATGTTCAGAAATGGATGGAGGTCAAGAGGACTCTACACGCCCCAAAAGACACCACACACACCACAGACTATTCCCTCTAAAACCGAAGCATTGTCAACTGATACACCGGGATCGGAATCAGTTGACAAGGGGAAGGCGCCAGATGTCGTCAGTTTTCCAAAAACTGATGACAAAGAATTCTTTGCCCTTGCAAAACAAATGGAAGGAGACAAAGACCACGGTGGATCATGGACTCAGGAAGCTCATCTCATATGTGCTGGAACAAAGCTTCCTTCACATATCTGCAACCTATTCCAACAAGGCAGATCTATATTCCAACAAGGAAGATATATTATGCTTGTGGTGCCACAGTTGAAGCAAAGGCTCAAGGACCAGTCATCCTTATGTGTGGGATAGATGAACTCTCTATGATGTATTGTATGTTCCTCAGTTCAAAAAGAACTTGTTTTCTACCTCAGTTGCAGAAAGTAGAGGTTTTGAAATACTTCAGAAACAAGGAAAGAAAATAGTCAGCAAAGAGGGAAAGATAGCTGTAATGGGAACTAGAGGCCCAAATAATTTGTACCGGATGGACCTGGTGAATACATCTTCTTTTGCCTACTCCAGTGTCTCATCTGATAATGTTTTATGGCATAAGAGGTTGGGTCATGTTCATTATGACAGATTGGAAAAGATGGTCACAAATGATATGGTAGAAGGAGTTAAGCTTGGTCAGCAACAGTCAAGTATTTGTGATGGTTGTGCTTTGGGCAAGCTTCATAAACTTCCCTTACCCCAAGCTGCAGATTTCAGAGCAACTAACATCTTAGAACTTGTTCATTCAGATGTGTGGGGACCCTCCAAAGTACCATCTCTTGCTGGCAGCAAATACTTTGTCACATTCACAGATGATTTCTCCAGATTCAGTAGAATCTATTTTATGAAGGAGAAAAGGGAGGTCTTCACCCACTTCAAACACTTTCGGATCTGGGCGGAGAAACTTCATGGTAGATCGATTCTCTCTTTAAGATCTGATAATGGAGGTGAATATACTTCCAATGAGTTTGCTGCTTATTTGAAAGAAAATGGTATATCTCACCAGTTCACTGTGCCTTATACTCCTGAGCAGAATGGAGTTTCAGAAAGGCTAAACAGAACTCTAACTGAGAGTGTTAAATCTATGATGGCTGATAAAGGAGTAGATATTAAATTCTGGGCTGAAGCTTACCAAACTGCAGCATATATTAGGAACAGATTAGAAACTAGATCTGTTCAGGGAATGACACCTTATGAAGTGTGGACTGGCAGAAAACCAGATGTCAGTCACTTCAGAGTTTTTGGTAGCAAGTGCTTTGTACTAGATAATTTACCAAACTGGAAATTAAGTCCAAAGTCTAAGCCTGGAATCTTTATGGGATATGATGATGAATCTGTAGGATATAGAATTTATTGTCCTCAGAAACATACCATCCAGATTGCTAGAAATATTCAGGTGAAGGATGAGAGTGAGTCCATAGATGTATTTAGTATGGATGAAAATGAAAAGAAAGAAAAACTGCAAGAATATGTCATCTTGGATCAGATTCCGTTTCAGTCTGCTGCAGCTTGTACTTCTTCTTCTACTGGAGTTCAACATACTGGAGTTCCACCAGCTACTGAACAACAAACAGGAGCTGATCCTCCTCCTCCAAGACATCAAGGTGGAGCTCGGTATCCAACAGTTCCAGCCTCAAATTTTCCGGGGGGAAGAAGACAGAGTTCTCGTTTAAGGGGAGAACAAGTTCAATATGCTTTTTCTGCAAGCACGGGGGAGCCTCTTACCATTCAGGAGGCATTTTCTGTTCCTGAAAAGGATCATTGGATCTCAGCTGCAAATGATGAGATGAGATCGATCATGGAAGCCCAAACGTGGGAGCTTGTGGAGCTTCCACCAGATCGAAAAGCCATTGGCTGCAAGTGGGTCTTCAAGGTGAAGCTCAACCCAGACAACACCATTGAAAGGTATAAAGCTCGTCTGGTTGCAAAGGGTTTTAGTCAAAAGGAAGGAATAGACTACGAGGAAACCTTCTCTCCTGTTGTTAGGTTTCCTACTGTCAGAGTCTTGTTGTCTCTAGCTGCAATTGAGAATATGGAATTGCATCAAATGGATGTTAAAACTGCCTTCTTGCATGGAGACTTAGAGGAAGTAATTTACATGAAACAACCTGAAGGTTATGTAGAAAAAGGAAAGGAAAATCTAGTCTGTAAACTGTTGAAATCATTGTATGGATTGAAACAGGCTCCGAGACAGTGGAATTTGAAGTTGGATGAGTTTCTTACCAGCTTAGGCTTTACAAGGATCAGCTCAGACCACTCTGTTTATGTCATGGACGGAAATGATGGTGTGATTTATGTAGCAGTGTATGTGGATGATCTGCTGCTAATCAGCAAATCATTGAATGAGATAAACAAGATAAAAGCAGCTCTGAATGCCAGGTTTGAAATGAAAGACTTAGGTGAAGCTAAGTATATCCTAGGCATTCAAGTAGAGAGAGATAGGAGTCAGAGAGTTATTTACCTTACTCAGAGAGAGGCCATTGGAAATGTACTTGAAAGATTTGGTATGGCAGATGCAAAAGGGAGTGCCACTCCTATGGAGTTCAGGCAAAAGGTGGAAGGAAAGGAGACAGATGGAGGAATGACTCTGGAAGATGATATGGAAGCAGGGGAGTCAGATTTCATGTCCACGATTCCCTACAGACAAATTGTTGGGAGTCTTATCTACTTTATGAACTGCACTCGTCCGGATATTACAGCGGTTGTTGGAGCTCTGAGTCGAAGTCTTCAAAATCCGAAGAAATCAGATTGGGAGGCAGCAAAACGAGTTCTGAGATATCTTGCAGGTACACGAGATCTTCGACTATCTCTTGGAGGAGATGAAGTGAAAATTAGCACCTAGAGCGATGCGAGTTATGGTGATATGCCAAGCCGATGTTCTACCACTGGATTCATTCTGAAGATCGGTAATGGTACTTGCTGCTGGACAAGCAAGCTCCAAAAGGTGACTGCTTAGTCAACCATGGAAGCTGAATTCATGGCAGCCAGCTCAGCTGTCAAGGAACTTCTTTGGGTAAAGTCTCTTTTACAAGAACTGAAATTTATGCAGTCTGGTCCTCAGGTCATATGGTGTGACAATGAAGCTGCTATTGCTATTGCTTCTAATCCTAGTCATCATTTCAAAAGCAAGCATATTAACATTAAGTTACACTTTGTGAGGGAAAAGGTAATGGCCAGAATTCTGAAACTCAGCTACTTACCTGATGAGAAAATGTTGGCAGATATGATGACAAAACCCTTACCTGCTCCAAAATTGAAATTTTGTAGAGAGGGATGCGGTCTAAGTGGTTAGTAGAGTTTAAAGCTTTAGGGGAGTGTGTTTTTGAAAGCTTTAGTCCTCACTAAGCATCATAGGTGAGGGGAGTGTTTTCTCAGTACTTAGAATATTTTGTGAAAGTCTGGTTCAGTATGTACCAGAATTAATGTTACAGTGAACAGTGAAGGAGTTCACGGTGTGACACACGTCAGGACACACGTTGGTAAATGAGAAACTTTACAAAGATCTGTTCGTACTATTCAGACTTACCACAAAGACCGAGGTGTCACATAAAAGTTTTATCTTGGATGAAACTTCGAAATAATGGACGGTGAAGATTTGTTGCCGACGAAAGGTTGTCATCCGGGACCACGTCTGTAATTATCTGACGTGTTTATACACGGTGTACTGTGACGTTACTTATCTCTAGTTTGTACAGAAGCGTGTTTTGTTTGATTAGTGTCTAAGTTTAGATTCTTTCTGTATGACATACCTTGACATATTCAGGTATCCTCCTTTCAGATAGTAGATATTATTGATGCATGGCTGGTATGTCTTCTTTGCTCAGTTAGAGTAGTGAGTGGCTGCTAGCTCTTAGAAGAATAGATCTTTTAGGTATAAATATAGGACTTAGCCATTTCAGAATTAGGAACTTGTTGTATCAAAATTATGCTGTGACATTTTTGATATATTTGACTGAGAATATTTCTCATATCTGTTTGCAGATTTCTGTGTAAATTTGCACTTGTGTTCCTTTGTGTATTATCTGCATTGTGTCAGATTTGTAGGCCATTTGGTTGCCTAATTTGTCTTTGGCTCTGTTCCAAAGTTGTGTGCATTTTTCTGAGCATCTGTGAGAGCTTCTTGCTTATCTGAATTCTGTGATGACTACTCCAGCATCATCTTCATCTTCAGTTGGTGTGGTAGTCACAGAACAACACTATACACCATTACCTTCTTGTACTATACACCCTTTTGATTGGCCTAGGGTAGAGAAGTAAGTAGTTCTTAGTAGGAGTTAAGGGACTTAGCGTGTTTGAGGCACCTCTCTCTAGGTGACCTTTTGTATTTATATGCCATCTTTGGCCATCCATAACTTACTGCTCAGGGGAGCAAATTCAGTGATTCTTTTTGTGTTTGACTCAAGGGAGTCTTGTCCTCACAAGGGTGAGGGTGGTCAAGTATTTGTGTGCCTGGGAGGCACCTATTCAGTGGGAAAGTGGAAGGGGCAAATATTATCCTAATGGTTTCACATAGGCTGCTCATTCTGTGGGATAATGGAGACCACAAAATTTCAAATTTCGAGACCAATCATCGGTGATAATTATCGTAAATCTCTTCTGCCCGGGTGAGAGCACTTTGGCCGGTCCCCAAATATCTTTGTGTATTAAATCAAGAATCTTTTCTCCCTTATAGGTGGTTGTTTTTGGGAAGGGTAACGTGTGTGCTTTACCTTGAGCACATCCACTATAATCAATTAGATTCTCACTCTCACCGAACTAAATCCCTTCCACTACTCCCATCTTTGTCATCTCTCTTAACTTATCTAGATTCACATACCCAAGCCTCTTATGCCACAATAATATATCATGAACACCAGCATAATAAAGTTTCTTCTTTTTATTGCTTAAAATCAGCCTAAACATCCCGTGGCTACCTTTTTCAGCAGTGAAATAAACTTCCTCCTCAAAACTAGCAGTAAAGACTCCTTTCCTAGTGCTAGTACCAAAACCCTTATCATTTAATACAGATGTAGAGATGAGGTTTTTGTTCAGCTCTGGAATAAAAAATACATCAGAGAATGTAATCGTGGATGTCTTTCCTTTTACTAACACTTTCAGATCTACCGATCTTACAAGAGTAGTAGTGATTATCCTCCCATCCCCGTACTCTATCTCTACGGTGGGAAAGTGAACAGGTGTTTATCCTTACACATGTGCATGGAGGCACCCGAATCTACAATCCAGCTTGCCTCACCTTTGAATCCACCGAAAGCACATTTCTGCTTTCGTGGAATTTCGACCTCGTTTTCCGCCTCCAACTCCTTATCCAATAGGAGCTCATCGTCCTCGTCCTCGAATCCCGCCTCATGTACTTGTGTCACAAGGGCCTTTTTTTTTCCTCTCGGAGGTCTACCGGTCTTCCCCTCCTTTAACCAAAACTTGGTTAACTTAGTACACTCCGCCATATAGTGTCTTGGTTTCTTGCAGAAATGACACAACCCATTGGAGACCCTCGGTCGTGATTCATCGGACTGAGTTTTTTTGTCCTCCTCTATAGTTTCCTTCTGATTTTTTGGGATCCTTGCTCCTCCGATTAGTTCCTGTTGCCAAAGCTTGTCCACTCTTCCCTCACTTTCGGATCTCAATTGTATTCTCTCGGACGAGAATCATCCCTACCACAGAATTCCAGATCCACCTGGAATCCGACAAATCTTACACACGGTTGACTATGTTTTTATAATCATCGGGTAACTTCATGAGCAAACAGTTAACCTTCATTTTTTTTGTTTCTACTCTACCTGCACTCTCTAGTTCCATGAAAAGGGTTGCAAGCTCATTACAAAAGTCTAGCATTTTTTCCCCTTTTTATACATATGCGTCTATCTTTTGATCAACCAAGTGTTGTTTCTGAATAGTACCACTCCGGTACATCTCTATAAGGGCAATCCACAGATCTGATGCCCTTTCCACCTGCAAATGAGGAGATGCAAGTCCTTGAGTAAGATGGCGGAGAATGAAGTGTTTTGTTGCCATACTGTTGTAGTCCCAAGTATCAACATCATTCTCCTCATTCCTCGGAATAGGTGACATGAATGCTGAACCGGTTGCGATAGGTGTTGCTATCGGTGTAACTGTCTCCTTATCTTTCCATTTTTCCATCACAATGTTCTCCCCGTCCTCTGAATCCTCCAGTGCCGCCACATTAGTTTTAACCCTAAAAAAACTCGAATGATAAAAGATAAGGAAAATAAATCGAGAAGCCATGGCGGAAAACCTACGTACTAATGATGTCACAAGGTAGCATGACTTCGCAATGTCACAAAACCCTAAACATCTACAATGTCACAAAAAACTCGACGTCTACAACCGTCGCCGTTTTTGTAGACGTCACTAATATTAGGAGGTTTCGTAGACGTCTAGGCTGGCGCACATTTTGTAGACGTCTACAACTGTTACATATCTAAAATACCAAATAACAAAGTAACAATTGATATAGGTGTTGACTTGAGGCAACCGGTGCCCCAGAAGAAGCACCACCAGTTGCCATAGTATTCAAAATACAAAGAGGGAACTCTCACGAAAACCCACAAAAGACCGACTTCACAATAAAGCTCCAAGAAAACCAGAAATAACCTAGGTCTGAAAATTTGTCACAATATGGATAATACTACAAAGAAACCACATGCAGAATTTCACAAGGTTCTCCCAAAAGATCACAATGATCTTGCAATTCAAAAACCCCCAAAAACTGCTTTGCAGTTTTTCCATACAAGGAATTCTCAACTCCAAAATATTCTAAGTCCTATATATACAAGTGAACTTGCAGCTGATCTACACCGTTGGTCGACCGGTACACTATACCTTATCAAAACAAACCCCCGTCGTCAACCGTACACAAATATTTACAACAAACCTAAAACTAACAGTCGCTAAAATGAAATAGTACGCGGTCAAAGTTCGCCCGCTTCAATGACGGCACAGTCAGTATTCCTCTTCCAAAAATGACAGCGGACTTCGTCCGCCGTCCACGCATTCTTTCATCACCGAAGGTGAACCTCCACGTGTAAACCCGGTCCCCAAACGAAATTGTACTTTTCATCATCTGGAACACACAATCTTGACTTCCTCACGGACCGACACGTGTGCCTAGTACGTGTGCCTAGAGTGTACTGAACTTGTGTACTCCCTCCGGACTTACATACCACACTAAAAACCTTTCTATGACGAATCAGCCTGCACACGAAAACGACTGCCTGGAATCTCTTTCTCACACACGAGATATAGAGAGGACTAAAGGTTTCCAAAACAACAACAGGAACAATACCGTAAAATTTGCGCTAAAATCCAAAGTACATTCTAACGTTTCGGTTACATGAGCACTCGGCCTTACTCGTTGCTATACAATTTTGGAGGAAAACGACAAGAAAAACCTTTACTTTAACACATGGGCACACGCCCTAAGGGTTGTATTCCGTTGCTAACAAACACGACGTTGTTTTGCTGTCGGGGCGTAAACTTTAAGCATTCACTTAATAATTTTTTTGAGACCCTTTCGTAAAAGCTATAAATAAAAGAGGGAAATTGGTTATGATTTTCTTTATGACGGTGTACATGTCTAGCTTTTTTATGACATTGTAGGTGTCTAGATCTTTTGACATTGTGATGTCACGCTCACTTGTGACAACGTCGCTGTCCTTATTTCTAGATCTTTCACCATGTCTTTTGACTTTTCTCACTTGATTGTCGTCAAACTACGCCAAAAGATTTTTAAAAATATTCTTTTTAGGGCTCTTTCATGTCATAACTACACTGTCGTGTTTCATTCGCAGAACGGGAGAGGGAAGTGGTAGTGGGAGAGGGAGGGGGAGACATGATGAAGGGCGGAAACATTAAGACACATGAACGGAAGTGGAGGTCTGAGAACCTCACATATTTTTTTCTGTGGTTCCGCGTGACGTGCAAAAAATTGACAGCGTGTACTCTTCCTCGTCCAAAAATGTTGAAAAACTGTGACACTTGTGGCAAAGTTTTCCTATTCAATGTTCAAGTGTTAATTTTACGAAATCGACTCTCGAGCCGATTTCAGCAGGAGCTTGAAGATGAGCTCGAATGACGTGACATTTGGTCGAAAATAGGAAGACAGTGACGTACATCCTGCGTACTAAAAGGTGACGTTGTAGGCAGGATAATGACGTAGGGGATGGGATTTTTTTTTTTGAATCCTAAAAACCCAAAAACGTATTTGTCCCCAAATTGGGTGAAATGTAGGATGTCTCAAAACACCCTAAACCTTACCAACATTTTGAAAACAAGGGTTCAAGTCACTCAACAATGGTGAAAGAGTGAGATGCTAGAATTTTCCAACAAGGGTTGGAAAGTTGTTGGTGGGCCTTTTGGCCGAATCGTAGTAGGTGAACAGAAATATGTGGTATATGTAGATAGAAATGCGTTTCATCGCATACACTCGATGTGCATTGCGCATCGATCCAATGTGGCCGATGATCAATGTTAGAGGCTAATGTGGCAAATGATGTTTTCGCAACAATTCACGCACGATTTCTTTCTGCAGATATTTCTCACGCATCCCAATTGCTACCGGTCTTGTAGGCCCTTAACTCTAGGCCCGAATAAATTCACTAGCCTAATGAATACTTTTGCGTGCCAGTATTGCCAAACATTGGACAATCTTTCTAAGCACGTGCCATGTGGGGTGGGAATAATGTATCCATGAAAACTAGTCTTTCAACTATGTCAAACCCTCATTTCAAAGGGACAGGAAGAGGAATAATGAATCACATGATCCGCCCTTGAATGGACAAATGTATAGACAAATGTGCGGCAAAAACAAAAAAATATCCATCGTCGAACAAAAAATATAATTTAAACGAGACAATCTTCGAATTCTGGCCAGAATAAATATTCTTGTGGAAGATGTATACTTTATGACAAATCAAATGATTTGCTTGCTCCCTGACATACGACACTAGCACACTCAAGACGGTTTTGCATTATTTGATCATCTGCTTTGAAGCTCTGTGACTACCCAAAATCATCAAAAGTAGTCAAAATCGAATAAAAAATTTTACTTGAGAAACTAGTCAATCACCTTGTTCTCACCAGAATAAATAATGTTCCGGAAGATGTACATTTTATGATAAATCTAATGATTCATGTGCTTGCATAACATAACATACTAGCAGACTCTAGACAGCTTCGCATTATTTGATTATCTGCTTTGTGACTTTGTGACGAGCCATGTCGAAAGATCTTGAACAAAATGTTCAGCATCTGAAGCTCCTGTGAGTGTGAGTTTAGAGTCAGAAGTTGGAACCCAGTCGAATGCACATGGAGGTAAAATCCCACAAAGAAGTGTTTTGCCGCCTTCCCATGGTTCATGTCTCTGGTCGCAGCCAGGTTGTGGGGGTAATAATATGTCCATTGCTTGCTACTGGGCTTGTAGGAGATGAGGGGACTATAAGGCCAAGTGGAGCCGTTGGGGGTGTAGGAGGAGGGGATGGTGGAGACGGGACTAGGGGTGGTGCTGGAGGTGGCCTGAAACATAAGTGACGATGTGGGGGTTGCCGAGGTGAACCGGAATATCAGGGGAGTAGAGGATGTTCGGGTCATCGTTCGTTACCTGTATAATAATGGGGGTGTTGGACCGACGCTGGTCTCTGTACTTGGTACCCTTCCGCCGTTTTGTGAAGAAACACCCTAAAATGGAGGTACACGTAAGCTGACCCAAGGTTGAAGACTGAGATTTGAGTGTGAGTGTCCTCGAAGTCTACGACTTGTAAAACAAGTTCTAGAAAGCTGTACCCAGCAGTGTTTCAGGGTTTCGTCTATTAGTTTATTACGCTTC
>JBBHKE010000278.1:0-84657 GCA_037447655.1 Zygnema cylindricum | reverse complement strand
TCTCCTCTCCCCCCCCTCCTCTCCTCTCTCTCTCTCTCTCCTGTCCTTTTTTCTTAGGGCAGATGGATTTGCAAATGGAGGGAGAGAGTCATATTTCGGATTAGCGGTGTGAAACTGGAAGAGAAAAGTAAAAGAAAAAGAAAGAAAATAACTATAAAAAAGAAACGAAAAGAAAGGAGAGAAAAGTAAAGAAAGAAAATAAAGGAATGAAAGAAAGGAAAAAGTGAAGAAAAAAAAAATGAGTTTTCCAACGGCTACTTTGTGACGTGGCTATAAAAAGAATATAATATATATATCGAAACCATAATGTAAGAAGAAAAATAAGGAAAAAAAATGGAATGATATGAAACATAAAACAACAGTAAAGAAAAAAAGCTTGCATCGATTACTGTGACGTGACATGTTTTTTATTTTATTTTTGTTTTTTTATCAAATAAAGAAAAGAAAAGAATGGAGAGAAAAAGAAGAAAATTAAATGAAGGAATGAAAGAAAACAAACAAGACAAAAAATAAGTTTTCCAATGACTACTCTGCGACGTTTCAAAGGTTTTTTTTTTTTTTTTTCAATTAGTTTTGGCTTGAGAAATGGTTGATCATTAAAATTTGAATTCGAGGGAACTTCAGGACTTTGAAAGTTTAATTTTTAATTTGTTTTTTGTGAATAAGAGTTTTGTCGAGAATAAAATTTTTGACTTTTATTTTTTGGGAGAATGTTTTAATTGCTTATATTTTCCAGATATTGTAGAATTTTTTTCCTTTTGTATTGTATGTTATCTTTATTTTTTTAATTTTTTGGGGTTATTTTTTGGGGGAAAGTGAGCCCGAAGAAAATGTGGTTCTTTTTTTTGATCGTTTTTATATAATTTCAAACAAAAAATAATATTTGTTTTTAACAAAAACTTTGAATCTAAGAATAACCCTCAATAACAAGTTTTTCTTCAGAGGATGTTCAAGCTATACTCGAATAATGCAAAGGGATTATTCCATTGATAACAATAATTAATAATAGATTATTCATGGAGAACAATTTATAATATATAATAATGGATTATTTATGGAGAACCATTTCTAGACTTTTTTTTTGTAAACAAGTAAACGATAGTGATACAAAAAACATCTTGAATTTTACGAAAACCTTAACCTCTACTGGGATTATTTTTTTTGCTAATTTATGGTAGTAGTAGAGAATGATATGGAAATAAGGATAATTTACCGGTTGTTGAAGGTGCTGTGCTGAATCCGGTTAATATTAAACTAATTAATTAAATAATTAATATTCATTTGGTGAATACTTAAAAGGAAAAGTTAGAAATAAACAAAGTAAAGAAGCAAGGTTTTAATACTGTGATTTTGGGTTTCTCAAATGGTTTATGGAGGTTTGCGTGATCGTCTGTACAGGGGAATACCTGTCTTTTTTTTTTTTTAAGGCCTTAAAAAGGTAATACAACAAGGATCGATGATAAGAAATATGTCTTTGATTCTACCTATAGAGAGGGTATTGTACAAGAGATATCATTGGTAGCAGAGAAATTAATGATTTTCAGCAAATTGTGTTTTTTAAAGTACATTTAACAGGTTGTCAATTCTGTAATTTAGTGAGGATTATTATGCACACTACTGGTACACCGATAATCGTTATTAGAGCTAAACTTATCATCGCCACTTAAAACATCTTTTCTCTGTGCACACTCGTCGGATTGTCAATCCGATGGTTGCTATTGGAGGGCAAGATTCCCACCTTCCTATTGGCAGTCTCCGATTGACAATCGGACAAGTGTGTACAGAGAAAAGATGTTTAAAGTGGCACCCAAAACTTTAACACTAATAACGACTCGCAGTATAGTAAATTCCCAATTGATTGCTTTGCAGTCATTTTTCGAAAAAATAAAAATAAAGAGTAGAAAGAAGAGTCACTGGGGAACGGCGATGATTGGGTTCCGTGATAATAACATGGCAAAATTAGAGCCGAGAAAACATGTACGGACGAACTAAAATAGTGTTACCAGTGACGATTATTTTCACAACCAGGACAGGTCACTCTAATTAAAGGAGAAAAAACTAACACCACATTATAATGATTCACGCTCACAATTAAACATGTCAATGGAATTCAGAAAGTTTTCGCGGGATCCTAACCTCTCAAAACTATTATCCTTTTTCTTAAAAATACTTCGCTAGTAAACAACAAAAATTCTCGATTTAACAAAAAAGTCCACCCAACAATCCCATAACCAATCAACAACTCCACATCACCGAACATAAAAGAACCGAAACTTAATTACAATTATTACACTCTATTTTCACTTGCAATCTATTCTGACTAAAATCACCGGTCACCGGTTTCGTTGTTTGAAATCAACGGTCAACGTAAACCAATTCCCATTCCAGTTTTGATCGATTTCCTTTTAAATCAAACGCCCAAAAGCTCGAATCGCGAGCCGGCAAAAGTTTCGGAAAATCAAAACGAATCGTAAACCGACAATTATCGCTGTCAATCCGACGGCGACTCGAAATAAAAAAGTTTCAATCGATTTCCAAAACGCAATCGTGGGCATCGAAGCTCTCGAAGCATTAATGGAGGCTTGCCACGGTCGAATGAAAGGTATTCGTTTCGAAATCGACGTCATGAATGCATGTTGGACTCGAGACAAAAAACTGTACAGATAAGACAAAAGACAAAACGAAGAAGGGAGGAAGCGAGGGGATGAGGACAAAATACAGGGGAGCGGGAAAAAAATCGAAAAGGGGGGACAGTAAATGTTAGAAGGTATTCGT
Organism: Zygnema cylindricum; assembly: GCA_037447655.1. NCBI lineage: Eukaryota > Viridiplantae > Streptophyta > Zygnematophyceae > Zygnematales > Zygnemataceae > Zygnema > Zygnema cylindricum. The sequence goes on along the minus strand of JBBHKE010000278.1, from coordinate 81,882 downwards.
TTAGAAATCGAAGTCGTAAGTGTATACTGGACTCGAGACAAAAAAAATGTATAGATAAGACAAACAAAAAGACACGAGGAAAGAAAAAAGGGTAGGGAAAAATGCATGATGGTGGGGAAAAAGTGGGGGAGAGAGGGAAAAAATATGGAAAACGAGGAACAACAAATGTTAGAAGATATTAGTTTCGAAATCGAAGTCATGAATTGTATGCTGGGCTCGTGCAAACAAACTGTATGATAAGGCAAAAAACAAAAGGCGAGAATAGAAGGGGGAGAAGAGGGACGGGAAAAAAAAAGGAAAAACAAGAGACAGGGAGGAGAAAACACAATTGTTAGAAGGTATTTAACTTTAAAAATTGAATTCATAAATGCATGTTGGGCTGAAAAAAAGAACTGTAAAGATAAGACGAACAAAAAATAAGGGAAAAAAATGGGAGAGAGGGGGAGGGGAAAGAACGAGGGAGAAAGGATAAAAAATGGAAAAATCGGGAAAAGGAAAACAGCAAAATGTTGAAAAGTATTTATTTGGAAATCGAAGTCATACATGCATGATGGACAAACAACTATGGAAAAGCAAGGTAAAAAAAAGGGGGGGAGAAGGGAACGGACAGGAAAAAAGATTAGAAAAAAAAGGAAGGGGAAAAAAAATATTTGTTAAAAACTCTCTGTGTTTGAAATAGAATTCATAAATGCATGTCGGACTGAGAAAAAAACTGGATACATAAAGACAACCGCACAACAAAGTGGAAAAAGGAGGAAAAGACAAATATATATATAAGATATATTTAATATAGTACCTTAGCAAAAACATAATAAAAAAGACAAAAAAAAACCATCAATTCTTAAACATTCAGCTTACTGATGATATAAATTGTTTAACAGGAAAGGTCCACGAGACTCAAAATTTACAAAGAGTTAATCAAAATTCAAAAGAAATTGACTTAGCTGTCACGATTTGAAACACAAAAAAAAAGGAATTTAAAAAGCACTAAAAACAAACTGAAACAAAACAAAACAATAAACAAAAAATATGATACAAAAACAAAGTAAAGAAAAAAGCAAAGCTAGCCCATATGAGAAAAACAGATAAACTACCAAACAAACTAACCAACAGATAGAACACGCAAAAAAAGAAATGTGCATCAAAAAACAGAAGAATGAAATAAGGAAAAAAAAAACCCGAAAGAACTTACCCACGTTTTCGCACTTCTTTTTCGGCCAAATCAGCCGCGACCTCTATTTGCCATCCTCGGTCAGCCGAAAATTTTGCCAGACTGCTCCCAACAGCAATTTTTGCCTCATCCGCTCCCAGAAAAAACTCTTTTTCTGCCCCATTTTCGTCTCTAATTGCTTCTTTCTCTGCCCCTGTTACTATTAAATCATTCAGTTTTTGAAAATCACTTTTTTTTATTTCTTTCTCAAGTAATTGGAAAAGGATGAAAGAGTCTTCCAATTCCAAAGTGGGTCCAAAACCTAAAATGTTAAACATCGAATGAGCAGCATCTCCAAGTAAGACCTGTTTAGAAAAAGAGGGAATGAGAGAGAGAGAGAGGGAGAGAGAGAGAGAGAGAATAGAATAATCGAAGATATAAGACGAAGAAGAAGATCCGTCTCTCTCTTTCCCTAAATCGTCTCTTCAATGCTACTAGGGTGGGACCCCTCCTCCCTAATGTTGCTTAAAAGTTCTTGCTTTAACAAGTTTAAACATAATCCCATCCTCCTCCTCTCCCCCCCGCCCACCACCTCCTCCCTCTCACCCCGTCTTTTCTCTTTTATTTTTTGTTTCCGGCTCATTCTAGTTTTGTTCCAACACGATTCTCTTCATTCACAGAAAAAAAAACACTGTTTTTCAATTCTCGGGGTCAACTTATCACTGCCTTTTCATCTCCCTCTCCTTCCTCATTCTCTCATGATCTCTCTCCCTTCCCCTTTCTCTATCACTTCCTCACTCTTGCTCTCTTCCTCACTTCCTCCCTCTCCCAATTCTCATCTCCAAGGATACATAGACCTAAAATAACATGTCATATGTATACATATGAGACTCCTTTTTCTATTTCACAAATGATTTTTTGAACTTGCAAATAGGAAGGGTACAGAGGGAAAGGGAGGAGATGAGGGAGAGGGGAAGGGAAGGGACAACGGGGTAGGGAGACAAGGAGGGAGTACAAAGGAAAAGAGAAAAGGAAAAAGAAAGGGAGAAAAAGGAAGAGGAGAGGGAAAGAGAAGAGAGGGAGAAAGACAGGTACTCTTACTGTGTTTCTATAATAAAAAGTTGAAACTTTCACACTTAGATTTTGCTGTTCCTCTGCTGCAGCCAATCTCAAACAGTTTTCGCTGCTGCCCGAAAAAAGTTCCGCAAGCTGCCCGAAACATACACAGTTAAAAGTTTACACAAATGCCTTACAAAATAAAATAAATGGAAGTGAAATCACAAAACTTTCTCAAAAACAACTTACAACATCTTACACCAAAACCTTAAATTCTCTTCTCCTGAAACCCATAAGCCCTTACAACTGACCCTTAAATGATCAAAATTCCTTGTCCTGAATCCCAGCTTAGAAAATAAAATAATTAACTCAATTCCTAAGAAGTGTGAGTCTTCAAATTTCAAGTTACAAGTTTTCTCACTTCAGGAAAATTTTGTCCAATTTCTTTTTCCACTTCAATTGCAGTTTTCGCCCGAATTCCTTGAATTGTAACCCCCATACTTCCATCTCGAAAAGGTAAACCCAAAAAAACCTTTCCAGGTCGTACAAGAGCAATTTGAAACGCTCCAAACCGAAGTTTTTTGTAAGTTTGTTCTTTCTTATCTGTATTTAAATTTTCATAGTTGATACGGAACTCAGGAGGCACTTGCAACCTAAACATAAAGGAAAAAAAAAAAAAAATGAGAGGGAGGAGAAGTTCGAGAGAAAGAGAGAATGTTTCAACAGATATCTGAAGTCAATTTCTACAAAAGAACAAATGAACATTTTCTGAATATTCCATTTAAGATCGAGCCTCGAAATCAACTTCACGCCTAGAAAGTCACCAAAATACTAGGCTTGGCGTACTTTATCTTCTTCAATTTGGAACTATGATGAGATTATTTTTGTCCACCGATAAAAATATAGGCCTTAACACCATAACGAAGCGGCAAGGAAGTACCTCCATCCAAAGCATAAGACATGCTTGAGACAAACGGTTTCAAACAACTTATAAAGAACCTCTGAAAACTGACAAAACGTTGTACTTCATATTGGAGTGATGATGACAACAAAATTTAAAGCCGACTAACAGGCAACAGTAAATTCATGATGAGGTTTTGTACAATTATGTCCTTTTCCAAACATAGAGTTCTCAAACAAACAATCTGACCTTTAATGTTCACTATGCAAAAGAGTCCTATGCTACACAATTTTAACATTGAATGCTTATTTTCTAGCATGATAGTCATGTTTAATGTCATGTCCTCAATGCTTAATGTCTGACTTTCAATGTTTAATGTCCAGTTCCTGGTACTTAATGCCTTCATCTGATTTGTGATCATCATTGCCCAATGTTCGGTTTTCAATATCTAATATCCAATTCTAGATTTCCAATGTCGATTTCTCAATGTTCAATGTCCAATGCTCATGTCCAATGTCCAATTTCTAAAGTTCAATGTCTAATGTCCAATGTCCAATGTCCAGTTTCCAATGTCCAATGTCTAATGTCCAATATCCAATGTCCAACTTTCAATATGAAACGTCCCATCTACAATGTTGATTCCCAATTGCCAACGTCTAATGCCCGATTTCCAATGTCTAGTCTCCGATATCTAATGTCCAAAACAATCAACACCATGACAATAGTCAACATATCCGATATTCAATTTCCGACGTGAAATGTACAATGTCTTTAACCCCTTACCTAAACATTCGGCCAGCCGGACGACTCTGCGTCTCCACATGGAAATCTTCTACAGTTTTTTCTAACTCGCTCCTTATTCTCGAATTTGGACCATCAGATCCAACAATCAGGTCTGCCGCCAAGTGCCGCGTCTCCGAGGAGGATCTCGGCTGTCTCCAAGAAATCTGATTGAATTCAAAGTCGATAGAGTCGATAACTGATCCAGAATATAAAGTAATGCGAGAAGGAAACTTTTGGATGGCGGTTTGTATGATCACTGATGATAGTTCGCTTTCAGAGATTGTCAAAAGACGATAATTGTATGGATGATAGTGTTGAGGGGCATCTTGACCTGGGATTGAAGGCAGAAGACAGAAACATGGACATTGGAAAGAAAAAAAAAAAAAAAGGGAGGAAATTGTATTTGATAGTTTTTTCCTTCAGGTTCCGAGATCAAAACTAGGGAGGAGGGAGGGGAAAGACAGAAACAGAGAAAGCAAAGACGTTTAAAAGCGTGGACAGAGCCAGAGGAGGAGGAGGAGGAGGAGGAGGAGGAGGAGAGAGAATACCCCTCCGTGCCAGCTGTCCCATCAGCTCCACCCTCCTCTCTCTGTCAGCTGTCGCTTTGCTGACTCACCCGTGTGAGTCAGCCGCCCGTGACAAACTGTCGCAGCTTTTGTCACTGCTTCTGCCACGTCGCACCCTGCTTGTTCCAGCAGCGACATGGCTTGAGTCGACAGCCTCACTCCGCACGTGTAAATACCAGATCCTATTGGTCCAGGCTCATCTGCTTCCTCCCATCCGCTCCTCTCTTTCTCATCCAGCCACGTGCGCCTATCAAAGAGTGCCACTTGCCAGCCTTGTTTTGCTAAAAGAAGAGCGGCGAAGCTGCCTGCCACGTGTCCTCCTATTATGGCAACGGCGGCTGGCTTTAATCTGTCTGCGAGAGAGGCTCCCTCCTCGTTTTGCCACGTGGCAGATTTTGGTGGTTCCGTTGAAGACGTGGAAGTGATGGAAGACGAAATGGTCGAAGCAAATGATGTGGAGGGAACGACAAAAAACGATTGTTTTTTGGTAATTTGTGGAAAGAAAATGGTAAATGAACAGATCTTCTGTGATAATGGCTTGTGAATTTTGGTAGGTTTGCCGCGTGGATTATGATAGCTGATTTGATTTAAAGGATAAAGAGAGATGGTAGAAATTCTTGCCATTGTAGCCATGATGAAACCCTAATATCGGAAACGTTGCTACCCTAAAATGTTTTTAACCTAAGGAGCCCTGAAAAAGGAAAAGTGGAAAACCCTAACTTTTCGAAGTCAACACGAAACAAGAAACAGGGGAACTTTACAAGTTTAGATGTTGCTTCGGAAATCGCTTTCAATGCATAATAGCGCGATGTGGCGATACGTAAACGCTTACATTTTGGGGTTTGCATTTTGCAGTGAGAAGTACAGGCAGAGGTCGCAAAAGTCAAAAAAATTCATACCCGAAACCGACCGTTTTTTTTTTTTCAAAATATGAGTAACCGACGCCCGACCGAGTTTTGTCACGCTCCAAAATTGTTAACCGTTAACCGACCGTCGTTTACGAAAATAAAAATTAACCGAATCTTGATTTTTTGCGACTAACCGTGCCCGCCCGTAACCGAAAAAGTACAAAATTAATCAATGTACGACGGAATAAGCCAATAATTACGATTTGTCGCGTTCCCTAAGATTTGCGAAATGAATAGTGTACTACTGTGTCAGATTTGCGACGCTTTGTCGCGTTGCCTAGATAATTTGGACGTCGATTCCGAGGAAACTGTTTATTCGGCAATCATTTCATGGATCCGATATAATTATCGAGATTTGGGGTCGCGAAGACTGGTTTTAACTTCTTTTTTAAACGATATTCGGTTTCCTTGGATGACATCTTCTTTCCTAAAAGACAAAGTTATGTCATCCGAGGAATTACAAAAGGAATCGAGCCAAGAAATTCTCATCTCTTCTCTATTGTTCAAAGCGGCTCACGACGAAGACGAAGAATTTCAAAAACGTATTTTGGAAAAAAGCTTCGGGTGGAGTAAACCGCGACGAAATTATAAATCTCCTTTAAAATCCGCATTTTTTGATATTCCCTTTAGTTATTGTAAAGTTTGGCAACCTAATGCCGGTTTTCAAGCAACTTCTGGAAGTTTTTGCGTAAAAGGAAAATGGTTTACTTTAAGCGCAAAATTGGAGGTTCAAAAAGAAGCAGGAACTCGTTTCGGTCTTTTTCTTCGATTGGAAAAACAAATGACTTTTCCGAGAGGGGAATCGGAGGGAGAAGTTCATTGTGATTATCAATTTTGTTTGAAAATGGGCACCGAGAGTAGAATATTTGAAGTCGTGAAAGCTCGATCAAGTTGCACTTTTACTCCTCCGACTTCTCTAGGATGGGGATCGAGGGATTTGCTGAAAAAACCTTGGAGTGAAGTTTTATCTCAAAATGAAATTTATTTTCCCAACGGAGCGATGCAATTGAGAGTCGATATGTGGATGGATGAGGAGAATCCAATCATTTTAGTGGATTGAGAAATATTGGAGCAATAAAAATTGTACCAAAAAAGTTGTGAAAACTTTAAAGTAGAAAACTGTGACATTTAAAAAGTGAAAGGTGTAAAATTAAAAATTTAGACACTGTGTCTTGTAAAACGTTAAATCATAACATTTTAAACTAAAAATTGTGGAATTTTCAGCTAGAATTTGTAACATTTTGAACGAGGAATTGCGACATTTTATAACAGCAAAATGTGACATTTTAAATTAAGACAACATTTAAAAAAAAAATGCGACATTTTAAACTAAAAACTGTAAAAAACTGTAAAATCTTACGTATTTCTTACTAGTAGAACTTACCGTGAGTCGAACAGTGAAAGGTCCAACCATCGGTGTTGGACTATTTAAGACAAAAGAACCTCCCCAATCCTTTCTTAAAGTCACAAATGTTCCCGAATTCGCCTAAAAAAAGAAAGAAGGATAAGAGGAAAAAAAAAACATTGGCGCCGTAATCAAGTAATAAACAAAAAGAGAATATAACGTCGTAGATTTCCCCGACTAAGCCAAAAAGAAGAAATTAAGTAAAAGAAAAAAATTGGCACCGTAGTTAAGTAACAATTAACAAGAGATATAAAAAACATAGTCAAGAAAATAATTTAAGACTTCAAAAAAAAAAAAAATGTCTCTATGTCAAAAATAACTGTGTTGAGAGAGTTGATGTCAAATTACTAACAGTTAATAAATGGTTGATAAATCAAGTTGAGGAATTTCGAAATTGAAATCACTATAATACATATGATGTTTGATTTTTTTGCAAAAAAAAAGAATTTTAAGATTTAGAATCGTTGTAAAGAAAGAAATAATAAGATGACCTTTGTACGATCGAGGTTTGAGTTTCTAGAGAAAAGCAACTCAAATTTTAGTTAAAAGAGAAGGGCATCTACCGAAAAAATCCTTCACTTCCTTCCCTTTCCTTCCTTCCCCTCCCTTTCCCTCTCTTCCCCTCCCTTTTTTTATTTGATAGCCTTTTTTGATTTTCTCACACCTCGCCCCCAATAAAAGAAAAGGACGATTTTGTGATAGTGTTTTAGAAGTTTTTTTTGTCCCGGAAGAAACAAAAATTTCAATTGGTTTAATTTAATTTGTCGCCGCGTGTCGCAAAAGTCATATTTTGTACAATCGGAAGTTGTATATTGTTTTTTGTTATATTATGGAGCTATTATGGAGCTTAGTTTGTGCGTTTGTTTTTTACGTTTTTTCTTCAAACTTGGTATATTCATGTCGATAAGCCGCTTGGTGTGGTTACTAAACGGTTCGATAAAAAACTCGACTTCATTAAAAAGTGCAATGGTTTGACCTTAAAAACCTTTTAGTTAACTTTTGCACATAAAATAAAGTATTTGAAGCCACGTCTCGACCACCAACTTACTGGATCCGCAACTTTGTATTATGCTTTATATAATACTTTGTATATACTTTATTATACTTTATATCATACTTTATGTTATCCTCAAGGTTTATTGTTGAGCTGCAGGAATGTCAGTTTCTGCTTGGTTTCGAAAAGTAAAATTAAAGGTATTTTTATGTTTAATATTCTTATGACAGTTTATATCTTCTTGTATGTTAATCTACCAAAGTTTGTTTGTACGTGTTCATTCAGTGGAATGTGAAATTGTGTTCAGTTTTGTTTTTTTGTTGCGTTTTCATATCAAAAATATGATTCACAAATGCAGACTAACAGTAAATTTATTTGTTTACATCGCTTTTGTTTCTAGAGCAATATTCAAGCTTGTCGTTGTTATATACACCGTGGGTCGACATTAGTGTTAATGTTTCTTTCGCTACTTGAATCCTCAGGTTTTTAATTGGCGGCCACCAATGGGAAGGTGGAGATCAAACCTTGCCTTTTAATCTTGACCGTCGGATAAACAACCCGACAAGTGTGTATGGAGAAGATTTGATCAATTTTGCTAATATCGAATTAATGTTAATATTGTTACAAAGTGTATATAAAACGATAAGCTTGAATATTGCTCTAGATATAATAGAGTGGTAAACAAATTGATATTTTTGTAGATCTTAGTATTTGCTAAAGAATTGGAGTGTATTTTCTTAATCGTTTGTATACTTTACAATATTCAATTCAAATTGTATTCAATAATAAGTTGCGGGGATTCCGTAATCGTGTGAATTACTTTATGCAACGGGCATTTAACCATTAGGCATTTTTTTATTTTTCATATTCTAGTTTTTGCTTCTATTAACCCAAATCTTGAATTGTGGATGACATTTATGGTTTTAATTTCTTCGTTTTCTATTTTACCTATGATAGAAGACAAATTAACATTCATTTTATGTTTATTGGAGAAATTTCACCTCTTTAGATAATGTTTGCATGTTTTTTTTCTTTTACTTTTTGAGACTCCGTATTGATAAGATCCGGCGATGTGATATTTATCACTTTTTCCGACGCGAGACCGTAATACGATATAATACAATACGTTAACTACAATATATCATAATGCCATGCGCTGCGCTACGATACTTTCACGCTGTATCGTCACACGATGCTACAGTACAGTACACCGTGTATCGCTATTAGTGTTAATATTTTTTTCGCCACTTAAAAACATCTTTTCTCCGTACACATTTGTCTGATTTTCAATTTAAGACCGCCAATCGAAAGCTGAGAATCTTACCTTTCAATTAAAGCCGTCAGATCCACAAACCAACATGTGTGTACCATAGTTTCAAAAGTAGGTGAAAGTAGGCCCATACAATGTGCCTATTGTATGCAAAACATACAATATGACCTTAAGACCCATATTGTATTCGGACCTATTCGGACCAATTAAAACATTCGGACCAAAAAACAATTCCAACTACAAAACAAAAGGAGAACTTTCAAATCTACAATCGCATGCATTTAGCATGCACGTGCTTGTCGTCACATTGAGCCAGGTAATACAAAGTGTACGGATAAGTGAAAATCATTCACGAACTTCGATTTTGTCTCTTTGCCAGCTTGCAACTGGATCACAAGATTACAAAAAAATGAATGAAATTTTCAGGCGGTCCCACCTTGACTTATGGCATTAAGATTTTAAGAATTATAGATCCGCAAACCGACAAAACAGCCTGGGAGTCCTCGATTGCCCGTGGCTCCAAAACGTTTCAAAAAGTGCCACGTGGACAAACCGGGGCCCGTGTATTATTCGAAAGTGATAAACGAAAAATTGACCTTTGACCATTGAAGCTGCTATGACGGTCAAAATCGTCGTTCTCCATCCGTACGCCCGGATCTCCAACGCATAAAGTTAAAAACGTAACGTCCTGTCGTTCGGACTTCTGACGTCCGTACATTCTAGGAGTCATTTTTCAAGGAAGGTAAAATGACGCAAAACGACAACAACGAAACATGCTCCAGCTGCAGATATAGCTGTCATAAATGTACGACTTGAGCCAATGGAAGCAATACAACTATAATATTGAATGCGCTGGCAGTTGACTTGTCATGCCTAGATTGGACACCTATGGCGCGACCCCATTGGCTTAAAAAAACCCTGTTTGGGGGTCGAAGACCGCAAATTCTTATCAATGATCCCAAAATTGGGTCCATTCCAGGAGCCAGCTGTTAACATATGGCCAATCACAGCCCAGGACGTGGTTATCACAAACAGAATGGAGAAAAAATAGCGGAAGAAGGAAAAAAAAAAAAAATCGGCCCTTTCATACGCGTCATAAATGAGGATGAATTCCCGATGGGGACGAATCAAACTCCGTTTTCTGACGGATAAAATTTTTACAAAGAGCTGTAGTATTGTACCTTTTCGTATTTTAAAAAACGTAAAACGCGAGGTCTAGATTCTGCGCGGCTGTTCCAATCATTGAGCTTTTTACACTTTTGTTTTTTCCGGGTCATTGCTGTCTTCCACCGAGTGGGTGTTTGCTACAGTACTTTGCTACAGTACACCTCCAATCGTTATTAGCGTTGTGTACGCTAATTCCGTCCCGCTTTTTTTTTTTTATTCTCAAATAGAATGATCCACACTATTTGAAAAAAAACCCTAATTCCTAATTAAAATAGACGATTTCTTCGAAAATTTCCAAATTCTCAATTAGCGTAAACCACGCTAATTATTAGTATACGCTAAAAAAACTTACACGCTAATAACGATTGGCGGTGTAGTACACAGTAGTACTGTGTACGGACATCCGCCTACCGATAATTGATTGGCAACTTCTTTTGGCTATGCGATATATTGGTTTCTTCGATATATCGGTTCCTATAATGGTAAGAAACATATCGCGCTTTGTTCATAAATATCTTGGTCCAGTGTACCGATGTAACAATATCGCGATGCTTGACTTTGGTTTTTAAAGATTTTTGTAGGGTATCATTGGTTTTTATGCGCTCCTACGCTTTCCTCACTATGCCGTTAAGTCTTAAACTATTTTTCTTACACTAATTCCTAAGTGATAGGTATGTTATTGCAAATAGAGAAATTGTTTTGGACCTACACATACATTTCTATTCGTTGAGTAAAAAGCGCAGCTAAGAAGCAGGATTTTTAAAATTTTCGACTATCAAAAAAATTAGAAAAACTTAGAATCATTAAACTAATTTTAAAAAGCGATGCAAAATGCAAAAAATACAATAACATACATTTACTTATTATTTAAAAAAGAAGAATGGGTTTGGGGACTCGAAACTATTCATATTTTTTTTCATGAAACTTCTTCACTTGCAAAGCCAATTGGATGTTAAATTCAACCTAATTAAATTATTGACACTAATTAAATAGAAATTTTAAGGGACACAAATTTCTAAAAAAAAAAAAAGGTAAAAAAAACGGAAGTTTATGCAACAAAGTTCGACACATCTACAAGGCAAATATAAGATTGCTCGAAATTCATCTCCTATATCGATATATAGACAACAAATTATGCATTTTTTAAAACCAAACAAAAGCATTAATACCTTCAAATATTAATATTTAAAGCATCAAAATATCATCAAATTTATGAATTTTGATACTCTCATTAAAATATCCAAAATTGTATGGCCGTTTGAATATGTAGTGTTGTGTATTGGCAGGGTTTTGTCGATAATTGATATGTATCTTTCTTTGACTTGCCGATAATCGATACATTGGCAAGATATATCGACACCGGTGTTATCGATGTTATCGATTTTTTATCGCGATAACACAAGTACCGAAAACTATCGGTGATAATTGTACGGTTTTTGTCGTACAATTGTACAGTTTATTCCGTTGTACTGAACTGCCATTATTCCGTTACACGAATTACAGAACAAATTGTTACACGTGGTATACCACGCTATATACAGTGAAAATATAATGCAGTATATCGTAAAGTTAAATGTCTTTTGTTTGGATGGTTGACGGTAAAAAATACAAATATATATATATATATATATATATATAAAGGTGATAGAAAAATGTGTAATCTCTAAAATTCTTTTACGGTAACATAACGTTTGTTAAAACACAAGGGATATATCATTATGGGTTGGGTTTTTCAAATTTCATGCTCACTTTTAAAAGATTGAAAAAATGATGGGTAAATTGCCATTTGAGAATTATGTTGGGCATGCAATTCGCATCTTTACGCGTGTGATATTTGTTAATTTTTAGTCACTATCTATTATTTTGGAGCTTTAGAATATACTAATATTTTTTTTCATAACATCAACTTGAAACCCTACAACAAAACTTCTTATTTATTTCCCCCTTTTGGATAAAAAAGAATGGTGGCAAACATTTATTAATGTTATTTTATAAAGTTTTAAGCTAAATGTAAAGGGTTATCGACAGTAAAATGTTGGCGTCGGAAGAAGAATTAGAAAAGGTACAAAAAATTTAATCAAGATAAAAATTGTTAATTTTGATAACGACGAAAAAAACAAATTAAATTCGATAACAAGTTTCATCATTTATTAAAATATAACCAAAAAAATCTATGTCTAAAAAAATCAAGTTTGTCAATTTACTTGAGACACGTTAAAAAAGTATTTGCTATGTGAAATTTATTTGGATAATGGTCCAAACAATTTATAACATACTGAGAACAAGCCACCGAATCCTTTTAAATGGTTGGCCAAAAAAAATCATTTGTTCCCAACACTTAATTTTTCAACCCGTATACTTTCAGTTGTACAACTTGCTTTAACTATTTCAAAATTATTACTTTTTTTATAGATGGTCAAACTAAATCGGGGCAATCAAAAGTTTATTGAAAGATTGGTTTTTTAAAAGATTGTTAAAATTGATCAACCTTCGCGATAGAAAAACAAAGTCACTTGAAAAAATGGGTTACAGTATGATGACGTGGAAAAAATCCTTTATAAGGTGGTTGGCAAAGGCAAACGTTCAAAAGAAATAAGAAAAAAAATAGAGATTGGTGATAAAAACTTATAAAAACAATAAATGAATAAGTAATTAATTATTTTGTCGCTAAATTTTCAAGGTATACTGTTGAATTGTTTGGAATTTGAGGATTTAAGGTTTTACGGGTTAACAAAAAAAACAAACCACAAACATAAGTTAAAAAAACAAACCAGAATCATGTTAAAAGTGTTTTGTATTGGCAAGAAATTTATTGCGATAACATCGGTAGCGATAGTTATCGGTTATCGGACGGCCAAGGGTTGCGATATATTGCTCCGAGACCAACAAATTCCTTATCGGATATAAATGGAAAAAACATAGTACGTTGAAGTACACCTAGCAGGAAACATTTCTACTTAGTTTGAATCCCCGGGGTAAACATTTGAAAAAGTTTTTTTTTTCGAAAAACTCGAAAAAGTTGTTCTTTTTGTTTTTGGCAACATTGAACTGGTAACAATTTTCCATTGAGAAGTTCAAGCACGTGGTCTTTACACCATTAGCAATCATAGGCCATGCCATCACCAATTTGTCTTTTAAAAGAACATTATGTACGTGATACAAATCATCTCAAGCTTTTCAAATATGATTAATCAATGAAAAAATGTTTACAAACTTTTTTTTTTTTGGCTTTCGATATATGGCTTCCCCAAAAAAAAAAATCAACCTAAAAAGAAACACGTAACATCGCATCCAAAATTTGTCAAATAAGCCTTAAAAATAAAATAAATCTTATTTAAAATAATAGTTTGTGTGTCCCTTGCTACCGTTACACTTTTCCATTTAAAAAGCTTTTTATGACCCAAACCAATCCTCTTCCTTAAATTTTCTATTAGTACATTTAATCCATGTTTACTTAGTCTTAATACTTAATAGAATGAAGAGGGAAAGGGTGAAAGAGGGATAAGGAAAAAGAAAAGAAAAGGGAGTGGGAGAGTGAGAGGGTGAAAGAAAGATAATAGTCGTCTCTTTCTCTCCCCTTATCTTTTTTCCTCTTTCTCTCCCCACATCTCCCTTTACTGTTTTAGGGTTTTAGAGAGGGTGAGAGTTAAAACAGGTCGATTGGAAGAGAGAAGGGTGGTCTTCAAACCCTCATCACATGAATCCTCGCGAAGGAGAGAGTTTATGTTAAGCGATTAAACGTGGCTTGCGCCCAACAATTTTATTTGCATGAGGTGGTTACATTTTACAAAGAGTAACATTTGTACGGCAGTGTCGATTGTTGTGTTTATTTACAATCGATGTAAACAAGGCTTGCAAAAATGTAACCAACAAAATGTAACCAGTGGTTACATTTTTTTATAAGTCGAAGATAATCAACTGATTGGCCTTCAAGTCCTACCATAATTACACCGAATTATTATAATCATGAACGTCCATTGTAGCATTAAGTACAAGTTGGCGTAGACATTCAATTGTACGAAAGATCCCTCCCTCTCCCTTCCTAGGGACGGTTAGCGTCACGCCCCCTTGGGGGAGAGGGTGAGATTTTTTTTTTTTTTTTTTTACTTGATGTCACTTTGATATATCGCGATAAAGATATATCGAAATATCGACCAATATATCAGTATAATATCGCAATATTGAGATTCTCTATATTTCGAAGAGAGATATCAATTATTGCGTACCCAAAGTTATGTACATATATAATATAAGAAAGGGGCCTTTGATACACAACACTAAAAATAAACATTACGCTCAAACTGCCCCATGCTATCACGGGAAAAGTTTTTTGCTTGTCAAAGGAAGGAAAGTGATTAGTCCAATTTGGGAATGGATAACAAATTATAATTGTGACGCGTAAAACATCTTGAAAAGAGAGTTTTTCACTTTTTCCTAAAAGATGCATTCAGAGGTGAAAGGTGGCCCCTTTCATTTTTGTGTCTATACTTCACTCTCGTATATTTTGAAGTGCCGTCTGTGTTGAGTATTGAGTAAGAACTTCTCGCGATATAAGTTTGGAGTTATCACCGATAGATATCGAAATCTGGGTTATCGCGAGAAAATACCAATTTTATCAGCTTTTTATTGCGATACACAACTACCGATATATAGTGCCAATATATTGAGTATCGGTAAGCCAATAAAAAGGGCATATCGGTTATCGGCAAATGGCTACCGATACGCAACACTATGTACATTGTCAGAACGACATCGTACTGTATTTTGAGGACGACCTGTCGACTTCACTGCTTAAAACAGACTTCGTACTTAAAGCTACATTATATGTTATTAGTACAATCTATACATTTAATCATAGTTGTTCAAATCGCGCGATTTTTTCATTTTTTCCAGTTTCTACGTGTTGTACGTTAATTTTGAAAAAATCGCAAAAAAACGCGATGTACTTTCTTTCCGGTAAACTGAACGGAAAATTTACGGAAACTGTACGATATTTTATGGTAACTGTACGGTTTTGTACGAAAAATGTACGGAATTTGACGAAAAGATACATTGCACTTCGTAGTACTTTCTGTCTGGTAAATTGAAGTGAAGTTTTACGCGAAATGTACGGAATTGTACCAAAAAAGTACAAAATATTACGAAAAGAGACGGAAATTGTACGGAAAACGTACAAACTGCGATACAAGTTAAACTCAATTTTTTTTACATGTACGGAATTGTACGGATAGAAATTCATTAATGATTTTTACCATTTTTTCAAATCGACCTCTTAAGTTTGTACGTATTGTACGCTCGCTTGAATCGTGCGTAAAATGCGTTTTGAAGGCTGTTGTTCAAATCGTGCGATTTTTTTTTTTTTCCGATTGAAATGTATAATTTGTGACTGTTGAAAAAATCACAAAAAATCACGATGTACTTTCTGCCCGTTAAACTGAACGGCTAATTTACAGAAATTGTACGGCTAATTTATGGAAAATGTACGGTATTTTACGATAACTGTACGGTTTTGTACGGCAAGTGTATGGACTTTGACGAAAAGATACGTTGCACTTCGTAGTACTTTCTGTCCGGTAAACTGAACGGGAATTTTACGGAAATGTACGGAATTGTAACGGAAATGTACGGAAATGTACAAACTGTGGTACATGTAAAATTCATTTTTGATTACATGTTCGGAATAGTACGGACAAAAATTCATTAACGATTTTTTCGATTTTTTCAAAACGTTCAATGCGTTCGTTACGTATAATTCGTCGCGATTGAATCGTTCGCACTAAACGGTGTGAACAACTATGAATTTAATGTACGCAGAACGTTCCGTATGATCGCATTTCTGTTCACCGGTTTACACTGGCAAGTACACCGTGTCCGCGATTCATTGCAGGTGCCGATGATCGCCAAAGCGCAGCGCTTAGCCGATTTATAACGATACGATGTGGGTCGATACGCTGGACTAGTAATTAGCCTCATTAATAGCTAAAGATATTCAAATTTAAAATTTGTGGAAATGTACGTCTCATTAATGAATGAAAATCGCAGGTGTACGAACTGAGCAACGGTACGTTTTTTGACATGTCAGGCTTTCTGACCACGTGTCACTCATTTGCAGACTGTACGAATATTTTGTCGGGTATTCTCGAACTAGTTCCTCGGTCAAACTTGGTACAGTACCGTACTTTTATCTTTTGGAGGTTTCTATTCCGTCGTTCAAACTTTTCAAATGTCCATTATTTCTGTTTTTTGTCCTGACGCAAAACTACGAGCTGGATCTTGCGTATCTTATCGACAACTGGCCTTTCGTACTGCAGTCAGATCCTGTCGTTTTGGACTCGTCAGAGTCCAGGGAGGTGAGACAAAAAGTACCATCAAGTGTACGGCCATTATAAAAGAAGAATCCCTTTTGTCGTAGTCCTGCCCTAAAAAATAAATACAAAATGTGCACAAGACACGACAAAAAGAAATGAATGATGATGTGATGAAAAAAACAAAAGAGTGATGAAACGATTTGAGGTTGTACGGAAGCCTGCATTCAAATCTGAAAAGATTAGATGAATCTGAACCGTTGAATATTTCAGATGATTGGCTAATGAGCGGATCAGATTAAAAATGCAAAAAAGAAAGCAATTACGCAAAAAATATGATCACAAAACCACACTATAATATACACCTAAATTGTAGCTTCTCCCATGTCTAAAATACTTAAAATTTTTTTTTTTTGCTTGTTTATAATTTTTTTTTTTCCCCGTCATTTTTTCAGGGACCGCCGTCAGACCAAAATCCAAAGACGAGCCTTTAATGATCAGAATCATCTTGTACGGAAAATGTGTTTGTACGAAAATCTCTCAAATTGCCTCTCCGCTCGACACGTGCCTGTCATTGGCACTCGTGCCAGTTGTAGAGTGAGCTACTTGCGACAAAACACCCTCCTGTAAGGACATCCAAATGCCTACGTCACTCCTTAAGCACCAGACAAAATAAATGACATGACCGATTTCGGGATTCTCCCCATATGAGCAAAAAGAAAAAAAGAATGGACCCGCAAAATATTTGTTAAATCGACATCATTTGGTGTATCGCATGACGATATACCGATATACCGACTCCGTTGAATTTGTCTTATTCGAGCAAAGTTTTTATCTGTTGTCGCGTAAACTTCTAGAACATGTCGAGAAACTAAAAGTACACCAGAAAAGTACATTAATGCACGAAATTCCATCCAAATCCGCACTAAAACAGTATCCTGCCGTACAATATTGTATGATTTAGTACATTTTCGTACACTACCGTACGATCCACCGCCTCAGAACTCACATTTCTTTAAAAGTTTTATTTTCGATTGGCCAGAAAATATTCGCCGATATTTATTCCTTTCCGATATTTATAACATTTAAAAAAAATAATTATATTTGCTCCACAAGCAAATAGAAAAAAAAATCGTATTTTTTTTCTTCTTCGCTACCCGCCCGGATCTTAGGAGCTGTCGAACCGACAAATAATCGTACGGATGACTTGCAACCGTTTTGTCTTTTTTGTACGTCCCGACCCTCCGTTTCGTACTTTTTGCAAAAAAGAAAAAAAAAAAAAAGTCAGCCGCAAGTCGACCATACGAAACGACAAAACATACGCATACCATAAATATCGCACTCGCATTACAATTCGAATAATCCAAAAGTACCAACACACCCCACTCTCTCTCTCCCTCCACCCCCCTTAGTTCATCGTACTCAATACATCATCCCTTATCCCTTGTCTCTCTTTCTCTCTCTGCACCCCCTCTTCGTATGGCTCCTTCCTCCAGGACCTCCTCTCTTTCCTCCTCTCCCTCTACCTCTCCTCCTATCTATCCTAACATCTCTTCCGTACATTCAGCCGCATATCCCGCCGCATTTTCCGGAGCTTACCCTATCGTCTCCTCCTCTGGCATGGGCAGAGTCTCTCCTTCTCCTTCTCCCCCTCCCTCTTCCTCCCCCTCTCTCTCCCATCCTCCTCTCTCCCTCCTCCTTCCCTCCTCTTCCCTCCCCACCCTCAATGTCTCTCCCCCTAGTGGCGTGACTCCCAATGTGAGCGGCGTGGCAGAAAAAGACAAAACTGTCGGCCGGCGGGCCGGAAAAAGGCCGGCGTGGAGCGCAGAAGAAGACAAAACTCTTTTAAAATTCGTACGGTGTCACGGACCGCGGAGATTTAACCTTTTGCGGGAAAGGGGTCTTCTGTCACGTGACGGCAAATCTTGTCGTCAGCGGTGGACAGCCTGGCTGAGACCCGACCGACCAAACCAAAGGTCAGTTTAAAAAAAAAAAAAAAAAATGGGTATTTTAGCTATCGATCCCGCGACTCTCCCCCATTTTTTTTCAATTTTTTTGGTGCCCGTTTAAAAAAAATAAAAAGTGGGTATTTTAGCTGTCGATCCCGCGACTCTACCCCTATTTTTTTCACATTTTTTGATGCCCGTTTGCTATTTTTCCGATAGGTTTTTGTGATTTTTTTGGGGGTAAACCGCTAAACTTCCTTTTTTTTTTTTTTTTTTTGTCGGCGGGCAGGAAAAGCCGCGGCCGGATAGATTTGACGGCAGAGGAGGAGATCCGATTGCGCAATCTTCAGGCGATCATGGGCAATAAATGGGCGCAAATGGCGCCGCATTTTCCGCGACATACCGCGCACGAAATAAAAAATTTGTGGCACGGGCGAGTGAAGAAAAAAATGGAGAGCGAGAAAAACGACAAAAACAAAAACAGCGACGGTAATGTGGATGCGACAAGCGATTGTACGACGCAGGAGGAGACCGGGAAACGCGGGAAGAAAGTCAACGGGGGAGAGGGGAAGAGGACAGAAGGGGATGGTAATATGGGAGGTGAACAAATGGGGGGAGATGTTGAAGGCCAGTTCTCCGGGAATTCCGGCGGAATTTGCGGCGGGAATATCAGTGAGAAGTTGAGCAACAGTGGGAGCTTCAGTAGTACCGGATTTAGTGTGGATAATAGTAGGGATTGCATTAAAGGAATTCATGGTTGTGTAAGAAATGGTGAGAACAATGTCATTTTTGGGGAGGAAAAAATGTCGGAAACGTCCACGGTAAATGAGGTGAAGCTTGAAAATGGAGATTTTTCGATGCGGGGCCATTCTTTCCTAAGTGGGTTTATCTCTTGTTCTCAAAAATTGAAATCTCCGAAAAACGAGGGTTTAGGAAAAGTTATGGAAGACTCTCATTTTGATAGAAGAGGACCTCAAATTGTACCCCAATTAAACCCCATATTGTCCGGAAATGAAATCGACAATTTTTATCCAAGTTCCCATAATTTCAATTCCACATTTTCCAATTTCTCTTCTCTTGAAGATCTTGACCGTCTCGCTTCCCAAATCAAAAGTCAAATGCAATCTTTCCAAGAAAACATTGAAAAATCTCACATCCCTGACTCTTACAACATGGATAATTTCGATAAAAAGTGTAGCGGAGACCAATTTAACGAAGACCAAATTACCCAAAACCAATTTGCAAATATAATGATGCTCATAAATTGTGGAGAAACGCCGCAAGTTTTGTCGAGATCGAGCACGATAAGTGCCACATGTACCACTCTCGAAAACTCGCATAATGTGGAGTTAGAATCGATGGCCGATGTTTCGTCTTTTTCTCCTTTCGATGTCGATTCAATGGCGATGGAAACTCTCGGGCAACCTGCGGAAAGTTTTTTGACCATGGAGTCTTTGTTCCCATCATCGAGGGAAGATTGCATGCAAAAGGTGAATGATTTTCCTTTCAGTTTTTTTCTCGGCTTAAATTTTAGTTTAAAGATTACTTGGAATAGTGTGGCTTGTTTTTTGAATCAATTAATACATTCTCCAATATAACTCCTCGTCTTTATTAGTTTTCTGATTAATTACTGCAAATAATAATAATAATGTTATTTGTCACCATAGTTTTCTATGTAGTTTGCTATCATTAGTCAATGTGCATAAGAACTTCCCTTTATTCGGGGATCCTAAATAAAAAACTTTCAACCTATTAAAAAAAAAAGGGTTTAAAATAATGGTTAAATCTCCCTTTCTTATAACCTCTAATCAATCTCACTCACCCTCTCTCTTTCCTCTTTTTTTTTATATATCGAGACATTTGTTTGGTTTTTACTTTCAATAAAATGACAATGCCAAATTCCAATTTTCTAACAATTTCTCCCTCGTTTTTTTTTCTTTTATTTCAGGTCGATCCCATCTCCTCCTACCCCTCCCAAACCTTCCTCCCTTCCGCCATTCCCTCCTCCTACCTCCCTTCCCACCTCCACAATTCCCAATCCCAAAAACTCCTGTTTTCCTCCTCTCAAACCCTTTCTCCCTCTCTCTCCCCCTCTCACTCCCCTCTCGAACCCTGTCTCTCTCTTCCCCCTCTCGCTCCTTTAACTCCCTCCGCCTCCTTCTCCTCCTTGACTTCCTTAACCACTCCCCCGCCGTCAAATTACTTGCCGGACGACCCCCTAAAACCTGCCGGCCAAACTTCGCCGTCCACTTTCTCGACGGACGACATTTTCGAACGTCTCAAAC
Source organism: Zygnema cylindricum (assembly GCA_037447655.1). Lineage (NCBI taxonomy): Eukaryota > Viridiplantae > Streptophyta > Zygnematophyceae > Zygnematales > Zygnemataceae > Zygnema > Zygnema cylindricum. The sequence continues at coordinate 61,146 of JBBHKE010000278.1, read as the reverse complement.
GTTTACAAGAAGCCGCCGGCGTTTCCTGCACCATCACACCAAAAATTACGCCGCAAATCCCGCCGCAAATCCCGCAGAAATTTCCCCCCCTAAAGTCGGCGCAAATATTTTCGCACCAAACTCCTTCGCAAATTTCTCACCAAATTTCGCACCAAAATACGAAACGAACTCCGAACCAAAAAACGTGGCAAGATTTCCCATTTTCGACGCAATTCTCGGAACACGAATCTTCCTACGTTCCCGCGCATATTGCGCCGCAATTTCCGGCGAAAGTTACGGCGGGAAATACTTTGGCGACCGGATGGAGAGACTGCGGATCTTCGGCGGCCGGACGAAAGCTTCCGCATTTGATGGCGGGAAGACCGGCGGCCAATCTGGGACTGCCACGTGGCCCCCCTTCGCCCGGATTTCAGGGGATGACGTCATACGTGTGGAGAGGGACGGACGAGGACTGGGAGTCGGTTTTGAATCTGTGGGGGGAGGAGGCCTCGGTGGTGCCTATTGTGGAGATATAGGGGGGAGAGGGAGAGGGAGGGAGAGAGGGAGAGGGAGGGAGAGAGGGGGGTGATGAGTGAGTGGATTGGGAAATCAAGGGGAAACAAAGGGGTTAAGGGGGAGAGAAAGAGAAAAGAAAGTGGGAAGGGAATTGCGAAGGGGAGACAAAGAGAGAAAATGTGAGGGGGAGGGAGAGAGAGAGGGAAAGGGAGAGAGAGAGAGAGAGAGAAAGAGAGAAAAAAAAAGAGTGTGAGAGAGACTAGGTACTTTCAGAAATGATTTTTGGCGCGTTTTGCCCTTTGAGCACTTCAAGCTGTCACGAAGATTTGTGGAAAACCCTAACGGTACGGAAATGTACGGATCTGTGGAGATCTGTGCCTGATTGTACGGACACGAGGCCCCCTTGAGAGAGAGGGAGCGGCTTGAGCGCTCAAAAGGCACAACTGCAGCCGTAGAGGGGTCGGGGGGCGAGAGATAAGAGGGGAGGGAAGATAAGAGGGGGATAGGAGGAGAGGAATAGGAGGTAAATACTTAAGAGAGTGGAAAAGGAAGAATTGGGTATAAAGTGAAATGGGGTATAAAGGAGGGTTATTGTTAGGCGCACATATCGGTATAGGTTGGAAGTTTCTTTTTTGTTTTTTACCCTTTTTCTTTTTACCTTTTTTGTATAATTGTCTTTATAGGAGTTTTGTTTTGATTGGGGACTAAAGTTGGTTAGGATATTTTGGATTTTTAACGGTGAAGTCGCAAGTTAGAGATTAGAAATTTGATCTTTTATGAAAAAATGGCTTTGTATTTCTTTTGCATTACATTATTGTTATTGCTTTTATTTTAATGAGATTTCTAATTCTTCTATAATAAGAGCTAAATTGGCCATCTTCATGTTTTGATGGTTGTAAATGTTATCGATTCTCTCCATCTCTCCCTTTCCCTCTCCCCTTCCCAGATTTCTCGCCCTACCTCTCTCTCTCTCTCTCTCTCTCTCTCCTCCTCCTATTTTTATTAAACTTTATTCCTCAGCAACCTTACTAAACTATTCCCTTTTACAACCACCTAACAATTAACAACTGTTTAAGAATTTTATGATTGCGGATATGATATCCAAAAACTTGTTGGAAATGACCATTTTCATTAGAATGGGCTCAACACTAAACATTTCCAACCTCAGCGTCACGCCCACAAATCAAGTTTCTACATTAGATAAGATTTTTGGGAAAGGAAACGGGTGGATAAGCTTCTTTACATGGGGCGTAAGGCAACTCTTGATACTCTAGGAGCACATTTGTTAAGAGTAGCGACGTCTGTCGCATTGCCTACTTCACCTCAAGACTCGTGAGGGCAAGGTAACAACCTGTTCTGGCTCGGTTCTTTTAAGGTTTTTTATGATTTTTTTGGGTTTTTTAAGGCACATATAGAAAGGTAGCAACATTTGAAGCTCTATTCGGTTTGAGTCACATTTGTGGGGGGATTTTCTGGAGTTGACTTATTGCTTCCTCAGGTGTTTTTCCTTGTTCATTAATTGCCCCGACCCTTGAATATATTTTGTTGCGCGAAGACCCATTATTGCGCGAGGGCCCAGAACGGATCTCGAAGGAGGAGCTTGAAGGGATCTATGGGAACTCACACAATTATGTAATTGCCCGTCCACAGGAGGCCCATGATCGTATATACCGATTGGATTCATTTCACCTCAAGGCCAATTTTGGTTTAACAACATTATACAGGGAATGAGTGCACGGTGGCTTTTACGTCGGAAAAATAGTAAGGCCGAGTGTTTATAGGAACCCACCATGGAGAGGCATTGGTTGTCGCATGGGTAAATGAACACTCACGCGTTTACCTTTATGGACATTTTGATTACGAATGAAAACACACTGGAGTGGATCATAGAGAACAAGATGGAGTGGAATGTGAAAGAGTGGAATATTGAGAACATCTTAACAAAGTGGATTATGAAGAAAAACTTGATGGAGTGAATCATGGAGAAGAAATTGAATGGGTGGATTATGGAGGACAGCTTGATGGAGTAGATTTCGGTGGATAACTTTAAGGGTTGGATTATAAGAAACAACTTCATGGAGTGGATTATGGAGAACGACTTGAAGGAATGGGTAATCAAAATATACTTGATGGAGTGGATTATAGGAGATCTTGTAGGAATGCGAATTTTAGGTGAGTCAGTAGTTCATCAGCGTACGATTTGTTGAAGGCACATTCAAATTCCACGGAAGGAGTCAAAAATAATGATGGACACGTGACTAGATTAGGTATTATCCTAGTTTGGAGAGAGACGAGAGATCTTCACGAACCAAGGATCCGTATTCGTGGGGAAGTTTACGCCTCTAATGGAGAAATGGCTAAGTAACCATCACCTCACAAACACGGACCACCCACACACTAATGGTTTGGAGGAACTGTATGTATGTACCGACATTGATTTGGTCTTTAAAAAATTATGCCTCGAGGAGGATATGGGGTGGTGGGAGAGGAGTGTGCTCTAGTTTTGTAGACTTCACTTCACCAACATAACCCATATTTTTGTTGTTTAAGAGGAACCCTAATTTACCATAAGGACCATCGGTATATGTTACTAGTCTTCTAAAACTAGACAATCAACGGATATTGGTAACGGAATGACCATGGAACGGGCCAATGTTTTCGAACATGAAATTTCATTGTCAATGGGAAAATTATACGATCCGAACCGTGAACAATTCTAATATTCCCAACGGCAGAGAAGAATTTATGTCCACCAACACTTACACATCATGTCAGGAAACATTGTGCTCGGAATTAAGGTGAATAATAAGGTTAGAAGAAGGACACTCTTGAGGTCCTCCAGGGGACGTGTCATTCTCCTAGAGGTTGATGTTTTTCCCTAAGTGGACCCTAAAAAAACCCGGGAGTGTTGAAATAACCTTGGAGTGTTCAGATTGATCAACAGGTGAAGGAAAATTGGATAAAAATTGTTTCCTGTCGTATGATTGGTCTAGAGAATGAACTATTTCTGTGGTCCGTACCCGAATTCCCTTCCTTTTTCGTCTTAAAAGGGAAGTGAGACTTATTGTTGTGTGAAGAATCTGTCCACTCTTGTCACAATGTGTACATATCGTCTGATACGGGCCGGGGAGTTGTCAGAAGCTACTTTTGTTTATTGTGGGATCTGTGAGCTCTGGCTCAAAAGTTTTAAGCGAGGACCGGTTAAGTGAGGGGAAACCGGGAGGATCGACTAGAGAGGGACGTCAAATGGAAACGAGAGGGCATAAAAATTGAAAATTCTAACACTGTTCAAATATGCTTCGGAGATCGGCGAAAGATCAGGGGAAGATCTTTGCAGAAGATCGGGGAATATCGGGGAAGGTCGGGGAAGATCCGGGAAGATCGAGGGAAGATCAGGGGAGATCGAGGGAAGATCGGGGGAGATCGAGGAAGATTGATGCAAGATTGGGGGAAGAGGGACTCAGAGATCACTGGCCGGAAGATGCAGATCTGTCTCCAATTCTAACTGGAATTTTGTATTAACTAAATTAACTAAATTTCTAACTATATTTTTGCCATCTCAGAGAAGTTTGGAAGCCAGTCCCTCGGCCGGTTTTGGGACAGCTCTGCCTCTTTACGCCAAATGGACACCGATGATGTTAGACTCGACAACTTTTCCTACTGACAAGAAAAAAAGAAGGAAGGAGGAAGAAGGGAGGAGGAAGGAGGAAGGAAGGAGGGAGGAGGAAGGAAGGAGGAGGAAGGAAGGCGGGAGGAGGAAGGGAGGAGGAAGGAAGGCGGGAGGAGGAAGGGAGGCGGAGGAAGGAGGGAGAAGGAAGGAGGAAGAAAGAAGAAAGAAGAAAGAACAAAGTAAAAAAAAAGAGAAAAAAAGAACAACGAAGAAAGAACAAAGAAAAAAAAATTGTTCACAGGTAGAGTCCACTGAATATTTCATCACATGAACCATCTCAATTTTTTTTAGGACAATTTTAAAATTGTCGAAAAATATTTACAAAGTTTACATCCAGATAAGTAAAACTCTATATACAATGAAGAAAAAACAAAAGGGGAGAACTACCCCCCCAAAAAACCTCCAAAAATACGGGTAACACTAAAAAATACTTTTTTTTGCCCTTTTTAACTATTAGTAAACATAAATAGTAGCCCTAAAAGATAAAAAAAAACAAAAAAAATAAAAAATAGTCCATATTCTGAAACTTTAAAATTGCCCCATTCCCATTTCTAAATCATTTACCACAAATTCAAATCCTTCGTTTTTTTTTCCCCGATAACCTTCGTTTCGAAGATTTTCACTTTCCCCAAAATTTTCATTTCCCCCAAAATTGTTGTTTTCCTCAAAATTTTCGTTTTCTCCGAAACTTTCGATCCCGTCAAAACCAAACCCGATATCTTTTCTTCCTCGATTTCTTTCGTCCGATTCTCCTTCGAAACTTCGTCTTTTTCTATCCAAATTTGTTCCCAAACCGTTCAAATTTCGCGAGGAAATAATATCTTGATTCGTAATATTTAAAAAACTTTGGGATTCTAAATAGGGAACCGGTCGAATATGCCAATCGAAAAGATCTCCATTAGGAAAATGACGAAAATGGGGAATTTGACCCCCTTTTTGGGAACTATTATTATCAATAACGGGTCCCCTTAAATATTCGCCCCAAGAGAGAAGAACCCAAAGCCTTTAATTTTTTGGGATTACCACAAAAGACAAAAAAAAGAATCGCAAAAGATGATTTTTTGTTAAAAAAGTCGGGGAACGTTTATTTTGGAGATATTACAAAAAGGGGAAAATAAAAAGAAATAAAAAACCATTATTTTTTAGACCCGAGAGGAAAGAATGCAAAGATTGCGATTTGCCATCATAAAAGACAAAAGAAAAAACAACGGAAGACAAATCTGTTAAAAGTGTTTCTCCTTAAAGTTGAATAAAGTCAAATAAAGAAAAATAAAGGAAGAAAAGGTAAAACAAAGTCAAATGAAGTCGATTAAAGTAAATTAAAGTCAAAAAGAAGTAAACTGAAATAAAAAGAGTCAAATAAAGTCAAAATAAACCTAATGTAAGTTAAGAATGTCAAAGAACATCACCGAACTTACAAAAAACAAAACAAAAAAAAAACAGCAATAAAGGATCAGATGGAAAGAATCAACAGCGGAATCAAATCGAGAGGAAAAGATGAATCAAGGAGGGGATAAAGAGTCAAAAAACGCCAAAAAAAATCATCAAAGTATGGAATTGAATGGGCAAAAAATTAGTAATAAAGAGAAAACCCATAATCATTATAATTGAAAATCAGTTAAAAAACGATCATGAAGGATGAATTTAAAAAAAAAAAGAAACAAAGTAAAAAAAGAATAAAAAAAAAAAAAATCCATTTAAAAAAGGGGGTCGGGGGGAGCGGGAGAGAGGGAGGAATAACATACGCCATGCATCCGAGAAGTACAAAAAAAAACGTGACACCTGTAGACGCCCCCAGCAGAAAAAGACAAAAAAAATATCATTTCATTCCGTATAAAATTGTAGCATTTCAAAAGTTAAATTCTCAAAAGATAATAAAATTCTGAAAATTTAATGCTTAATTCATTTAACAAAAGCGTTCCGTAATAAATGGCACAAAAATTTATTAAAAAAAAACAATATACTAAAAATAAAGTGAAAATTATGAAAGGAAACACGAAAAAAAAAAAATAATGATTCGTGATGACTATCGATTTTTTCCGGATTGTCGATTTTTCGAGATAAATAATTTTTGGATATTAACAATTTTTTGATATTAACAATTTTTTGAGATTAACAATTTTCCAAGATTAATATATTTCGAGATTAATTGTTTTCCGAGATTAACAAATTTTATATCAATGCAACAAATTTAGCTTTAATGCTTAACATTTTAAGAAAAAACATTTTTTTTTTATTTTTCACAAGAAAAGAAAAAAAACATGAAATATGAAAGTGTAAAATATCATAAAAGTAATGGTTTAAGAAAAGAGTTGTAAAGACGTAATTTGCTACAGAGTCATAAAAAAAAAACCCAAACTTCAAAAAATTTGGACGTCAGAATTGAATTTTTAAATGTAACAGTTACAATTTCAATTCAAAAGATTCCCAATTGTAAAAATGACAATTTTGCAAGATTCAATTATCGAATTTCAAATAAAATAAATTGATAATAATAATTATTATATTATACAATACAAAAAATATTATGAGTATTATAACTATATTATTATTTTGATAATTTGTCTTGACAAATTTTAAATTGACAATACAATTTTTTTGGGAATGACTCAAAGAATCAAATTTTGTCCAATATCGAAATCCCGCAAAACCACAATTTTTATCCACACTAATTTTAGTTGTATTAAAAGAATTACTAAAAGAAATTAAAATATTAACTAAATAAGTTATTTGAACTATTTATTAGAAGAATAATTCATAAGAAGCATTACATAACATATCTATCTATACATATATATACACATATAGATACATATATATACATATATATATAAATATATCAGAAAGAATCTTCTATTAAAAGAAAAAGGGAGGGGGGGAGGTAGTAGAAGGGGGAGGAGGGGCTAATGGGAGAAGGGAGGGGGGGGGGAGGGGAGGGGGAGGGATGCTCAGGGGATAGAAGGTTCGAAGAAATCAAATTGTCGAAAAAAAGGAAACGCGAGTCTCTTTAAAAAAAACAAAAAACCAAAAAAGCAACAACAACAACAAAAAAAACAACAACAAAAATTATTCCAGAGTGTAAAAAGAAAAATCTCACTTACCTCCCAACTCCCCCCGTCTTCCCCTACCCCCCAAGAAAAAGTTGACAATTTTGACTTAACCTTCTGTTCATGCGCCTCCCCCTCCCCTCTCTTCCCTCTCTCTTCACTTTCTTGCTCCGAATCCTCCCTTTCTTGAGAACCCTAGCCCCTAAACCACCTTACTCTGCCGTCCAATCAGACGCCCCCGATCCCCCTCCAGTTAACTAATGTATACCTACCTAGTAGTTAATGAAAATTAGCAGCTAATTATGTCTTACAACTAATGTATAACTATAAATTAATGTTAGTTAGTACTTAATTATGTATTATAACTAATGTACAACTATAGGTTGATGTTAGTTAGTACTTAATTATGTCTTATAACTAGTGTATTAGTGTTACAGTTTTTTCTCTTCTTAAAACATCTTTTCTCTGTACACACTTGTCGGATTGTTAATCCGATGGTTGCGATTGGGAGGAGATTCTCGCCTTCCTATTGGCGGTTTCCAATTGACAATCTGACAAGTGTGCACAGAGAAAAAATGTTTTAAGTGGCGAAAAAAATCTTTAACACTAACACATTAGTTATAAGACATAATTAAGTACAAATTTATATTAACTACTAGGTATACAAGAGTTATAATCAACACTAATAGCGGTACACGGTGTAGTTACCTATCCGTCACAAACTATTATAGGTTATATGGCAGTCATATATTGGGTTATAGGATAGGATACAATATATACTCTCATAGTATAGTCAAAAGTCTTCAATTTGTCGGAGAATCCACCATTCCACTTCTCCTTCTTCGCCATCTCCAAGCTTTCCCCTCCCTCTCCTCCTCATCCTCCCCCTCCTCCTCCTCCTCCTTCACCCTCTCCACTCCCCCCTCCACCCTCTCCATTCCCCCCTCCTTTCCCCTCTCCTCCTTCCCCCTCTCCTCTTCCTCCTCCCCCTCCCCCTCTTCCTCCTCCCCCCTTTTCCGCATAATATTTTTCTCCAAAATTTTATTTTTTGAGTTTTTGTCTCTTCCGTCTACGTCGTTTCTTCCATTGTCGTTTTCCGAAAACCTTCTTATTTCTATCTCCTTTTTCATCTTTCGTTCTTCTGTTTTTCTCCCTCCTCCTCCTCCTCTTCCTCCTCCTTCTCCTCCTCCTACTCCTCTTCCTCTTTTTTGTCTGTTTCTCAACTGTACCGCAAACTTTCGACACCGAAAAATAAAGTTTTCCTCGGCCGGTTCGGATACGAACCAGAGACCCATTTTCAAAACTCCTCCGAGGAGGTAGACGGAGCTCATGGCCGCAATACTCATAAGGGCGGGCTAGAAGGGTAGAGGGAGAGGAAACAGGCGGGGGAGCAGTGGGGGGAGAGGGAGAGAAATCAGAGGGTTATTTGGGGTGATGCTAATAGACAAAATTCTAGTTTTTGGAAATTACTAGAATTCTAGAATTCTACGTAAAATAGAATTCTAGCTGCAGCAGGAAGCTTCTAACATAAACTAACTCTGACATCCATTCTCTTTATTACAAGCGAAGGCCGACGAAAGTGATGGGGATGGTGAAGATGGGGAAGGATCACATGGGAGGTTTGGGAAAGGGGCTGAAGGGAACAAAGGTGCCAGTTTAGTAAGTTAGAGGAGAGGAGTTTCGTCGAAGATGACATGGCGACTAAGGATGACCTCACGCTCTTGAGGCAGCCAGACTCTATGTGCCTTGGTTTCGGTGGAGTAACCAACACCAAGCCTGCGTGCGAGACGACTACTCTATTTGCGAGTAGGTGTGAGTCTTTTCGTCAAGGCATTACAACCGAATATACGAAGGTTGGGTACACCAGGTTTGTTGCCCGTCCAAGCCTCATGAGGAGTGGTGCTCGGGAGAGCCGTAGTGGGACAAAGATTGCCAATGTAGTTAGCTGTCGTCACAGATTCCGCCCACAAGATGGTGGATTTGCAAAGTGCAACACCGAACGAGCCATGATTATAACCGTACGGTTGTATCGTTCAAACACTCTCTTTTGTTAAGGAATATTGCCCGTGGTGGTTGCTAAACAATTCCGTGAGTAGCGAAAAATGAGGCAACTCACTGGACGAGCATTCACCTCCATTGTCCGTTGTAAAATTTTGATTTGGCAGTTAAGAAACTTTTTTGACGAGCACCTTAAATTTTGAAATTTGTGGAACATGTCAAATTTGTGGCGCACGAGATATAAATTACAATAGCGAGTGGCGTCGTCAATGAATGTGACAAAGTAGAGAGCACCATTATGACTGAGAACCGGCATTGGGCCACATAAATTGGAGTGGATCAAGGCTAGTGGGTCAACCAATTTTGACGTGCTAGAAAGGAATGGTGGACGAGTAAATTTTCCATCGACGAGCCCAAAGCAAAAGGGGACATTTTTGTCAAAATGGATCCGATCTTGTAACTAGGCCCTTATTGATGTGATGAATACTAAAACTGGGAAGGGGACTGAAGCAAAGGTGCCATTTGGAAAAGTTATGAGGGGATTGAGACTCGGGCCACGTGGGTAAAGAAGGAAGATATAATGTAGATTGCACCGATTTGTATGTGAAGTACCACGAAAGGTTGCCGAAAATAAAATGACAGGATCGGCAAAAAAAAGAATGACATGGCCCTTCGGTGTAATGCAGCGCCAACAAAGAAAAGATTTCTTTTTAAATGTGGGACGAATACAACATCGTCAGAAAGTGAATACAACGTCGTCAGAAAGGGTACAGGCACGTCGAAAAGGGTACAAATTTGTCGGTAGAGACGATCCGACGAATATGAGTGGTCGTGAGTGCAACATTGTTACCAAGAAGGATGGCCATTGGTGGCCATAGAAGAGAGATAGAGCTAAACAAATCGGAAGGTGACGACAACTGATGTAAGGTGTCCGAGTCCACAATCTAGGAATTGTCAAATTTTGGATTCTTGGTAACAGAATCAAGAGAAATTGTTGAGGTGGGGAGGGGCTTATCCGAAGTAAGTGGTAACACAGATGGCGGTCTTGACAACAATGGACCAGGCACCATTGGATGGGGAGACACTTGGGAGGATGCGTACGAGGGGTAAGATTGGACGTAAATAGGATTTTGCGGATTGTAATGGTATATTGTTGGAGCAATGCCATAGGCATATAGTTGTTGAGAAATGAACGGATTCGTTGAGGCAAAATTGTCATTGCTAGTAAAATTGCTTCGGTCGAAAGGCTTGGCCCGTAGTAAGAATCGCGCCCACCGAAGCAACATCCACTTATACAGCTCGGGCCACTTTGGCATTCATGTTTATGATTCAGGACATGGCACACATCAATAACGTGACCACTTGCACGACAGTAACGACAATTGGTGGATGGGCAAGGAGTGGTGAAAAGGTTACCAAGGCAAACCCTGGCAGTATGTGAAAGGATTGTTTCACTTCCTCGTGAACCAACCGAGCTGTGAGATGTGAGAGTGTTATAGGTGTGGAAGAGTTGTCATCGGATGAGATGAAGGACAAATGGTAGTTCGGCAGGCCACCAAGAATCGTTGAAATAAGATGGTTGTCAAAGATAGGAGCAATAATGGTCTTCAAGCGGGCACTAACATGGACTTGAGATGTTAAATGTAAGTCTGAATAGAATCGATAAGGCGCTTCCGATAAGAATTGAGTTAGTGATGAAGGAAGATTTTGTTGGACCAAGATTGAGTCTTGTATGTTTCGGTTGACAGTGAACAAGCGTCATGAGCAAAAGTGGCATCGCAAATAAAATAAATATAATATAATTGCGAAGGCTCAAATGCGAGAACAAAGTTAAAATGAGCCTCCTCGTTTCGAGTAAGTCAAGCAGTTTTCACGACAACGACTCAAGGTTCAAGTTCGCTACCAGTAATGATTGATCGCAACTTTTCACGACGCAATAATTACTCGATCTGATACTTCTACGCGCAAAAATCCGTGCCATTAAATTTTGCAATGATATTAGAGTTAGTCTTGATAAGCCAATAACGTATTACGTTTGAAGACACAACAACGAATGATAAAGAGGTGTGGAATTCAAGCAGGTGAGGGAGTGAGGACAAGAAACTTTGATTTGGGTGTAAACACTTTTTATTAGACAATCTTTTAGGATCAAGACAGAGTTTAAATACAAAAGGAAAATATCCCGCGAGTGACCCCTTGGGACAGAGTCTTTGTGACCTTAAGGGTCATTTAGCTCTTCATTCAAAAGGTAAGGACAGTAATCGTGTAGACTGTAGTCACATCTTGACCAAATCATACTTTGTACTCTACATTACTCTTGTTTTTTGGGTTGTCTTGACTTGAATTGAATTAAATTGACTCGACTTGACTCGTCTTACATTCACTTACTTAAATTGAACTAAGCTGTCTTAACTTAGTTTGAGTTGACTTTGACTTGACTCGAATTAAACTGAATTGACTTCCATCGACTTGACTTGACTTGACTTGATGGGAGTTGGAATGAGTCAATTGACTTAAGTTGACCCAATGCGCGTTACTTTGAGTGGACTACAGTCCAGCTGACATCTACAAGTTTAACAAAAGTTGACCAAGGTTGACCAGGGTCGACTTTCATCTCACCACAATGGCGGTAGAAATGGCAAAGACCGTAACCAATGCCTGCAGATATACAGTTAGGCCCCCCCCCCCCCCCCCCCCCCCCCCCCCCGAGAAAAAAGATGGAATTTATTAACCACATTATAATCATATGTCATCTTTAAACAATGCATCCACAAAAAAAATATATATCCAACCGATTTGAGCTAGAATTTCATCAATTTCATCACGTTTAATAAATATTTGCTAATGGTCCATAATCTTTTTTTCCTATCAACTTGAAAAAGAAAAAAAAAATCAACCAATCAAATTATGATCGGTGAATCTTATCATACCAACTTGTTTTATTTACCGCAAAAGTTAAAAAGACAACAAGTAACTCTAATTAGAATTCAAAAATTTATCATACCAAAAGACTATTTTTCTACCAACACTAAAATTCTCTGTCCCACTTCGATGTATAACAATTCTTTACAACCTCAAAAAAAAAAAAAAAAGCAAAAGAAAGAGAAAAAACAAGACAAACAAAACAAAACCAAAGAGACATACCCCCCAACAACCCAAAAACCCAAAATAAAATAGAACAAAAGGAACACACAAACAAAGCCAGAGAAACCACAATAAGCCCCTAGAAAGCCCCAAAAAAGAACCCAAGGACCCCAAAAAAACAGAAAAAAAAAATCAAACTTCCCAAAAAACCCAAAAAATCCATAAAAAAAAATAATATATCTCAAGACCTTTGAAGCAGAGCCATTGCTGAACAACCAAAACCTCTCCCAAAAACACCCTTGAAACCCCAAAAACCTAGAAAACTTTTTAGCCAAACCTCCCACGTCCCAAAAAACAAAGAAAAACACAAAAAAAAATCTAGAAAACAATAAAAAAAAATCCCTAGAAAACAAAAAAAAAAAAACTTAGAAATGACTACCTGTGGAGGAGAGTCTTTGTTATAGGAAAGTTCCACGGGAGCAGTCATCGTGAAACCAACCACAAGTGCCGCCAACCAACTCATGGACCGCATGTGTTCCGCTTTCTCCTCCACGGAACGGCGATTTACTTCCTTTAGTCTAAGGAAGGGACACAATTTTATTTGGGATTTGAAAAGTGCTTTTAAACGAGGTCAAAACGAGTCTAAACGGATATCTTTTCATTCGGGACTTAGTGGAGATTGATCAGGTTTTGAATGGATTGTGAGCCAACTCATTGAACGCGTGAACTCCGCCTTTTCCTCCACGGAACAAAGATCTTCTTTCTTTAGTCTAGGAAAATAATAACAAACTGTGTGGACGTAGAGCATTTCTTTCAAAAGAGGTTAAAACGAGGTTAAAACGAAGTTGACATGAGGTTAAAACATGTTAAAACAGACAATTGACACGGGGTTTTTAATGGGTTACTAATGTTCCACAATGAAAATTTACTTCCTTTAATCTTATAAAATAGTAGGAAATTGCATGGAATTTGACATGAGCTTTTTACATGAGGTTATAACGAGTTAAAACGGGTTTTTAGTCACAACTTTAGTTAAGTTTCAACGGGGCTAAACGGGGATTAAGTCAATTTTTATGAACTGGTTAGCGATTGATGAAAGGAATGAGTTTTCACTTTTCCTCCATTAAACAACATTTTATATATTGTATACAAAGTGGTAGGCGGGTTTTAAACATGAGTTTTGGCGATTTTTCTATATGGAGCCAAACAGGTTTCAAATGGAAATGGAAATGAGAGTTTTACTCAAATTATTCTCACTTTTATTTTTTTCCCTCCTATGATACAATTAACTATTCTTGCTTTTTTTTATACAATTAAATAAGGGAGAACAAGAAAGAGAGTGAACAAGAAAGAGAGCGGACAGATAGGGAGAGAGAGAGAGAGAGAGCGAGAGAGAGTGAGAGAGGGAGTGCATAAGAGAGAGGAGGGGGGAGAGAGAAAGGGGGGACAGAGAGAGGGGGGAAGAGAGAAGCGAGAGGGAGAGGAGAGAGAAGGAGGAAAGAGAAAGAGAGAGGAGATGGAGAAAAGAGGAGAGGGGAAGATGAGGGAGGAGTGCCAGACAATAAAGAGAAATGTATGAAGAGAAATAGAGGGAGGAGAGAAAAAATCGAGACTGAGTAGAGAGAATGAAGAGAGAAAGAGAGAGAACGAGAGAGAGAGAGAAACACGGAAACGAAAGATTGATATCTGGAAGAGAAAGAGAAAAGAGAAGAGAGAAAGAAGGAATGGAAAGGAAAGAAGGAATAGTTCGTAAGACCGCGTTGCTGGACATCCTCTTCTCTCCATCTGCCCAAATCCCAAGATAAAAAAAAGAGAAGAGATAAAGAGGCCCTGAAATCCTCATTCAAATCTTAAAATTAAAATTTTTAATTCCCAAACTTAAAGCAATATAACAATAGCCCAAAAAACATGTTACCCTAACCCTAAAAATTCCAATCCCAAATTCTACACTAAAAAGAAGCACAGCTGTAAGTCTTCCAAACCTGAACCCAGTCTTTTCAAATCCGTACAGAATCTAAACCAGAATCTTCAGTAAAAACCAAAACGTGGCCCCCAAAATCCGATCCCTATAAACCAGTTTTTCAAAGGCTGAAGGGTGTAAATTCTGGTTTAAAAACACATTGGATGTTCAACCCTAACCCGAACCCTAACCCTAACCCTAACCCTAACCCTAAAATTAACCCTAATTCTATCCCAACTCTACCCTAAGCCTACTCTTAATCCTAGCCTTAACCCTAACCCTAAATCTAACTCAGATCCTAACCCTAAGCCTAACCCTAACCCTAATCCTAACCCTACTTCTAATCTAGCCCTAACCCGAACCCTAACCCTAACCCTAATCATAATCCTAATCTTAACCCTAGCCCTAACCCAAACCCTCACCCAAACCCTAACCGGGACATAATTCGCGGACCGACCTACGCCGGATTTCCCGATACTCTTGCGCTTCGTCGGCCATTGTACGGACAAGTTGTCGGTACTCCATATCCTCCAAACGCCATCCCACCCTCTCCCTCCGGAAAGCCCGTTCCTTTTGTCGCCACTCGCTATTCAGCCAAGTGTCGACTGACAACAGACCGGCTTGCGCCATTCCGTACAATCTCGCGTTACCAGGAACCGAATTCCCTTTTCCATGTGATGCTCGAGGTTTCAGTGAGGAACCAGAAGGCAAACCAAGTCTACCGAAATGTGAGAGAAACGGAAATTTCGTAATTTCGTGCGTGAACGGCGTGCGAACATATGGTAAATTGAAAATTCGGTGCGTAGTTAGTGCGCTATGAGCTGTAACATAGTTGTTCAAACCGTTTAGTGCGAACGATTCAATCGCGACGAATTATACGAAGCGAACGCAATGGACGACGTGAGCAAATCGTTAAAATCGTTAATGAATTTTCATCCGTACTATTTCGTACATGTAAAAAAATGAATTTTACATATACCGCAGTTTGTATGTTTCCCGTTAAATGAGCGCTAAACAATTTTTGAATTTTAAATAGGGAATTGATCATGGCAGAGAGTATTTCAGTATTTTGGTTGCGCACAGTCACTTACGTCATTTTGTGAAATATTGTACATCTAAAAATCACATTGGTACAAGTAAAGTACACCGCCAATCGCTATTAGCGTAGAAGTTTCTTTAGCATATATGAATAATTACCGTGGTTAACGCTAATTAAGAATTTGAAAATTTTGAAAAAAAACATACATTCTAATTGTTTAATAATTCTAATTTGGGTCTTTGAAAAAAGTAAATGTCGGTCGCAAACATGCATACACTAATATAGGCATTTGTACTAAATCTGACAGATCGTACACAAATCGTACGTTCACACAGACGAAACGTGGTTGTTGGACGGATATATGCGAACGTGATATTTGACAACCCGATTTGATCCCCTTTTTAGACCGCACATTCTCATGCGTCCGCGGCTACTAAACATAATGAATTGTACTTTTTTCACTTAAAAAGGTACGTTTTTGTAGAGTCTAACGCTGACAGTACACCACACTATTTAAAAGATGACGTACTTCCGTTATATACGGTACTTGGAAAGGAACCCAAAATGGCGTACAGAAAAAAATAGAATAAGCTACGCTATTGGAGAAAAAAAACGGGACGGAATTAGCGTACACTACACTAATAGTGATTGGCAGTGTAAATAAATTTGACAGTCAATCGGTTCGACAGCTTTGACTTTCAAAATATTGTTACAATCGCTTAAAAATTTTGTCGCGCTTGCGAACATCGACCGTCATAATAAAATTAGCAATTCACAAGCCCGGCGAAAGTTTACGGTAACAAAACTGCGGCAACCACATGTAAATAAAAGTGTTGCGCACAGTCACTTTTTGTCTTTACGTGAGCTCCATAGTGAGAGCACATGTTGGATTTTAAGTAAGCCGCAAAATTGAAATTTAATCGTGTAAGCATTACATTGAACTTAGACGCATATTGAAACGAAACCTCTCAAAACCGAAGTACACCGCAACTCGTAATTAGAGAAGAAATAATTAGTGTAGAAAAATGAAAAAAAAATTAGAGTTATCAACTCTAAATTGTGTAATCATTTTTTTTAAACAAATTTTACTCTAATTTATCAATAACTCTAATTTGGGTTTCTGCCCGTACTAATTATCCACGCTGATATCTTTACTGTAAATTAAGGTGAATGTAAAAGAACACAATATAAGCACCACAATACGCCACCATGCACAGCGGAAAGACTCGAATGATCTCCCCGTAGCAACAGCAAGAGCACACAGCAATAGCAGACAAGGTTGCACTTTATTACTCGGGAGAGGATTACAAGATTCAGCGCTCGCTGCGAAGGTCAACTCAAAGAGTCCCCTGCTGACTAGGCCTACTTCACTATTTAAACTAGCTAGCTGGCAGTCAACTTGGTACTGTACAACTGTACACGTGGACCTTCGCGGTCAACCGAGATCTATCGAAGGTATTTTTCTAGAACTATACAGTTAAATCTGCATTCTGCGGTGTTGCTATACTGCCAAGCTGCGTTGCTATGCTGCGCCATGCTATTCTACTAAGTTGATATGCTGCTATGTTGCGCTGATCTGGAAACGTAGCTGCGCTGCTCTGCAACCGCAACTATAACAACTAAGTAATCAACCTTGTAACCCTGTTACAGTGCCTCCCAGTAAGGATTCAGCGTCCCGCTGAACTTTGCTTATTCAAGGAGACTGTAATTGCCAGAGCATGCCGTATGTCTCCTCACGGTACTCATCGAATTCCTGCCGTAGGGTGTCAAGTTGATTTTAGAGCTGCTCACAACGAGTCTCCAATAGCGGAATATGATGGTCCGCCGCTGCCCAGAATCTCCGAATGATTCGCTCCCGAACCCGGTCCTCCCCTTCCCCCGATGCCTATGCTGGTACCTCGCTTGCGGCGGAGTGACCGCCGGTGCAGGTTCTTCTGCTGCTAGAGTTTGGGCAGCTTCGAGTTCCTCGGCTTGCTGTGCCCCTTCTGCCACCCCCTCTGCCGGTTCCTATATAAATTAAACTTGTCGCAGTCACTAAGAAATTGGAGAAGGAGCTAGAGCCATGGCTACCTAGGCTATTCAGAGGTTTACGGGAAAATATATTTTAGTTAGGGGTTTAATTTACTAAAAGATATGTGCTTGCCACAGGATTTGATCGTGGTACCTACCGGCTGGCAGACACCCGGTAGCCGGTAGCGTTAGCCGTTAAATCTAGAAGTAGTATTACGTATTATAGGGTTTGATAATTATTTAAACATTTATACGTAGAAAAGTTCATTTAACTATAACTGATTACGCGAGACATATATCCAGTAAATGTGAAAGTACGGATTACGGTACGAATAAGAAACCAATACCGCGCATTTATTTATTACGGCTACGATTAAATGTGAATTTAATCGGACAGTGGTAATTAACGTCGAGATCGAGGAAGAGGATTTCAACAGTTTGTGGTCATCGCCACATCGGATGACACGTGGCGGAATGACATTGGATCGCGGCATCTTCGAGGATTAAAGGAGCCAAATCGGACATACCACGTGTCGACATTTAGGCCATGTCGTACAATGGCCGTACATAAAGTACACCGGCAGCTGTACTTTTGTGTACGAAACTGAAATCTGATTGGCTCCGTACATCAGTAGATAGAGTCTGTGAGAGAGATAGGACTTAGAAAAATTAGAAGATAGGACCCTCTCTCCCAGAGAGCTTCTGTACAAAAGGTCAACTTTGACCCTCCATTACTTACTGCTCAGGGGAGAAAATTCACAGATTCTTTTTGCTATCGACTCAGGGGAGTCTTGTCTTCACAAGTGTGAAGTTGGTCAGAGTTTTTGTCTGCTTTGGTGGCAGTTATTTTTGCTGAAACACAAAGGGGTCAGGGTTATTCCTGAGGCTTCTTGGAAGCTGCCCACTCTGAGGACTTATGCAGGTCTCAGAGTTTCAGTTCCCACCGTGGTACTTTCCTTAATTTAACGGAAACGTGTTTCTTTGCAGCTCGGGCCCGCTACATAGTGTTCTTCGGAGCCAGCTTGAGTGCCCATACCTCGGGTGTAACCACCGCTCGAGAGATGATGTCATGCAGACGGACATCCCATGGGTGGTAATGGTGGAGTAACGCGAGAACGTGCACCCTGTACCGATAGTGCTATTCAACGACTTCCACAAATGGCAGGGCATGACGGTTTAATTGTACGTAACCCTTATGGTTATTCCGTAGGTCCTTCGTCCTCATGAAATTCTAGGCAGGGTGAGATGGTACGTTGGCGAGGACATAGATAGGGTCCCCAGATTTTCATGTGCGCCATGTTGCAGGCCACTCCGAAGGATCGCAATATAGGCGCTTGGCGAAGCTGGAGGTTGGGTCCGGATGTTGGGTGTCCATAGGGGGTACAAAAAGATAATCGAGAATTTCCTTCTCCTTCTCACTCTCCTTGTCCGTGTCCCCTCTTTCACTTCCGAGGAGAAATACGTCGTCTCCGCTAGGGTATTGTGCTTCTGCCTTCTTCTCCAAGCTTTCCGAGGCTCGTTTGCGGTGCTCTCCTTATTAGTGTCCCTCATTGTTGTTTTGAAAAGTTTGTTTCGTGCGTACGCGACAGTTCGTGCGCTATGGAATTTAACGTGGAGATTTGAATGGATTCATGGAGTGGGGGAGCGAACGAATGAATATAATTTAAGTGATATAAAAGACTCACTGAGTGGCGGGTACAAGCATTGACAAAAGGACGGCGGATCGCGAAGCGATCCGATGTGGAATAAACGAAATATTGAAACAGGCATCGCCGGTACAGCGCAGTTGTGACGCAAACAGGACAACGCAACTGCGGTTATTTTGGATGAATATGCGGCGCCGGTACGGAGCAGCTGCGACGCAGAAGAGTCAACGCAGCTGCGGTTACCCTGATACGATCCGCAAGGACAAAGCAGCAGACGCATCTGCAAATAATATGACTAGTATAGATTGTGAGTAATGATATTTACTTAGTGGTAGCTTGGCTTTTGACGTACGAAGATTGTGGAGATGTCGGTGTAAATATTATGTACAACATAGGTTTGTCTTTTTGCTAATTAATTATTAGTGTAGATTTGTTCAGTCTGACATACCTTGAACTATTCGGGTATACTTACAATATTTTAAGTAGATGGTAGATACCGTACGGCTCGTATGCCTCCGTACATTCAGTAGTGAACTCTTTGAGTATAACTTGTAGGACTTAGAATATTTTGAGTATCGCATTCAAGTTTATCAATGCAATGGCAAACTGTTTTCTGCATCTTTGACCTGTTGGCTCGATCACTCTATTTAGTGCTTTCATAAGAAACTTTGTGGAGTTATTCTATGATATAAAGTCTATATGTCTGTAAAGTTTCATTGTATTCCAGTATCTCTGTAAGATTCTGTGATTAGTCTAAGTGGTTAGTTTGTGAAGCTGTCAGCTGTTTTTGTGAAACTCTGGAGCTTATATCTTCTAGATGCCTTGGTGGATTTGGCTGTAACTTTGGGAGTTTACATTTTATATGGTATACTGCACATTGGTTTATTTTGAGGTGATTCTGTTTATTTTGGAGTAATCTGTGCTGTCTGTAACACAGCTGTTTTTGAGGTAGTCTGTGGGTGTTTCCGTGAGTTTTC
The DNA here is from genome assembly GCA_037447655.1 of Zygnema cylindricum. Classification (NCBI taxonomy): domain Eukaryota; kingdom Viridiplantae; phylum Streptophyta; class Zygnematophyceae; order Zygnematales; family Zygnemataceae; genus Zygnema; species Zygnema cylindricum. The sequence continues at coordinate 41,220 of JBBHKE010000278.1, read as the reverse complement.
ATGGCTGAAATAGGCTATGGACAACAGGTTATGGGCCCACACCCATGGATACCCATATTTGATAGATCAAAATATCAATACTGGAAGGATGCACTCGAGAGCTACTTCGAGATGATGGAGCTAATGGATGTGGTGGACGATACCTTGGCCGAAACATCAACAAGATGGAAAAGAAAAAATCATGAGTGTCTAAGGGTTATCTAGAACTCCTTGACTGAGGATTTGGTAATGTCATACTTAAGTTTTAAAAAGGCATCTGAATTATAGAAGTGCTTAGAATGTATGTATGTAAAGACTTCTTTATATCATTGGCTTAGCAATGTTATCGAAATAGTTGAATTCAAGTAAGTAGGAGGTAGTATGGAGAAACACTGTATTGACTTACAAGTATTATTTGCAGAAAATGATTTGGCAGGAGGAAACTTTACAGATGCCCAAAAAGCTATATTATTAATGAGAATTATACCTAAAGAATATAAGAGTGCTTTAGATCGACTGAATTTAATTGATAAAAGGGATTGGAGCTTAACTCTAGCAAAACGTGCTATTCTAGATGAAGAGGCTAATAGAAAGGTTTTATCAAGTAAGAGGAATATAAAAGAATCTAAGTCTCAGTTTCAGAAAATTAAAAAGAATAGCGAGTTCGGAGATCGGCAAAAAAATTGCTTTTATTGTAATGATTTGGAACATACCTTCAAGGTATGTCCGTCATATAAAGGTGCATGTGTTACAGGGAATTTCAGAGATGGATGGGACAACAACCTAGTTCGACCATCAACAAGAAGAGAATCAAGTTCTTTCGTGAGTGAGAGACAAGACTCAACCAAGGACAAAAGGCATACACAGTGTGTTGGCAAATTTATTTACCTACCGACCTTCTATGTTGTTCGGAATGAGGAGAAGGAGGTGACAGAAAAGGATTTGATGTCTGTCCCTTTTCCCGACGACAGATTAGTGAGTACAAAAGAGTTACAGGAGGAAGAGTTTATTGAAGTAAGGAAAAATGACAAAGGAAGAGATGGACACTTAGAAGCAAAACTAGAAATAAGGTGGATGTGGAAATTGGTGAACTAGGAGAAGAACAAAGAAAAACTGTTCAGAAAATTGGATCAAGAGAAGAAGTTTGTGGGAGTGAAAAATGTAATAGAAATGCTAACGTTAGAAATATAGGAAAAGAAAATAGGAGGAAAAGAGTGTAGCTGAAAAGAAGAAGAATCAAAATTAAAATTTCTTAGATGAATGAAGTTAATAAGAATAGCAAATCTACGAAGACAAACATAGAGGTAAAACAGAAAATTAATATTTTTGACATTAAAAGAGTAGAAAACTGTGACAGAAATGAAAATTTTCAAAAAAGACAAAAGATAATGAAAAAAACAAAGAAAAGATACAATATTCAACGGATCCAGGGCAGAAGAATGCATGCTCGAAAAGTGATTAAGAGAAGAGAGCGGGAGAAATGATTTTCTGGAAAACGTGAATTTAGAGAAATCTTAATTTTGGATAAACTTATATTACAGGCATGTCTTAGCTCTTTTTTAGTAGGATATTTTTGGTAGGATTTTAGATTTAATGTTATTTCTTGTTGAGTTAGTTGAAAAGAAACAAAAAGTGTTACTTATGTATTTTTGAAAACCGAAGGAGTTAGCGGAAGCAAGGGTGAATCATCGGAAGCAGTTCACGTCGCGAAGCAGTGACGCAGCATAGCAGCGCAGCAGATGACGTGGAAGTGTTTGATAGGGGGAAGGTACAACAATTGGTTGAAAAAAGTGGGCAGAAGATAGATATTTTTGACAAATACTGATCATACGAGTAAGTGACGATTACGGGTGGAATTCAGAGTTACTAGAGAGATGTATTCTTTTTGAAAGGACAATTTGACGTTTATGGCATAGGGGGAGCTTTTACGGGACGATATTCAAATCTGTTAGTCTGTAAAATTCATAGAAATTAAAAAAAAAATGGATGATAAAGTTAGTCGTGGAAGACAAAGAGTGTTTGAATGTTAAAAGATTAACTCAGCAAAGAGGCAGTTGTCAAGACGGGGAAGTTTAGAAGACATGGCAGGAACGCAACGGAGGCAGTGGAGAACTAGCGGAAGCAGTTCGCTTTGCAACGCATCAACGAATGAAGAAACTCAGCGGAAGAAGTGGTGTTATAATGTTAGTGAAAGTGACAATTTCACATTTATGACTTACGGGGAGCTGTTACTGGACAAATTCTGCAAGGTGGTGGATTTCAGCAAGACAAATGGGACGTGGCGACGTCAACAAAACAGTGGTGATGTATTATTTTGGCTAATATTTTTGAATCATTAGTAGTGGAGGTTAATTGAGAATTTTTAATCTCTAAATATTCCACATTCTTCAGTTTGTTTGTATTTCCATTAGGGCAGAAATATCTGTATGGACTACTCAGTCTAAAGCTTTAGGGGAGTGTTGAAATTGAAATTAGTTCTCAGTAGATGAGGCTATGAGGAGGAAGTTAAGAGTGAAAGGAGCACCTGCTAGAACTGCGATGTAGAACTAGCGCAGCGTAGCAGCAAAGCAGTACACGCTACATACTGTATTCATATTACGCAGCGATGTCGAACTAGCACAGCGTAGCAGCAGCTGCGATGTCAAACTAGCGCAGCGTAGCAACAGAGCAGTACACGCTGCATACTCTATTCATACTGCGGTGCGATGTCAAACTAGCGCAGTGTAGCAACATACGACGCATATTTTTATAGGTGCACGAAACTAAATTTTCGGGGGAGTGTTGTTTTGAAAAGTTTGTTTCGTGCGTACGCAACAGTTCGTGCGCTATGGAATTTAATGTGGAGATTCGAATGGATTCATGGAGTGGGGGAGCGAACGAACGAATATAATTTAAGTGATGTAAAAGACTCACTGAGTGGCGGGTACAAGCATTAACAAAAGGACGGCGGATCGCGAAGCGATCAGATGTGGAATAAACGAAATGTTGAAATAGGCACCGCAGGTACAGCGCAGTTGTGACGCCAACAGGACAACGCAACTGCGGTTATTTTGGATGAATATGCGCCGCCAGTACGGAGCAGCTGCGACGCAGACGAGTCAACGCAGCTGCGGTTACCCTGATACGATCCGCACGGACAAAGCAGCTGACGCATCTGCGAATAATATGACTAGTATAGATTGTGAGTAATGATATTTAATTAGTGGTAGCTTGGTTTTTGACGTACGAAGATTGTGGAGATGTCGGTGTAAATATTATGTACAACATAGGTTTGTCTTTTTGCTAATTAATTATTAGGGTAGATTTGTTCGGTTTGACATACCTTGAACTATTCGGGTATACTTACAATATTTTAAGTAGATGGTAGCTACCGTACGGCTCGTATGCCTCCGTACATTCAGTAGTGAACTCTTTGAGTATAACTTATAGGACTTAGAAAATTTTGAGTATCGCAGTCAAGTTTATCAAAGCAATGGCAAAATGTTTTCTGCACCTTTGACCTGTTCGTGCGATCACTCTATTTAGTGCTTTCATGTGAAACTTTGTGGAGTTATTCTTTGATATAGATTCTATATGTGTGTGAAGTTTCATTGTATTCCAGAATCTCAATAAGATTCAATGAGCAGTCTAAGTGGTTAGTTTGTGAAGTTGTCAGCTGTTTTTGTGAAACTCTAGAGCTTATATCTTCTAGATTCCTTGGTGTATTTGGCTGTAACTTTAGGAGTTTACATTTTATATGGTATACTGCACATTGATACATTTTGAGATGATTCTGTTTATTATGGAGTAATCTGTGTTGTCTGTAACACAGCTGTTTTTGAGGTAGTCTGTGTAGAAACTAATGGTTTTATTAGTATTTTCTAGGTCTGAAAAGAAATATAGAAGTCGAGGCAGTCTATCTCTAACTTCTCTCTCCAACTCTCAAACTTGTCGCAGTCACTGAGAAATTGGAGAGGAAGCTAGAGCCATGGCTACCTTGGCTATCCTGAGGTTTACGGGAATTTTATATTAGGGTTTATATATTTAATTAAAATGTATGTGCCGGCGGCAGGATTTGATCCTTGTACCTACCGGCCGGCAGACACAATGTAGCCGGTAGCCTTAACCGATTCATCTAGCGGTAGTGTTACCTAGCATATAGTTTGATAATTATTTATATATGTATACAAGCGATAAACCATTTAACTAGAATTAATTACGGGATACATAGAACCAGTAATATGTAATGTACGACTTATGGTACGGACATAAATCAGTACCGCGCATTTGTTTCGTAAATGAAACAAATACCGCGCATGTATTTATTACGGCTACGATTAAAGCCGAATTTAATCCGACGGCCGGGATTAGCGCCGAGATCGCGGAGGAAAATTTCGGCGGTTTGTGGCCATCGCCACATCGGATGACGCGTGGCAAAATTCCGTTGGATTGTGGAAACTCCGGAGATTATGGCACCGAATCCGGATTTGACATGTGTCGACATTTTGGCCATGTCGTACAATATCCGTACATAAAGTACACCGGCAGCTGTACTTTTGCGTACGGAACTCAATTCTGATTGGTTCCGTACATCAGTAGATAGAGTCTGTGAGAGAGATAGGACTTAGAAAAATTAGAAGATAGGACCCTCTCTCCCAGAGAGCTTCTGTACAAAAGGTCAACTTTGACCCTCCATAACTTACTGCTCAGGGGAGCAAATTCAGAGATTCTTTTTGCTATCGACTCAGGGGAGTCTTGTCTTCACAGGGGTGAAGTTGGTCAGAGTTTTTGTCTGCCAGGGTGGCAGTTATTTTTGCTTAAACACAAAGGGGTCAGGATTATCCTAGAGGCTTCTTGGAAGCTGTCCACTCAGAGGACTTATGGAGGTCTCAGAGTTTCAGGTTATGGGCCCACCCTCTAGGGTGCCAATATTTAATGGAACTGGCTTCATATACTGGGAAAGTATGATGATAGGAGCTCTATGCGAAAAAAGGTTTTGGGGGATAGTGAGTGGACGATTGGGGAGTCCATCAAGTCTTGGAATTCCTCCAGGGTTTAAAGGAAGCAGATTCACCAGGAAAGAGGATTCACCTTCAACGGAGGAAACAAAGGAAGGAGAGGTGGTGGACAAAGGAAAGGAGAAGGAGGCGACCACACCAATAGCAACTGGTTTAGCATTCATGTCACCTATTCCGAGGAACGAGGAGAATGATACTGAAACCTGGGACTTCAACAATATGGCGGCAAAGCACTTCATCCTACGCCATCTCACTCAAGGACTTGCATGTCCTCATTTGCAGGTAGAGAGGGCATCCGATCTTTGGATGGCTCTCATAGAGATGTACCGAAGTGGTACGATTCAGCAACAACAGTTGGCTGATCAGAAAGTTAAGGAGTATGTATACAAAGGGGGAAATATGTTGGATTTTTGCAATGAGCTTGCTACACTCTTCATGGAGCTAGAGAGTGCGGGTAAAGTTTTTAGTGAAAAAGAAAAAGTTAACTGTTTACTGATGAAGTTACCTGATGAGTTCGAGAACATAGTCAACCGTGTGCAGGACTTGCCGGACTCAAGGTGGATATGGAACTCAGTGGTAGGGATGATTCTCGTTCGAGAGAATACGATTGAGATCCAAAGGGGAGGAAAGAGTGGCCAAGCCTTGGCAACAGCGACCGATTGGAGGAACAAGGATTCCCGGAAACCAGTCAGAAACTATGGGGGTAGGGAGCGGGAAAAACAGGTTGGCGAGTTCGAACCAAGGGCTCCCAAAGGTTTATGTCATTTTTGTAAGAAACCTGGGCACTATATGGCAGAGTGCACCAAGCTAACCGAGCTTCGGTTAAAGGAGGGGCAGACCGGTGGTACCCCGAGAGGAAAGAAAAAGGCCCTTGTCACACAGGTACTTGAGGCGGAATCCGAGGACGAGGACGATGAGCTCCTTTTGGATGAGGAGTTGGAGGCGAAAACTGAGGTTGAAATTCCACGAAGGCAGAAATGTGCTTACGGTGGATTGAAAGGTGAAGCAGGCTGGATTATAGATTCAGGTGCCTCAATGCACATGTGTAAGGATAGACACCTGTTCACTAAGATAAGAAAGATTCCCACCGTAGAGATAGAGTACGGGGATGGGAGGATAGTCACCACTACTCTTGTAGGATCGGTAGATCTGAAAGTGTTAGTTGAAGGAAAGACATCCATATTAACATTCTCCGATGTATTGTTTATTCCGGAGCTGAACAAAAACCTTATCTCTACATCAGTATTAGATGATAAGGGTTTTTTCACTAGCACTAGGGAAGGAGTCTTTACTGCTAGTTTTGAGGAGGATGTCTATTTCATTGCTGAGAAAGGTAGCCATGGGATGTTTAGGCTGATCTTAAGTAATGAAACGAAGAAACTTTATTATGCTGGTGTTCATGATATTATGATGTGGCATAAGAGGCTTGGGCATGTGAATCTAGATAAGTTAAGAGAGATGAAAAAGATGGGAGTGGTGGAAGGGATTCAGTTCAGTGAGAGTGATGATATAAGTGATTGTAGTGGGTGTGCTCAAGGTAAAGCACACAGATTACCCTTTCCAAAAACAGCCACCTACAAGGGAGAAAAACTTCTAGATCTAGTACACACAGATATTTGGGGACCGGCTAGAGTGCCCTCACCGGGGGGGAAGAGATTTATGATGACTATAACTGATGATTGGTCTCGGTATTCCCGAGTATATTTTTTGAAAAACAAGTCAGAAGCTGAGGACTGTTTTAGACAATATAAAGCATGGAGCGAAAAACTCCATGAAACTCCAATCAAGAGAGTAAGGAGTGACAATGGTGGAGAGTATACTTCTAACCAGTTTGAGGATTTTTTGAGGGAAGATGGGGTTCAACACCAAAAGACAGTGCCAGAAAATCCTGAACAGAATGGGGTAGCTGAAAGGTTAAATAGAACACTAAGTGATAGTGCTAGAAGTATGTTGTCGGATAAGAAGATAGGAAAAAGGTTTTGGGCAGAAGCAATGAACTATGCTAATTACCTCAAAAATAGAGTTCTTACTTCAGCTATAAAAGATCAAACACCTTATGAGAGATGGACAGGTCGGAAACCAGACTTATCTCATTTAAAGGTTTTCGGCAGTCAAGTATTCAGTCTAGATACTGATCGGTCCAATTGGAAGCTAGATCCTAAAGGAAAACCGGGATACTTATTAGGATATGATGAGGATGTTAAAAGATATAGAGTTTATGATCTAAAAAGAGAAGATATAATCTTAGTAAAGCATCTAGTAGTTATGGATGAAGGAAAGTCTGTGGATCCCTTCAAATATACAAAGTCAGTAAAAATCAGATTTGAGTCAGAAAATTCTGATGACTTTGAGCTTCCTAACTATCCAGGTTTTAGAGACGATGACATTCTTGCAGGAACAAATCAGACCGAAAAGGACTCGGCTGTGGAAACTCCAGTGACAACTCTACTCGAAGCGGAAGACGTGGTGGAAATTGATTTGGAATCAAGGGATAGGGGAGAAGCCGAGTTTGTTCGAAAGAATCCACGAGAACCATCTATTCCGGCCTCAGATTTTGAGGGAGGGAGGAGAAGTAGCAAAAGACTGCAAGAAAAACAGGTTAATAACAAGGTAACTAAACTATCTCATCAAGATGAACCTCAAACTTATCGAGAGGCGATGACTTGTCCAGAAAGAAACCGGTGGAGGACAGCCATCAATGAAGAGATGGCTTCAATCATGGCAGCCGATACTTGGGAGCTGGTGGACTGTCCACCTAACCGAAAACCAATCGGTTGTAAGTGGGTTTTCAAACTGAAACTGAACCCAGATAACACAATCGAGCGCTACAAGGCCAGATTAGTGGCAAAGGGATTTACACAAAAGGAAGGAATTGACTACGAGGAAACCTTTGCCCCGGTGGTCAGATTTCCCTCCGTCCGCATACTTCTCAGTTTAGCAGCGGCGGAAGACATGGAAGTGCACCAGATGGACATCAAAACAGCCTTTTTGCATGGAGAATTAGAAGAGGAGATCTTCATGCGACAACCCGAAGGGTTTGTGGAAGAAGGAGAGGAGAGTAAGGTATGCCGGCTGATTAAATCTCTTTATGGTTTGAAACAGGCGCCCCGACAGTGGAATAAGAAGCTTGATGAGTTTCTTACCGGTCTAGGATATATTCGGATCAGCTCAGATCACTCAATCTATGTTTTCGAAGATGAGGAAGGTTTTATATTTATTGCAATTTATGTTGATGATTTGCTTGTTTTAAGTAAATCAATGGAAAAAATTAATAAACTGAAAACCGATCTTAAGGGGAGATTTGAAATGAAGGATATGGGGGAAGCAAAATATATTTTGGGAATTCAAGTAGAGAGAGACCGAAAAAGAAAAATTATAAGATTGACTCAAAAGGAAGCAATAGGAAACATGCTTGAAAAATTTCAAATGGATAAAGCTAATAGTTGCACAACTCCAATGGAATTGAAGAAGGGAAGTGAGGGGAGTGAGGAAGAAGGAGTCATAGTCTTAGACGAGGAATTATCTCCTGAAGAACAGAAGTTCATGCAGACTATTCCTTACAGGCAAGTAGTGGGAAGTCTAATCTATTTTATGAATTGTACCCGGCCGGATTTAGCTGCAGCTGTAGGAGTGCTGAGTAGAAGTCTAAATGCTCCCACTAAGAAGGATTGGGAGGCAGCTAAGAGAGTCCTTAGATACTTGGTAGGAACTAGAGATCTATGGTTGCATTTGGGTGGGGAGAATACTGACATCACTACTTGGAGTGATGCCAGTTATGGTGATGCTCCGATGAGGAGATGTACTTCTGGATATGTATTATATGTGGGTGATGGGGCTTGCTTTTGGAGTAGCAAACAGCAAAAGGTTATTGCTCAGTCCACCATGGAGGCTGAGTATATGGCCTCTTGCTCTGCTGTAAAAGAATTGATGTGGGTCAAGTCTTTGCTTGGTGAGCTTGGTCACCTTAAGAGTGGTGTGCAGAAAATATTTTGTGATAATCAGGCAGCAATCGCTATTTCTGCCAATCCTAAACACCATTTTAAAGCCAAACACATGGACATCAGACTCAGCTTTGTTAGAGAGAAAGTAGAAAACAAAATAATCAGTTTAGAGTACAGACCAGATAGTGAGATGGTAGCAGATATGATGACCAAACCTGTGCCTTCCCCTAAGCTAATTTTTTGCAGGGAGAAGTGTGGTCTGAAATTAAAGATTGACTAGAAAATAAGGGGAGTGTAGAAACTAATGGTTTTATTAGTATTTTCTAGGTCTGAAAAGAAATATAGAAGTCGAGGCAGTCTATCTCTAACTTCTCTCTCCAACTCTCAAACTTGTCGCAGTCACTGAGAAATTGGAGAGGAAGCTAGAGCCATGGCTACCTTGGCTATCCTGAGGTTTACGGGAATTTTATATTAGGGTTTATATATTTAATTAAAATGTATATGCCGGCGGCAGGATTTGATCCTTGAACCTGCCGGCCGGCAGACACGAAGTAGCCGGTAGCCTTAGCCGTTTCATCTAGCGGTAGTGTTACCAAGTATATAGTTTGATAATTATTTACATGGGTATACAAGCGATAAACCATTTAACTAGAATTAATTACGGGATACATAGAACCAGTAATATGTAATGTACGACTTACGGTACGGACATAAATCAGTACCGCGCATTTGTTTCGTAAATGAAACAAATACCGCGCATGTATTTATTACGACCACGATTAAAGCCGAATTTAATCGGACGGCCGGGATTAGCGCCGAGATCGCGGAGGAAGATTTCGGGGGTTTGTGGCCATCGCCACATCGGATGACGCGTGGCAAAATTCCGTTGGATTGTGGAAACTCCGGAGATTATGGCACCGAATCCGGATTTGACATGTGTCGACATTTTGGCCATGTCGTACAATATCCGTACATAAAGTACACCGGCAGCTGTACTTTTGCGTACGGAACTCAATTCTGATTGGTTCCGTACATCAGTAGATAGAGTCTGTGAGAGAGATAGGACTTAGAAAAATTAGAAGATAGGACCCTCTCTCCCAGAGAGCTTCTGTACAAAAGGTCAACTTTGACCCTCCATAACTTACTGCTCAGGGGAGCAAATTCAGAGATTCTTTTTGCTATCGACTCAGGGGAGTCTTGTCTTCACAGGGGTGAAGTTGGTCAGAGTTTTTGTCTGCCAGGGTGGCAGTTATTTTTGCTTAAAAACAAAGGGGTCAAGATTATCCTAGAGGCTTCTTGGAAGCTGTCCACTCAGAGGACTTATGGAGGTCTCAGAGTTTCAGTCTGTGGGTGTTTTCTGTGAGTAATCCATGGCTGAAATAGGCTATGGACAACACTCATCACCTCCAAATCAGAGGTACACTCCTCAACTGGCGGGTGTGTCGGTTCCTGTTCCGACTCCTCCGCATCTGAAATCTAATGATCTTCCCCATCTTCCTGATCCCCTTCCTGGAGTGGGTTGTACTCGGGGGCTTGTGAATTTTCTGACCCCTCTCCTCCGCTGGTCACCGCTGGTCCTGCCCTGCTTCTAGCACTCTCCTCTGGTTCAGGAACTGCCGCTACTGTTGATTTGAGGCAGCTGGTGCCACTGAAGAAGATGAAGAATCACCGGCAGTTGCCATGATAATCAATTGTGCAAAGAGGAAACTCTCACGAAATCCCACAAACAACCAGCTTCACAATGAAGCCCCAAACAAACCAAACACACCCTAGGTCTGCAAATTTGCCACAATATAAAATATACACCAAAGAACCCACATGCAGAATTTCACAAAGTTCTGCCAAAAGATCACAATGATCTTATAATTCAAACACACCCAAAAACTGCTTCGCAGTTTTTCCAACACAACAATCCTACTTCTCTTAAAGTAATCTAAGTCCTATATATACAAGTGAGCCTACAGTTGATCACACCGTACTACAACTAGCGTGGTCAATTGGTACACTACTTCTTCATTAACAAAATCCCACCGTCGAATGCACATAATTATTTACACCAATCAGAAAGCCGCTAGAAATGAAATAGTACGCGGTTAAAGTTCGTCCGTTGAAATGACGCTACAGTCAATACTTCTCTTCAAAAATGATGGCGGACTTCGTCCGCTTTCCACGTATTCTTTCATCACCGAAGATGAACCTCCACGTGTAACTTTGGTCCTCAAATGTAACAGTACTTTTTCTTCTAGAACAACCAAACTTGACTTTCTCACGGACGGACACGTGTGGCTGAAGTGCACCGAATCTGTGTACTCCCTTTCGAGTTACATACTCACTAAATCATGTCCCCGTCAATTTATCTTCACACAAACTGACTCATATTCAGAACAAATTTCTTGCACAGACTGCTATAGCTGCTATGACTCTGCTATGACTGCTATGACTGCTATGATCTGTCTGCGCAGCTGTGATATTAGAGCAGCGCAGCTGCGATGTCAGATCAGAGCAGCATAGCAACACAGCAACAAGTGTAGAGTGCTCAAGGTTTCTAGCTGTGATGTCAGATATAGCGCAGCATGGTAGCATAGCAGCAAGATATAGAGAGAACTCAAGGGGTCCAAAACAACACTCCCCTAAACCTTTAGACTCTGTTAGCCACTGAGTCCACATTCCTCTCTACAGAACTTCAACTTAGGTGGAGGTAAAGACTTAGTCATCATATCTGCTACTATCTTCTCATACGGAAGATAACTTAGCTTTAAAATTCTGTTCATCGCCTTCTCTCTTACAAAATGCAGCTTAATGTCAATGTGCTTGCTTTTGAAGTGATGACTCGGGTTGGATGCAATCGCAATAGCTGCTTCGTTGTCACACCACACTATTTGAGGTCCGGATAACATAAAATAAAGTTCTTGGATGAGCGACTTCACCCATAGTAACTCCTTGACAGCTGAGCTTGCTGCCATATATTCAGCCTCCATTGTAGACTGAGCTGTTACCTTTTGAAGCTTGCTGCTCCAGCAGCATGTTCCAGTTCCAATCTTCAAAATGAATCCAGTGGTGGAACGGCGGCTTGGCATGTCTCCATAGCTAGCATCGCTCCATGTCTGAATTTTGACTTCATCTCCACTGAGAGCAAGTCTAAGATTCTTGTTCCTGCAAGATACCGAAGAACCCTCTTTGCGGCCTCCTAATATGTTTTTCTTGGATTCTCCAAACTTCGACTCAACGCGCCAATTGCTGCCGCAATATTCGGCCTTGTGCAGTTCATGAAGTAAATTAGGCTACCAACAATCTGTCGGTATGGAATGGTGGCCATAAAATCTGCCTCCCCTGACTCCAAGGTATCGTCAAAAATGATTCCTCCATCGGTCTCCATGCCTTCCACTTTCTGCTTAAATTCCATGGGAGTGGCACTTTCGTTTGCTTTAGCCATGCCAAACTTTTCAAGCACATTTCCTATCGCTTCACGTTGCGTTAGATGGATTGTTCTCCTATCTCTATCCCTTTCTACTTGAATTCCAAGAATATACTTTGCCTCACCTATGTCCTTCATCTCAAATCTTGAATTCAAGGCTGCCTTTATTTTGTTAATTTTATTTTATGACTTGCTTAACAACAGCAAATCATCTACATATACAGCAATGTACATAATTCCATCTTTCCCTTCCATAACAAAGACTGAGTGATCTGAGCTAATCTTGACGAATCCTAGACTGTTAAGAAACTCATCTAGTTTTAGGTTCCACTAACGTGGAGCATGCTTCAAACCATATATGGATTTCAACAGTTTACAGACCAGATTTTCTTTTCCAGTCTCTTCATACCTTTCAAGCTGCTTCATATAAATTAGTTCCTCTAAATCTCAATGCAAGAAAGTTGTATTAACATCCATTTGATGTAGTTCCATATTCTCAATGGCCGCTAAGGATAAAAAAATTCTAACAGTTGGAAATCGGACAACTGGAGAGAAAGTCTCTTCATAGTCAATTCCCTCCTTCTGACTATAGCCTGTAGCAACAAGCCCAGCGTTATATCTTTCAATAGAGTTATCTGGATTCAACTTTACTTTAAAGACCCACTTACAGCCGATGGCTTTTCGGTCTGGTGGAAGCTCCACAAGCTCCCAAGTTTGAGCCTCCATTATCGATCGCATTTCATCGTTAGCCGCAGCGATCCATTGATCTTTTTCCGGAGCTGAAAAGGCTTCCTGTATTGTGACCGGTTCCATCATGCTGGCAGATAATAGAGCAGTTTTGCAGCTTCGCAATTTTGCAGCGTCGCAGCTTTGCAACTTCGCAGCATCGCAGCTTTGTAGTTTCGTAGCGTCGCAGTTTTCAGTCAGATCCACTGATCCGACAGAAAATAGCGCAGCTTCGCAGTGTCGCAGCCTGCTGCTTTGCCTTTTTCCTCTGGAAAATCTGAGGCTGGAATTGTTGGATCCGTAGGTTGCCGCCGAGGATGAGGTGGTGGAGGAGGAGGAGGATTCTCCACAAGGGGACCAGCCAAAGGGTCCAAAGTGGGACTAGAAGAAGCGAGAGGAACACTTTCAAAAATAACATATTCTTTGATTCTGGAATCTTTTTCAAAATCTGTCATACCAAAAACATCTACCGATCTGCTCTCTTCTTTAACCTGAATATTTCTAGTAGTTTGAAGAGTATTCCTATCCCTATTAAATACTCTATAGCCCACGGATTCATCATCATAACCCATAAAAATTCTTGGAATCGATTTTGGACTAAGCTTAGAAATAGGGAGATTATCCAAAATAAAACATTTACTCCCAAAAACTCGAAAGTGACTAACATTCGGTTTTTCTTCCGGTCCACACTTCATATGGTGTTTTCCCTTTTACTGCTCTAGTCTCTATTCTATTTCTAATATATGACGCACACGAGAAAGCTTCACCCCAAAATTTGAAATCTATTTCTTTATCTAGTAACATAGATTTTGCACTTTCTGTTAGAGTTCGGTTGAGTCTTTCGGATACTCCATTCTGTTCCGGAGTATAAGGAACTGTAAATTGTCGAGAAATGCCATTGTCTTTTAAACATTCAGAGAATGTATGAGAAATATATTCCCCTCCGTTGTCGGACCGAAGGGAAAGAATCGGTTTCCCATGAAGTTTTTCGGCCCATACCCAAAAATGCTTGAAGTGAGTGAGCACTTCACTCTTTTCTTTCATAAAGTAAGCCTTGCTATATCTTGAGAAGTCATCCGTAAAAGTGAACAAAAACCGGTTGCCACTAAGTGAAGGAACTTTTGATGGCCCCCATACATCCGAATGAATAATTTGCAGCAAATCCGTTGCCCGGTTATCCGCTGTCTGAGGTAGTGGTAGCTTATGAAGTTTTCCCAAAGCACATCCATCACATACATGGGAATCTGTTTGTCCTAATTTAACACCATCTATCATATTTTGCTTTACCATTTTATCAAGCCTTTCATGATGAACATGACCGAGCCTCTTATGCCAGAATAAATTTTCCGGAAGGACAATAAAGTATGCAAAGTCAATTTCATTAGCCAAGTCCATCCGGTACAACAAGTTTGGGCCTCTAGTTCCTACCAAAGCTACCTTCCCATCTTTGCTTACTACCTTTTTCCCATTCTTTTGTAAAATTTCAAAACCTTTCATTTCTGCTACCGAAGTGGAAAACAAATTTTTTGTAAACTTTGGGATATAGTGAACATCATGCAAGGTTCTCTTTACAATCTGACCATTGATGTCACATGCTAACTCCACGCTTCCCTTTGCCGTAGCCTCCACACCGCTGTCATCCGCGTAATAAATCCGACGAGTGGGAATTGGAGTAAGTGTTTTGAAGTAAGCCCGGTTGCCGCACATGTGGGAGGAGCATCCGGAGTCCATAATCCATCCGTTCTCTCGAGGTCCCTCAATAAGATCTTTTGCAAGAGCAAAGAACTCGTCATCATCCGATTTCGGAAATCTGACCACATCTTTCTTTTCTTCCGGTCGTTCATCTTGTGACGTCTCATCAAATGCAAGGAATGCCGCATTTTTAATCGGTAGTTTTGATGCCGGAAATTTTGGTGATGAATCCTCTGATCGCACCCTCCACCCCGCACGATAAATTCCTGTTTCACACGCTTTTATAGATGCCGGACACAGCCGAAAAACATGACCTTGACCAAAGCAATAGACACACCTATCATATTGCCTATAATTCGGATTGGGGGTAAAGTTTGTGTTTCCAGAAAAACCAGCCAGCTTATATGTCTGTGCATTGTAAGCAACCACTGATTGACCACCATTTAATGCTATCTGAGTTGCCTCTTCGTCTAGGATATAAGCCTGAGCTACTGCTATAGTCCATTTACTCTTCTCTAACCGTGATAAATTCCTGTTTCACACGCTTTTATAAATGCCGGACACAGCCGAAAAACATGACCTTGACCAAAGCAATAGACACACCTATCATATTGCCTATAATTCGGATTGGGGGTAAAGTTTCTGTTTCCAGAAAAACCAGCCAGCTTATATGTTTGTGCATTGTAAGCAACCACTGATTGACCACCATTTAATGTTATCTGAGTTGCCTCTTCGTCTAGGATATAAGCTTGAGCTACTGCTATAGTCCATTTACTCTTCTCTAACCGTCTTAGCTGCTCCGCTGCTCCTCTATATTCAGTGGGAAGCCCTCTCATTAGAATCATAGCTTGATGATAAGGAGGAAAACTCCCCCCAGAACATGCATTCTCCGATAATAGAAGTTTCAAGCCATTACAATATGAGTTCATGTCACCCCCAGTATATTTATAGTCCCAAATTTTTCCAGCAATAACAACCTCATTCTGCTCACTAGCTAAGACATAAGATTCACTCAAGGCCTTCCATATTTCAGATGCCGTAGAGACATTGATATATGTCATGTTAAGATCTTTTGACAAAAGTAACTTCAACACATGCAATGCATCTTCATTTTTCTTTCCAAACTCCGGATCCGTATCCCGAAGAATACCCGAAATCACATCATATAATTTCACTTGTTTCAAATAAGACTTAGTCAAATCCGCCCAATAAAGATACTTTTGCCCAGTAAACACCGGGATCCGTGAGGGAGGGCCCGTGACCTGTTGATTTGAGGCAGCTGGTGCCACTGAAGAAGATGAAGAAGCACCGGCAGTTACCATGATAATCAATTGTGCAAAGAGGAAACTCTCACGAAATCCCACAAACAACCAACTTCACAATGAAGCCCCAAACAAACCAGACACACCCTAGGTCTGAAAATTTGCCACAATATAAAATATACACCAAAGAACCCACATGCAGAATTTCACAAAGTTCTGCCAAAAGATCACAATGATCTTTTAATTCAAACATTCCCAAAAACTGCTTCGCAGTTTTTCCTACACAACAATCCTACTTCTGTGAAAGTAATCTAAGTCCTATATATACAAGTGAGCCTACAGTTGATCACACCGTACTACAACTAGCGTGGTCAATTGGTACACTACTTCTTCATTAACAAAATCCCACCGTCGAATGCACATAATTATTTATACCAATCAGACAGCCGCTAGAAATGAAATAGTACGCGGTTAAAGTTCGTCCGCTGAAATTAAGCTACAGTCAATACTTCTCTTCAAAAATGACGGCCGACTTCGTCCGCTTTCCACGTATTCTTTCATCACCGAAGATGAACCTCCACGTGTAACTTTGGTCCTCAAATGTAACAGTACCTTTTCTTCTAGAACAACCAAACTTGACTTTCTCACGGACGGACACGTGTGCTTGAAGTGCACCGAATCTGTGTACTCCCTTTCGAGTTACATACTCACTAAATCATGTCCCCGTCAATTTATCTTCACACAAACGGACTCATATTCAGAACACCTTTCTTGCGCAGACTGCAATAGCTGCTATGACTCTGCTATGACTGCTATGACTGCTATGACTGCTATGATCTGTCAGCGCAGCTGTGATATTAGAGCAGCGCAGCTGCGATGTCAGATCAGTGCAGCATAGCAGCACAGCAACAAGTGAAGAGTGCTCAAGGTTTGTAGCTGCGATGTCAGACTTAGCGCAGCATGGTAGCATAGCAGCAAGATATAGAGAGAACTCAAGGTTTCCAAAAAAACAGCTACCTCCCTCCTCGTGTCTGTCTCTATCATGGCCTCTGTCGCTTCTAACAATCTTTCCGAGCAAGGTACATCTTCTCGCCCTACCCTTACCAGTCTCCTCCTTTTTGGTGGTGGAGAAGACGACGACGCCATGGATTTTGTGGCGTCGAATAATTATGGTAGTTCGAGAAGGGAAGGTAAGCTGGTTGTGCAGAGTGACGCACACTCTAAACTGCCTGGACTAGGCTGGTCGTGAGGGCATATGGCAGCTTTATCAAAGGGGGTTAAAGTTTTCACGTTTGGACTCTGCGAAGCGTCGCTCCATGCGAGGGTATCGCAGGCTCCAACATTAATAAAACTGCGCTGCTGTGGCGAAATCGTGGGTTCGTTGTCACCAATGTGGTGAAACACAATTGAGTCGTTGCGCTTCCCTGTCACTGTAGCGGTGGCACTCCGTTCCTCTGACGGCACCGTAACCATGTTGCGCTGCGGTGGTTACGTTGCTATATCGCTGCGGTGCAGTAACAACTTCGCTGCATTTCTTCGCCGTGTCCCCAATATAATTGCGATGATTGCAACACTGAGATTTGCTCCTTTACTGCGGCCGCTGCGATTGCCCCTCCAGTGAAGCCGAGTGTCCTCACTCTTCTGAAACCGGCGCAGTAACTCAGGGGAATGCAGATTCTCCTCTTCCACCCAAGAGTCGTCCTCAGCTCTGTAGCCCTTCCAAACATGAGATGCTGGCTGGAGTTAAAATTCTGAGAGGGGCATGACTGAAGGATCTCTTTCACCTCATACTCGTGCGAGGTACCCTGAACGGGTGGTAAACAAGTATTTCGCCGTCGATTAGGAAACATTGAATCAGGGTCGCGAAATGGTTTAAGTAGGGAAACATGGAAGACATTGTGGATATGCCACTCCTTCGGAATATCCAACTTGTAAGCAAGCTCACCCACACGTGAAAGAACAATGAATTGCCGCGTGAATTTCGGTGCCAATTTCTTAGAGAGGGCACCCGGTAAGGAGAGGTTTGTTATAATAAGGCAAATTTTATCACCCACGCTGAAAACAGTTTCCTTCCGGTGAGCGTCGGCATGTGACTTTTGACGATCCTTTGCCAGATGGAGAGCCTTCACCGCCGTTTCCAGGTTCCCTTGCAACGTTTTGGCAAAATCCAGAGCAGTCAATGTAGGGCAGTCCGCGAACAATAGGTTTTGTGGAAGGGTGGGCTGTCGTCCATTGAGGGAGAATGGCGTAGCATTCGTGGACGAGTGCACCGCACTATTGTACGCCACTTCAATTGCTGTTAGATGGTTCACCCAATCTGTTTGGTGCACCGAAACATAAGCCCGCAACGCCTCCTCCAAAGTTCGATTCACCCTCTCAATCTGACCATCCCTTTGAGGGTGGTAAGTTGTGGACATGGCCAGCTGCGTTCCACACATTTCGAACATATTTCTCCAAAAGTGACTCACAAATTTGCGATCCCGGTTGTTGACGATCCTCTTTGGGAGTCCGTGATGGCGGAATATCTCCCGAAAGAATAAGTTTGTCACATCTCGCGTTGTGGCTGTGGTTGTCGTGGGTAAGAAATGGGCCATTTTTGTCAAGTAATCCACGACGACAAAGATAGAGTCATAACCTTTCCTTGTTAACGGGAAAGCAACGATGAAGTCCATCGAAATTGCCTCCCAAGGAACAGATGGTATCAGAAGGGGTTGTGACAAACCCTGGTGACCCGATTCTGATTTGTTTCTGTTACAGGAGTCACACGTCGGGACATACTCCACAATGTCCCGAGTCATGTTTGGCCAAAAATACGCCTCAGCAGCACGTGCGGTTGTTTTATCTCGGCCGAAATGTCCACGGAGCGGTTCATCATGACTTATTTTAAGTATCGAATGACGTAGCTCCTGGTTTGTCGGAACGTAAAGTCTAGTTGTTTGACTTAATCTGTATCGCCACAGACCATTGGCAGTTCGGACCAATACCTTCCATTTTATCAGTTCCTTTAATGTCTCGTCTTCCTCGTATGTAGCCTTGATTCTACTCAGCCACTGCTCGTCCACTTGCACCGTACTAGTGACTGCGCTAAGTCTCAGATTTTACGCTGCGTCCGGCGCTGCGGTGTTTTTTTTCACAGAGCTTACGTCTTCATCCTGCGATGCTTGCAATCGTTGCTCTGCCACTGGAGCAGCGACTTCGGGTCTTCGCGACAGCGCATCCGTCGGGTTCCTCTTGCCTGGCTTAAACTCAATGACAAGCTCCGGCCCGAAGGTCTGAAGAAACGTCATCCATCGCACTTATTTCTTGGATAACTTCGACTGTGTTTGCAGGTACTGTAGAGCGTGGTGATCTGTGATAACTGTGATCCGCTTCCCCTAAACTTAACATTTCCAAACCTCCAGCGCATTAATGATCGCAATTGTCTCCTTTTCATGGGTGGCCCAATTAAGCTCCGCTGCCTTTAGTTTTGAATGTCGTAGGCAATGGGTTGTAGGCCTTTTCCTTGATCCTCCATAAGGATTGCTCCAATAGCCGTATCGCTAGCGTCTGTAATTGTCGTCCAAGGTAAGTCCGGGTCGGGAACAGCTAACACAGGAGCGGTAACCAACCGCTCCTTTAGCCTGTTAAAAGCTGCCCCTTGCGTCGATTTCCACTTGTAGGTCACGTCATTCTTGAGTAGTCCCGTGAGTGGTGCAGCGATTTTTGCGAAACCTTTGACAAAACGTCGATAGTAGGAGCATAATCCGAGAAATCTCCGTAAATCCGTAATATTCACCGGCAGCGGCTACTCTTTTACTGCCCTCGTTTTGTTCAAATCCACTGCGATTCCATCCCGGCTCACCACATGCCCCAGAAAATCAATTTTCTCCTTCAAGAAGTCACATTTACTCCTCTTTGCGTACAACTTATTTTCCCGAAGGACTTGTAGGACAGTTCGTAGGTGCTTCATGTGATCCTCCAGCGTTCGGCTATACACCAATATGTCGTCTAGAAAGATGATTACAAACGCATCCAGATATTGCCGAAAGATGGAGTTCATCAGAGGCATAAAAGTCGCCGGCGCATTGGTCAACCCCAACAGCATTACCCGACACTGGATATGGCCATATCGAGTTCTAAACGCCGTCTTTTCCACGTCCTCCTCGAAGAACCATAGAAGTATTTATCTCCTTGAAGTCGATCCAACAATTCGTCTATTCTGGATAAAGGGTACGCATTCTTCACCGTTAACTTGTTTAGCGCTCGGTAGTCCACACACATACGAAACCCTCCATCTTTTTTATTCACGAAGAGAACGGGGGCTCTATACGGTGACTTGCTCGGTTTATTGCTCCGGCTTCGACCAACTCTGCGAGTTGCTTTTTGAGTTCGTCCAATTTTGTGTAACTCATCTTATACATCCGATTAGCCGGGGGTATCGCTCCGGGAACAAGCTCTATCTTGTGGTCTACTTCGGGCTTTGGAGGTAAGCCCTCGGGGAGCTTCGGGGGAAAAACATCTACGTACTCCTCGAGAAGTTTTGTCATGACTTCCAAGGCCTCTTAGGAAGTCTTTCCGATGTCGTCGTTTTCTTTTGAGTCGAAGTCAAGGTCCTTCTTCTTCCATTCCTCCGGAATCTCCTCCTTCGCCTCCTCCTTGGGCTGGACGACCGCTACACCAATAGTTTCCCCTTTTTTGAGTGCCCTCTTAAGTTGTAAGGCCGAAAGTAGGCATCCCTCTTCCGCTCCTTTACCAGCCGCTCCCGCTTTTACCTCAAACTCTTCTTCACCCTTCTTCACTCCCATGGCCCCACTTCTCCAATCAATCGTCGGATTCCAATTTTGCAGCCACGGCTTCCCCAAGATTACCTCATGGTCCCCAAGAGGTAATACATGAAGAGTGTCGTGCCATCGCAATTTCCCGATTCCGACGCGTAACCTCAGAGTACGATGGGTAATGGGTAAGGAATTTTCGTCTGCCAATTGTACTGACTGATGATCCATAAGCACTACGAGAGGAAGTTTCAACCTTTTCACCGTCGCCTCGTTGATGAAATTTCCCGATGCTCCGGAATCTACCATGAAGCTAGTTGCGCTCACTCCGATTTGACCCCGAAATATCAAAGGGTCTCCTCCTTCACCGGCTAACCTCATGACGTTAAGGTTCCCTTTTCCTGTATTTCTCCGTTTTGGACATTCTCAGGCCATAAGGTCCGGGAACCGCACTGGAAGCGTAAGCCATTTTGCCTCCTCCGTTGGAGCTCCTCGGGGGACAAGTTGTTGGCTTTGGTCTTGATAGTTTTCTTATTTTTCCACAGCACATTGACCACCTCCTTGTCCTCATCAATTGCTCCGAGCTCCATAGGAGTTGGACCATCGTCCCGTCCACCCCCTCCGCCACTATTCGACCCTTAATGATAAGGTCTACGGAAGGTGAAGTTGACTAAATCGGTCCGCTCAACAAACTGAATGATTGCCGGAGACTACGAGTTGTTCTTTCCCGAGCAAGCCATTGTTCCACATCCCTACGAATGGATGATTTGAGCTCCTTCACGTAGCGATCCACAGCTTCATCCTTTGTCATCTTAGGTATTTCAACCTTACACTCCAAAAACCGCTGCATAAACTCCAACACCAAAGTTTGTTGCTTCAACACTACGATCTTATCTTCTGTGTTGAAAAGAGGTAATTAATAGTTCACTTCTCTATTTTAGTTTTACTTTAAAGAAAGAAAGGGATCAAAGGCACGCCATGGCTGCCGCCGTATTTAGAAAGTGGCAGATTTTGAAATAGAGAATATTTTACTAATATGTGGCCTTAGTCCAGATTTGAACTTGGGTCTGTGGACTTCTATA
The DNA here is from genome assembly GCA_037447655.1 of Zygnema cylindricum. Lineage (NCBI taxonomy): Eukaryota > Viridiplantae > Streptophyta > Zygnematophyceae > Zygnematales > Zygnemataceae > Zygnema > Zygnema cylindricum. The sequence goes on along the minus strand of JBBHKE010000278.1, from coordinate 19,375 downwards.
TAGTCGTACGTCTTAACCACTAAGGCGTTATCGAAACGATACACGTGACCGGTTTCAAAGATATATAAATATTAACGCAACAGCTAATTAACAGCAGACTAACCAAAAGGAGCAATTCATGCATGTACGCGAATCTGAAACGTGTAAAATATGTTTTGATCGGACGGCCGGCATTATAGCCGCCACGCGAAGGGAGCTTTTGGCGGCATACGGAGATAGCGTCACGCGGTGCCACGTGGGGCCACATTATTTCATACCGGAGAAGATGGGAGGAGGAACCATGGCTTCCGATTTAACAAGTGTCACCTTGTAGACCTTGTTGTACAATGGACGTACAATAAGTACATCGCCCATTGTACCTTCTTGTACTATATAGTGTTCCTATTGGACTAGGGTTTAGTAGTAGGTAGTCGTGAGTAGGCAGACCAAGACTTAGTAATATTTAGGTACATCTCTGTAAGAGAGCTTGTAACTATAAAGGTCATCTTTAACCTGCCATAACTTACTGCTCAGGGGAGCAAATTCAGTGATTTTTTTTGCGTTTGACTCAAGGGAGTCTTCTCCTCACAGGGGTGAGGGTGGTCAGAATAATTTTGTGCCGGGCGGTACTTATTCAGTGGGAAAGTGGAAGGGGCAACTATTATCCTAGAGGCTTTACATAGGCTGCTCATTCTGTGGGTCAATGGAGACCACAGAATTTCATGTTATGGGCCAACCCTCTAGGGTGCCCATATTTGATGGATCAGACTTCTTGTATTGGGAAATGATGATGGAGGGAGAACTATTTGAGAAGCATCTATGGGGCATAGTGTCTGGACAAATTCGATGCCCACCTCCACCTGGGGTTGGAGGGACACGTTTTTCTGGCACCTCCGCCTCTACAGTTGGTAGAACGATTGCCACCATCACCGAGGATGAAGATGGGGAACGAGAGGAGATTCTCATGGAAGGAGAAAAGGGAGGAGTTGTAACTCAAGTGACACCATTGCCGAAGGCGATACCGGCAGTAGCACCACCAGCAACAGCGTCAACGGTTCAGACCGAAAGATCACAGTATGAAAAGTGGAACTACAAAGACAAGGTTGCTAAGCTCTTAATTCTTAAAAGTGTAGCAAAGGGCATTGTCATCCCCCTTATGCATGTCAAATCTTCATCTCAGATTTGTATATCACTAGTTAAAAAATATAAGAGTCGATCATTGCAGCAACAACAGTTGGCGGAAAAATAAGATTGCAGCTTATACTTATAAAGGAGGAAGTATGAATAATTATTGCAATGATTTAGGAGCATTATTTGGAGAATTAGAGAGTGTAGGTAACTCATGGTCTGAGAGACAAAAAGTGAACACATTAATGATGAAACTACCTGAAGAGTATGAGAATATCATTAACTGATTGCAGGACATAGGAGATTGCAATTGGAATTGGGATGACACAGTGGGAATGATTTTAGTGAAAGAAAGCACCATAGAGCTTAGGAGAGGGAGTCCAAGTGTTCAAGCATTGTTTGTACGAGCTGATTGGCGGAAGCGTGATGAGGAGAGAGGGAAAGATCCTATCAAAACTTTGGTGGAAGAGGACAAGGAGGTGGCAGATTTGATAGACAAGGGAGAGGAACTTTTTGAAGAGGATTATGTCACTTCTACAAGAAACTGGGACACTATATGGCAGATTGTGTCAAACTTGCAAATCTTCGACTGAAAGATGGTCAAGGAACCTCAAAGGATGGAGGAAAGAAAAAAGCTTTCTTGACTCAAGTTCTTGATGAGGAAGTGGAAGAAAAAACTGAACCAGAAGAGGAGCTTGAGGAGCTTCTTCTTAATCCGAAAAACACTGAAAAGCATGTCGACATTCCTCAGAGACAAAAGTTTGCTTTCGGAGGTAAGAGGGATCTACCCGAGGATGGGTGGATCATAAACTCAGGGGCTTCAATGCATATGTGCAAAGATAAGCGGTGGATCACTAAACTGAGAAAGATCCCAACAGTTGAGATAGAGTACGGAGATGGTAGAGTAGAAACCACAAATCTTGTTGGAACTGTTGACTTGAAGGTTCTAGTTGATGGAATGGCCTCAATTGTAACACTCTCATACGTTTCTTACATTCCACAGCTTAGCAAGAACCTAGTATCAACAGCTTTCCTAGATGAAAAGGAGTTTGAAACAGGAACTAGGAAAGGAATGTTCACAGCAAGCTTTGATAATAAGGTATATTTCATAGCTGACAAGGGCAGTCAAGGAATGTTCAGAATTGTTCTTTGCAATGAAAAGAGTGTTCTCTACTCGTGTGCAAGTGAGATGATGCTTTGGCATAAAAGGTTGGGGCATGTGCATATAGATAGATAAAAGAAAATGTGGAAAAAGGGAATAGTGGAGGGTATTACGTTTGAAGATGATGAGACCTTTGATGATTGTAGTGAATGTGCCCAAGGAAAAATTCATAGACTTCCATTTCCAAAGGCAACCACATTTAGGAGAGAGAAAGTATTAGATCTAGTTCACACTGATGTTTGGGGACCTGCTAGGTTTGCTTCACATAGGGGGAAGAGATGGATGTCAACTATCACAGATGAATGGTCTAGATACACGAAGGTATATTTTCTAATACATAAGTCAGAGGTATTAAGATGTTTCAAAGAGTATAAACTATGGAGTGAAAAGCTACATGAAACCTTAATAAAAGAGATAAGAAGTGATAATGGGAAAGAATACACCTCAAGGGAATTTGAAGAATATCTTAAAGAAGAAGGAATTCATCATGAGAAAACTGTTCCCTATAATCCGGAACAAAATGGAGTTGTAGAAAGAGTGAATAGAACTTTTGGAGATATGTCTAGAAGTATGTTAAGTGACAAGAGGATAGGGCTGCAGTTTTGGGCTGAGTCTATGAACTAGGCTAATTACACCAAAAATAGAGTCCTAACTTCAGCAAATAAGGAGGAAACTCTGTATGAGAGGTGGACAGGAAGAAAGCCTGATTTGTCTAGTTTGAGAGTGTTCGGAAGTCAAGTTTATAGTTTGGATTCCGATAAGACTAAATGGAAGTTGGAGGGAAGAGGGAAACTAGGATATCTTGTAGGATATGATGAGAGCACAAAAGGATACCGGGTGTATGACTTGAAAAAGAGAGATATAATTTTGGTAAAACACATAGTGGTGATGAATGAAGTGAAGTCCATTGATCCATTCAAATATAATAAGGAAGTAAAAATCAGATTTGAAACACATCAGTTTTCTGACTTTGACTTTGAAAATGAAGAGAAGGAAGATGAAGAAAAAGAAAAATCTGCAAATCTATCAAAGGAGGACGAAAGGACAACATCCGAAGCAACGCCACAATACGAAGTGGAAACCGATGAGGATTTTGAAGAGACACCGAAATTGGAAGAGAGGGGAGCTGAAAATCTTCCTAAACGAAACCCAAGGATGCCTTCTATACCGGCTTCCTATTTTGAAGGGGGAAGAAGAAGTAGTAAACGACTTCAAGAAAGACAAGTTAATAACCAACTCACAAAGATGTCTCGCCCGAATGAACCTCAGACATATTTAGAGGCCATAAACACCCCAGAAAGTAGTCGGTGGATCACAGCTATAAATGAAGAAATGGCCTCTATCATGGAAGCTAATACATGGGAGTTGGTAGATTGTCCACCGGACCGAAAACCGATCGGATGTAAGTGGGTTTTTAAACTTAAATTAAACCCCGATAATACCATTGAGAATTACAAAGCTAGGTTAGTTGCAAAAGGTTATACTCAGAAAGAGGGGATAGACTACGAAGAAACCTTTGCACCTGTAGTCAGATTTCCTTCTGTTAGAATCCTTTTAAGTATAGATGCAGCAGAGGATATAGAAATCCACTAGATGGATATTTAAACGGCCTTTTTGCACGGAGAGTTGGAAGAAGAAATTTACATAAGGCAACCGGAAGGATTCGTGGAAAGTGGGGAAGAAAATAAAGTTTGCAAACAGATAAAATCACTCTATGGGCTTAAGCAAGCCCCGCGATAGTGGAATATAAAGCTAGACAAATTTCAGACCGGTTTGGGGTATATCAGAATTAGATCAAATCACTCTATATATTTATTTGAGGATGAGAATGGAGTGATATTTATTGCTATTTATGTGGATGATTTGTTGGTCTTAAGTAAGTCCTTAGATAAAATTAACAAACTAAAACGGGATCTTAGAAGCAGTTTTGATATGAAAGATCTCGGCGTAGCAAAGTACATTTTGGGAATTCAGATGGAGAGAGATAGAGGGAATAGAATTAAAAGACTTACTCAAAAACAAGCAATCGATATAATGCTAGAAAAATTTCAGATGGAAAAGGCAAACGGATGTACTACTCCTATGGATTTGAAAAAAGTGTCTGAAGTGAGTGAAGAGAGAGGAATATTGATCATTAATGATGAGATGGATGAGATAGAAAGAAAATTTATTGAAAATATTCCTTATCAGCAGATTGCAGGCAGTTTAATTTATTTTATAAATTGTACCCGTCCAGATATAGCTGCAACTTTAGGTGTCCTTAGTAGAAGTCTAAATGAACCAAGAAAGAGAGACTAGGAGGCTGCCAAAAGGGTGATGAGATATCTGGTGGGGACAAGGGAATTATGGTTGCATTTGGGAGGGGAGCACATCGACATCACCACCTGGAGTGATGCCAGTTATGGAGATGTGCCTTTAAGGCGGTGTACGACTGGATATGTGTTGCAAATTGGATCCGGTGCATGTTGTTGGAGTAGCAAGCAACAAAAAGTAGTTGCTCAGTCTACTATGGAGGCTGAATACATGGCTTCTTGTGCTGCCACCAAAGAATTAATGTGGGTAAAATCTCTTCTTGAAGAACTTGGGTTGCTGAAGTCTGGAACTCAAAATGTTTTTGTGATAATCAAGCTGCTATCTCTATTGCAGCTAATCCAAAACATCACTTCAAAGCTAAGCATATGGATATAAGACTAAGCTTTGTAAAAGAAAAGGTTGAAAATAAAATTATTAAACTGGTTCATAAAACTGATAGAGAAATGATTGCAGACATGATGAAAAAACCAGTGCCTTCCCCTAAGTTGATTTATTGCAGAGAAAACTGTGGATTAAAATTAAAAAGTGACTAGGAAATTATCTCTTGTGTTGAAAAGAGGTAATTAGTAGTTCACTTCTCTATTTTAGTTTTACTTTAAAGGAAGAGAGTTAGGATCAAAGGCACGCCATGGCTGCCGCCATATTTAGAAAGTGGCAGATTTTTGAAATAGAGAATATTTTACCCAAATGTGGCTTAAGTCCAGATTTGAACCTGGGTCTGCGGACTTCTATATAGCCGTACGTCTTAACCACTAAGGCGTTATCAAAACGATACATGTGATAGGTTTCAAAAATATATAAACATTAACGCAACAGCTAATTAACAGCAGACTAACCAAAAAGAGCAATTCAAGCATGTACGCGAATCTGAACCGTGTAAAATATATTTTGATCGGACGGCCGACATTATAGCCGCCACGCGAAGGGAGCTTTTGGCGGCATACGGAGATAGCGTCACGCGGTGCCACGTGGCGCCACATTATTTCATACCGGAGAAGATGGGAGGAGGAACCATGGCTTCTGATTTAACAGGTGTCACCTTGTAGACCTTGTTGTACAATGGACGTACAATAAGTACACCGCCCATTGTACCTTCTTGTACTATATAGTGTTCTTATTGGACTAGGGTTTAGTAGTAGGTAGTCGTGAGTAGGCAGACCAAGACTTAGTAATATTTAGGTACATCTGTGTAAGAGAGCTTGTAACTATAAGGGTCATCTTTAACCTGCCATAACTTACTGCTCAAGGGAGCAAATTCAGTGATTCTTTTTGCGTTTGACTCAGAGGAGTCTTCTCCTCACAGAGGTTAAGGTGGTCAGAATAATTTTGTGCCTGGGCGACGCTTATTCAGTGGGAAAGTGGAAGGGGCAAATATTATCCGAGAGGCTTTACATAGGCTGCTCATTCTGTGGGTCAATGGAGACCACAGAATTTCATCTTGCACCCGTTACCGTATTGACAGGCTGCCAAGCGTCACGGAGGAATTGAATGAAGAGAGCCCAAACGGTCGGTATCTCATCATTCTTCACCAATGTCCTCCACCATGCTCCCGCTGCCCCTTTAAGATGACCACCCGCGTAGTGAATCTTCTCACGGTCCGGTAGGCTAGGAAAATTCTCAAGATAATTCGCAAGAGAGAATAGCCACGTGTCCAAGTTCTTGTGCCTTGCAGGGTCGAACTTGTCGGGAAGTCTTAGTTTTGGTCTCCTGTAGTCCCTCTCCATGCCTCCATGAGGTCGCTCACCAATACGAGATTCCAAAGTTGCGACGGTGTTGCTCAGCTGCGCGTTCTGTAATTTAACATTTTCTAACTTTATGAGAACTTGCGCTAACATTTCTGTAGTGGATACGGCGTGTTCGCCCATGCTGTCGAGTCACGGGAAATGCTCCGATACCAGTGTAAAAGGAACACAATATAAGAACCATAATACGCCACGATGCACAGCAAAAAGACTCAAATGATCTCCGTGTACCAATAGCAAGAGCACCTAGCAAATAGCAGACAAGGTTGCACTTTATTACTCGGGAGAAATTACAAGATTCAGCGCTTGATGCGAAGGTCTACTCAAAGAGTCCCCTGCTGACTAGGCCTACTTCACTATTTAAACTAGCTAGTTGGTAGTCAACCTAGTACTCTACAACTGTACACGTGGACCTTCGCGGTCAACCGAGATCTATCGAAGGTATCTTTCTAGAACTATACAGTTAAATCTGCATTCTGCGGCGTTGCTATACTGCCACGCTGCGTTGCTATGCTGCGCTATGCTATTCTACTAAGTTGTTATGGTGCTATGTTGCGCTGATCTGGAATCGCAGCTGCGTTGCTCTGCAACCGCAACTATAGCAACTAAGTACTCAACCTTGTAACCCTATTACAGTGAAGTTCCATTAGGGAAAAAATGTCGTTGTTAACTAAAACCGTACTCTTTCATACAATGTCGTACTAAAAAAAAAATGCCAGAAAAACAAGCCTATTAAATGAGTGATTTGATTTTCCACATTTATGGGCGTAAACGTGGACCATCGGATGTGGAATCGGATACGCCATCGGCTGAATTTTTCAGTTCGCAACAAGTGACCCGGAGTAGGTCAATTCTAAGCGCCTGAACGTATAGCATCGTGCCTCGTGGAAAAGTGAATAAATATCCATAACGACAGCGCGATCAGGTGGGTACATGTTGCATATGACATGTGCCCTCCGCCAAGGAGTATGCAAAGCCACCGGAAGCCGCAAGAAAATCTTTGACAAAGGATATTATTTCACGTGTTTGTTGCCAACCACTAACCATTATGACATTTTGGTACGCTTTTACAAATCTTAAGTTACATCCGCCCATACTGATTTCATTCAATACATCATACGAGTCACTTTTTACCTTCGTTGGTACAAATATGTGGTCACACTTTCTTGTCAAAGATTCTTTGAAGATTAGCAAAATCTTATTCATCTGCTACGTGGATCCTATCAAGTATGCCGCGCAAATACATCGTCAGTTACTGACTCAACACATTGAAACGATGGCTTCAGTATACACATTTTTGAAGTTTATTGAGACTGCCTAACAGAACAACGCTCGTAGGTACACTTACAAAATCTAACAATACATACAGTTTCACGTCATTTTGACGTTTGTATTACGCAGTTTCTGAAAACGCAGTCTTATAATAAAGGCCTGTACTAAATCATTTTTGTACTTTTCTAGTTAATAAAGTACTGATTTGCACACTCGGATACCGACCGTACGCCACACTATTTAAAAAGACACTATATTAGAGTTGTTAATGTTATTTCCAAAAGTACCTTAAAAAATAAAAAAAAAAAAGAATTATGTACTCTATTTAGGGTGATAAAGTCAAAATTTGGGGCGACGAAATTAGCGTACACAATGCTAATTAAGATTCGCGGTGTACTTCTGTTTTGAGAGGTTTCGTTTCAATTTGCGTCTAAGTTTAATGTAACGCATAGCGTGAAGTTCTATCATACGTTTCTGTAATTGTACGGCAAACTCTACAGACCGAGTCGATTGAGTCAAAGTTCCATCACGTAGAGTCTATAAGCCACATGTTTTAAATTGATAGGCGCCACGCAAGCTACGATCCGATATTGAATATCTTTCAGATTTTTAGCACCGATAAACTTAGCTTCAAATCTTGCTTGCGTACCATGTACTAGCGTACGAAGTAATCATACGACAAAACTTTTATACCTTTTGCAGACGCCTGTCTGTACGCCAGCTCATTTTTTAGGGTGTCACTTTTCGAACATAACGAAAGTTCTTTGTGAGAAATAGTTTGACGAACAAAAGTTACCGAAAATAGCGTGCCGATGGAATATTACGAAATTTCGTTTTTATACTCGGTTGTATTTTGGAAACCGCGTGTCATGTGCAAATCTTAAGATTTTTCGTTGGTTTTCCATCATGACACGTGGCTTAATTGTCCATTGTGTCACAACATTTTTTTTCTGTATATGCCAACCCACCTCCTCGAGGTGGGTTGAGTGTAACAGAGAAAATTGAAGTGAACTCCTTGCATATGCCAACCCACCTCCTCGAGGTGGGTTGAATGTAACAGAGAAAATTGAAGTGAACTCCTTGCAGATGAACATCCGACGGCCAGTATTACCTCCATGACCTTTCGGAGAGTATCGACAAGATTCTCTGTAATGTTGTTTTTTGTATAAAAACAAAATAGGCGGTACGATCCTCGAGGTGGGTTGAGTGTAACAGAGGAAATTGAAGTGAACTCCTTGCAGATGAACATCTGACGGCCAGTATTACCTCCATGACCTTTCGGAGAGTATCGACAAGATTCTCTGTAATGTTATTTTTTGTATAAAAACAAAATAGGCGGTGCGATTTGGTACGGAGAGTCGCGGATTTTTGTAAAAAACGCCACTTTTCGCTTGATGGAACTTCACCCTTAGATGATTAAATTTCAATTTTGCGGCTAAGTTAAAATCCAACGTGTGCTCTCACCGTGGAGCTCACGTAAAGCCAAAAAGTGACTGTGCGCAGCACTTTTATTTACATGTGGTTGCCGCACTTTTGTTACCGTAATCTTTCGCCAGCCGTGTGAATTGCTAATTCTATTATGACGGTTGACGTTCGCAAGTCGGCAAAATTTTCAGCAGTTGTAACAATATTCTGAAAGTCAAAGCTGTCGAACCGATTGACCTTTAAATTTATACTCAACGATACTTTACTTGTTCAAATGTGTACTTCAAACGTACAATCTTTCACAAAATGACGTAAGTGACTGTGGGCAACCAAAATAGTCATTGCCATGATCAATTCCCTTTTAAATATTTAAATACATATCACACTTTATGTGTGTATCGGAATTTCCACAACTACTAGTAACCGCCAACTAAAACATGGGCTGAAGCGACATGGCGTAGTGCCAAGGTTCAAAACTCGTAGTGCCAGGTTCAAAACTCGACCAACGCTAACCTTTTGCCAAAGTGTGTTTGTTTGATACTATGTGACATGCAGATTCGTGGCATATGTCAACATTCCATGGCGGCTTCTTTCGAAAAAATTGAAGAAGACGTTCATATAGTTTTCAACCTTACCATGCGCAAATAGTGTGACATTTCAACATGTCTTTTGGAAAATGTTTGTACATTTTCGATAAAATTACGTACATGTTCCATGAAATTTATGTTTAGTTTACTGGACAGAAACTACTAATAACTGCGACGTATGTTTTTGTCAAATTTTGTACATTTCAGTAAAAAACTGTATATTTTATGGAAATTACTGTACTTTCCCGTAAATTGTCCGTTCATTTTACCGGACAGAGAGTACATCGCATTTTTTTGCGATTTTTCCAACATTCACGAATTATACGTTGAAATCGAAAAAATTTATTAAATCGCACGATTTGAACAACATTGGTTGTAAATATTTAGCTCCGGTGTAGATTGCTCCGGTGCGGAATCTACACTACGTATGGACGAACATCGTCCGTTTTCCGAATTGACTAGGAATTTCTGCAGTATGCGAAATTTTTGAAGTTTAGTCTTACAATCCGATACGAACGACAAATTGAAGGTTTTGTACATTATTAGGCGGCATTCTCACACACAACAGAAAGCACGTTTACTTCCAAAGGTAAAGTGAGCACATAGTTGACAAGACGCTCTACTAAACCTGTGGTCCTCACGGATCCACTGAATCACATGTTTATTCTAATGCAGCATTCCATAGGGGCATGGCGGTTACAGACCTAGCTACTTCCAAGGAACGAGATTACACTCCATTGTGACCCGACACATTTGCTTGTCCCATTTGCGTTGGAGAATTTGGGATCTTTGGACAAGTGTGTCGATGACTTCCTTCACAATTATGCGCTTAAAACCTTTTAATCCCGAGGTCCAACAAGTCCTCCACGAAGCCTTCTTGTTACCTTCTATCGTCAACGTGTATTTTTTGTCCTTTAGCGAGCTCAAGGTGCAACCCTCCTTGGATGAAGCACAATGTGGCGGTTGGTAGGCGAGGCTTAGCCTTCCATATCTTCCGCTAGGAACGTGAGCCTTCTTCAACGAAGCACAAGGTTAGATGATAGGTAGGGCCTTTCGGATCTTCCACCATGGATTGATCCACATCCAAACCTTCGTGATTGTGGACCTTAGCTTGTCAAGGTCGTTAGTAATCATCTAGCGTGTGTTTCTCTTCATTATAGGTAATCATCTTTAGCAGGTAGGCACTTATTTTAATTAACGTTGGTGAATATTGTTTTAGTTAGTATCATGTTGTTTGATCAATTTTTAGACTTACCCCATTTTCTCTACATTTTTGTAGTCCTTTAACTAATTTGCGTTCCCCCCATTTTGTTCCCCGATGGTTTTCCCACGGCACATTTTGCAATTAAATCTCTGTGTTTTCTTTCAAAATCTACTCCTAACAACCATAAGCCAACGTTCATGTTGCTTTCGACAAACGCACTAACAGGAAAAAAACCCAAACTTGAACCCTAAAAAACCTCGACTGATGTAAAACATGCAACAACATTACATGAAGAACAACAAACTGTAAAATTGTTCAAGCGAACTGTGCGTTATACTTCTTTCCGCCTCTACAAATTAAAACAAGCAATTACCTAAAATTGAAACACCCACAAAACAAAGAAATCATTGAAATACAACAAACTGCTACTGTTACCCTCTACTATAGAATTGCTTCTCACAACGTAACCCAAAAAATAGGGAATATCCTCCATAGTCTTATTATTACGTAAATTAGTCGTTCAACTCTATCGTGTCATATAGATAGCCAAAAAATGGAACCATTACGGATGATAAGATCAAACCGAATGAATTCGTTTCATGGTGACCTAAGTGTGAAAACTGAAAACACACCCTAAAGTCAATCGTTCGAAAATTTGCCTTGAAACTCGTTGTAGTCCCAAAATCCGAAATGTTGTAACTCACCGGAGGATTTTGTGGCGCGTATTTGATCTAATCTTCACCTTGTAACTCAAAGATTTTGTTGCGCGTATATAACCGAATCTTCACCAATCAATCTTGCAAAAGAACGGGGTGTCGTACGATTCACACCAAAAGTACCAACGAGCGTACGTTGAAAGACGGTTTTGTCCAATTTGGGGTAGAGCTCGTTAGAAATCTTATCTAGTTGGTGGTCCACCATGAACTTTCCTCTAACATCCTTGTAGGGGCAATGTTTATCCACAAGGCTCCTTTCCCCATGATAAAAATTATGGACATGACCACCGCCTGTAAAATTGGAAAAGTGTCTTAAGCCACAAGCGCTTCGGCTAACGCTGCCCTTATCAAAATGGGTGTCACGAAAATGGCTCGAGCATGCCTTGAGCATTGCCACTACAGTGCAAGGGCTCACACTTCCATACAACATAACCATGTTTTGTCAAAGTTTAAAAGTTGACGCTTTTTGGATCGACGTATGGAGGTATAGATTTGCCGCTACGCGCGCCTCACTCCAATTTCTCCGCTGAAGATTCGTTACTCCCTTTTACTCATCCCACAGTGCTAATTGTCTACAGAATTCGCATCCTGCGCAGCTCATTCCTCAACCACGTGATCTCGGCTTGCTTCTCGTCAACACAATTCTACACTCTTCTTAGTTTGGTCCTCATCCACGATACGTCCTCTTGAGAGCCCTAAAAAGCCTATGATATTGGACGTATTAGATGTCCTTGGTCTGCAAGGAATCCATCGCCCTTCGTGGCCCCTCATGGCATCATTTCCTCCACACAAAACGTGAGCTTAACCTAGCTCTGATACCAGATATTAGGCTTCATTCTCACACAGAACCGAAAGTACATGCGAAACGATGATTATACTTCCTAAGGTAAAAGTGAGTACTAAGTTGACGAGATGCCATCAAATACGAAAACTACAAGACCCAACATACACCTAATTTCCATAAATTACACTGACAGATCTGATTATGAACAAGAGCCCTAAATCCTGACCCATGTAAGACGTGGCATAACATTGTGGGAGGTGATACAAACAGTAAAACTGTCAGAGCGATCTGAGGCTGACATCGGTTGATTTGTCCATATATCAATATTGTGGTACCAGTTTGGTTTGCTACATTGGGATAAGATTATCAGGTTGTAAACTTTAGGCTTTGGACAGTATGGAAATGGAATAATGGATTATAGTTCCATCTTCAGATTGCCCTGTTTTTGATTTATGGCATCTCTTAGTGTATGGCTGTTCATACATAGTCTAACAATAAAGGAAAACTAGAACTAGATGTGATGGTATCATTTAATCTGGTCATATTTTCGTAAAAAGCACTTCGTGTGTCTTTTTCTTGTTTTATCTCCAGAAATAGGACACATGTGCATTGACAGGGAAACATTTCAAGGAAACAAAAGGAGACATTTTCCATATGTATAAATTACAAACATAATTTGGAAGATCTATGTGAAGACATGAGCATTTACAATTTTTATGATATATTTAGATGTATGAAAGAAAGTACTAATAATAACAGACAATAATTGCATATGATAATTACGTATAACACAGAGAACAAGGAAAAATTGAGGGAATTGTTCAGTTACAAAATAAAACAGACACAATAGGTGTTTCACTTTGAATAGCTTTCTATACCAGCTTTCCTGGTATTTACAAAACAAGGTAAAGGAATTGTGAGAATGTTGAAGAGTGTCGATCCACGCATCAAAACCGCGAGGCAAAAATTACATAGTATGCTAGCTCAGAGCGAAGACTACAACCCAACTTAGGGTTCAGTTTAATATTCTAAATACAACCCAAATTGTGTAGAAACTGTCTTGCTGTGATGTATTCCAACAGTAAATCTGAATTCCTTACTAACTTACCAAAGATGACAATCTTCGTCAACTTCCACTTCGCGGCAGAACAATCATTATCAATGCTTAGTAGCCATCTTCAATACTTCCATTAATTTGTGAAATTCATTCAACCCACATAATACCACAATTTTTAAAAGGGATAAATCAGTTCTAAAAGAACAAAGACACATTTTCAACAAAATGAGAAAATATAAAATGCACAGGTACATAATTGGTCTTCATTAATTCCATCCCAAACTGCTCCTGAAATTACAAATCATTAACTCAGAAATTCAAAAACCAGATTTTCGGATCAGAACATACACTTGAAAAAAAGAAAAAGGATAGCAAAGGCAAAAAAATCTATGCAGTAACATAAAACACATTTTTCACATATGATCATGAAATACCCACAAGTGGACAAAAGGAAAAATGCATCTACGAGAGGGTCGCCATTTATTCATTCACAGAAACGATCTTATATTACAGCTAAAAGACAACTTCGTCTCACCCTCAAAAAAAAAACTCCTAAAAAATGTAAAAACAAAAGATCCGCGAAACTACGTCGAACCTCCACATAAAAGTTGACTAATTACGCCAAACCATCCGTCGACGTGACACGAAACACACGACAAAAGATAATACATAAACCACTAAAAAATCAAACCTAGCCAACCGTACACAGCGAAACCGTACACTGCGAATCGTACTCTAAAATAAAAAGTGTTCCGTTTCAGCTTCGGGTTCAGTTTCCATCTACGTTTCAGTTTCAGTTTCCAATTCTTAAGCGCCTGGCACAAATGACGTGGCATAAGCGAACGCGTTATTCACACCAGGGCTGTCCAAATGGTCGACCAAGTTCTCAATCGGTCCCTTCCCTGTAACAATCGCCTGTACGAAAAATCCGAACATAGAAAACATCGCCAGTCTTCCGTTCTTCAGTTCCTTCACTTTCAGTTCCGACAAAACCTCGGGATCGTCCGCCAATCCCAAGGGATCGAAGTACTTTCCTCCCGGGTACAAATCTCCGCCGTCGCCGACTCCGGGTAATCCGTTCGTACGGAATCCCTCGACCAATCCCATCAAAATAACTTGTACCCCCAGTACGGCCAAGATACTCTGCGCGTGAATCAAGGCGGGGTTTCCGAGGTAGTCCAATCCGCCTTCGGAGAAAATCTGAGCGCCGGCTTTGAACCATACGGCTTCGCCGAAAGATACGCCGCCCCATTTTTGGAGTACCTCGGGGAGGGCGCATCCGAAGGCGCCGAGCATAGCCCATCGCGCGTGGATCAATTCCAGCGCTCGATTCTTGGCGAAAGATTCGGGGTCCGCGGAAAGTCCGGCGGTATCCCAGCCGTAATCTCCGGGAAACTCTCCCTTAAGGTAAGCGGGAGTGGCGGCGGAGAATGGGCCGAGGAACTTGGGGCGATCTGGGCCGTACCAGTAAGATCCGACGCCCATGGTCACTCGGGCCTTGGAGGGGGTGGACAGAGAGGGAGAGGCATCTTGTACGGGAGCGAGGAAGGAGGATCGTAGGACGGAGGCCTGGATGGCTGCCATGGTGTATGTGAGGGAGAGAGAGAGAGAGGGAGGAGAGAGGGAGCAAGTGGAGGTTGTGAGGGAGACGAGTGGCGAGGTAACGGTTGGAGAGAGGGAAGTAATAAGTGGAGAGATCTGTGAGACGAGAGATAACGCAGGAGCGCTGATTGGTCCGTGGAATCTTCCGGATTCGGGGCCGGATTCGGTGGGCGAGAGACGGATGGCAGAGGAAGGAGAAGCGTGCGATTCTAAGAAACGGACGGTTGAAAATCGTACACGGAAGAACTGTACGCTACATTAGGGCATTTGATTCTGGGACACGTGCAAATCTGGGACGGTGACGATTGGATAAGGCGGTAGTATGGATGTCAAAAAGACAAAAAGCACCTTAGGAAAAGCACTCTGCAGAGCGTTGGATTGGAAGGGAGTCTAGCGGGATTCGCGGAGGTGGATTAGGGAGCGTTGGGAAAACGTGGCGGTCTCAGAATGGCAACGATCCAAGGGATAAGGATTGTCGGTGACCGACAGAGAGCCACGTAGGATTACGAAATCGTGCAGATCGTACAGTTTGTGGTAATGGATTGGCAAGACGAATCCATGACATTGACATTCAACGGTCGCGATCCTTTCGATGCTGACTAGCAGAATCGGTGGAAAGAGCCGTTAGTTCGTACCGTGATGAAGACCAATTTGTACCGTTCCTTACCGTATCGTATTATAGGTTCGAAAGGCGTCTGAACAAGTCAACGTACCGTACCGGACAGGTTTTTGCTCGCTCTGTATACGGGATAGACGGTAAGTTTGACACCGTATCGACCTGGAAAAAATCGGGTACAGGTCAAAACTGGGCAGACTGCTGAATGCATATACAGTACACCGTGAATCGCTATTAATGTAAATAAATTATGGGAATTGCTAATTGCAGAGACAATTTTTGCTCCGCGCAGATAGTTGTCAAAAACTGTACATTTGAAGTACAGTTTGGTACAAGCTACGTACCTTTGAGTTTAGATTTGACGGTCAATCCGTCGAACAACTTTGACTGGCAAAATATTGTAGCGACGGATAAAAAAGTGTCGCACTTGCGAACGTCGACCGTCATAAAACAAAAACCGATTCACACGGTCGGAGCAGGCGCACGTTTACTTTAACAAAACTGCGGCAACCACATGTAAATAACATGGCTTCGCGCAGGTAGTGTCTCACTTCACGTGAGCTCCATTGTGAGAGCACATACTGACATTTAACTCATAGCCTGTTCCCACCGGAAAAAAAATCACTTCCGCAACAAGCGGGCGTTCGAATAATGTACGGATTTCCGAGCACCGACTTTTTTGTTTGCGGAAATTATCGGAAAACAGTGCAAACTACCTTCCTCAAAATATTGGGGGATATTGAAGTCGGGATAAAGTATAGTACACCGCCAATCGCTATTAGGGTAAATAACGCTAATTCGGTGCCCTTTTTAAAAAATAAAAACCCTGAAATACAATCCATAATTCTATTTTTTCCATTATTATAATTAGAGCTTTTTTTCAATTATCGTTAATAAAGGAAGTACATTGCGTTGGAATAGTGTGGCGTACAAACAGGGTATCTCCGTACAAAATGGTACTTTTTGAATAACAAAGGCATAAAAAGACACTTAACATTATTGCGCACACATGTGAATGTGCATTAGAAGAAAGAGACGCAAACTCGTGGACAAAAATCACGTTCTCATATGTTCGTCCGTCGACCGTGTGAACAGCGAGACGACATACGAACTGTCAAATTTTGTACAGGTACACATATTACTGTAGACATCTAAAAGGTGGGTATTGATTATTCAAGACAACCCAAATTACAGTTAGGGATTAATAAGTATACATATTTTTTTTCAAAAAAAAATCCCGATTAGTGTTAATAACACTAAATTTTTTTTACGCTATTTATTACTTTACTCTAATTGCGATTGACAGTGTAGCATATTTTTGTGAAAAAGACCAACGGTAACCCAAAAGCTGACATAACAAAAACAACATCCGAACGGCTATTTCATTGTTTTCGCGCGTATTATTAAGTAATAGTAAGTTTGAAAAACTGCAAGTTTCCTTTCGCGCCCATGTTTGATGACGTCGAAGCGTGTGACGTGTGACTAGACACCTTCAATCAGAGTTACGTGCCAAAATTTTAGTGTAAACAAGACCTGTTATCCAATGAGTTATCGGAAAATCATCGACATGGGCAAAAAGTTACAAATGCTCCAGTGAAAAGATGCTATCAATCGCCAAAATAGAATCTAATCGCGAACCGTTAGGTTGAACTTGGACACAAATCATAGGACGTCGTCTGAAATTCTGAGACCTCCATAAGTCCTCAGAGTGGAGAGCTACTAAGAAGCCTCTAGGTTAACCCTTACCCCTTTGTGTTTTCAGGAAAAAACCGTATTTCTTTTCGGCAAAGATTTTACGGTCATCTTGCCTGAAGGCTCGTGACTTTGGAGACCTGTGATTTTTTATTTTTTTTTTAAATGCCTCGATATATTGACGATACGATATATCAGCGATATATTGGCTAAATATCGCGATATTTCGATAATCGATATATCGAGGCGATATATCGATTATCGGGTACCTGAAATTCGGTACATATCGAATATCGGCTATTGGTCCTCGATACCCAACACTAGTATTTAGTACAGAAGTAGCAAAAGTCAAAATTTTACATAACCAAAACCGACCGTTTTTTTTTTTTCAAAATCTGAGTAACCGACGCCCGACCGGGTAATGTCACACTCCAAAATTGTTAACCGTTAACCGACGGGCGTTTACAAAAATAAAAGTTAACAAAAACTCGATTTCTCGCAACTAACCGCGCCCGCCCGTAACCGAAAAAGTACAAAATTAACTACACCGCGAATCGTAATTAGAGTAATGAAAAAATTATAGTACAAAAACTAAAAAAAACAATTAGAGTAATGAACGCTAATTTATGTGATATAGCTGTTTCAACTATGAAGTTTACTCTAATTTATTTAAGTACTCTAATTTGGCAGGCTAATATCCTCTAATGTAAAAAAGGTATTTGTACAGAATTTGGCAAAACGTACAGTTTATCGTCACTATGACGTTTGCACTACGAGGTTTGTTAAAACGCAGTTACATGATAACGGCCTGTATTAAATTGTTGTTTGTACTTTTTTACTTAATAAAGTACAATTTTGCACGACCGGAGGTCGTCCGTACTCCAAACTATTTAAAACGAACCTATATTATAGTTAAAAACGCTAATTAAACTTTACCTTAAATAGAATAATGAAAAAATTAGAATCATTTACTTTATTTCATGTGATAGAGTCGAAATTTTGAGCGACCGAATTAGAGTAATTTACTCTAATTACGATTCACGGTGGAATGCAAGACCTACGAATAAGCCAATAATTACGATTTGTCGCGTTCCTTTAGATTTGCGAAATAAATAGTGTTTACTAACGTGTCAGATTTGCGACGCTTTGTCACGTTCCCTAAGATATGCGAAATGAATAGTGTACTACCGTGTGAGATTTGCGACGCTTTGTTGCGTTCCCTAAGATTTGTGAAATGAATAGTGTTACTACCGTGTCAGATTTGCGACACTTTGTCGCGTTCCCTAAGATTTGCGAAATGAATAGTGTTACTACCGTGTCAGATTTGCGATGCTAATGATGATGTCACGTACTTCCACGATACCAAAGAGGTCAAAATACAATAATGTTGGATTGTATGGACAGTACAAAATTTTCATATTTTTTTGTTTTTTGGTTGACCGACCGTAACTGACCGTTTTTTTTTTCTGGTGAAACAACCAACCACAACCGCCCGTCCCTCAAAATTTGGCAACCGAATCCGTTCCAGGTCCGGCGCGGGCGGTCGATTAACGGTTGGTCACGGTTTTGGTTGACCGTTTGCGACCTCTGATATAATAGTGTTGGGTATCGAGGACCATTTGCCGATATTCGATATATATCGAATTACAAGTACCCGATAATCGATATATCACTTCGATATATCGAATTTCAAATTATCGCGATATATCGCCGATGTATCGTTAATATATCGTATCGCCAATATATCGAAGTTTAAAAAAATAAATAAATATTGCTAGTCAATTCTCGGAAGAAGAGAAAGATAGCCATCAAAGTGGTGGAGGATGTTTTTTTTTTCTTCACGAAAACTGCATATTGGAAATTGTAAATTGTAGTGTTGGGTATCGAGGACCCTTTGCCGATATTCGATATATATCGAATTTCAGATACCCAATAATCGATACATCGCTTCGATATATCGAAAACCAAATTATCGCGATATATCGTATCGCCGATATATCGAGCCATAAAAAAAAAAAAACATTTTTTTTTTCAACCCCCCCCCCCCCCCCCCCCCCCCCCCCCCCCCCCTGGGGGGGGGGGGGGGGGGGGGGAAC
>JBBHKE010000277.1:121226-193346 GCA_037447655.1 Zygnema cylindricum | reverse complement strand
ATTAGAGGACACGTGGATCATATCGGATAATGACCTACGAAATAAAACTTTGACTATTTTCGTATTTTGGAAGGTACTGTACTGTAGGTTTCTAGAAATCTCATGCATAATGCGCGCATAAACCGATATTTTTAACGCGGCATGTCTTAGGGCACTTTCCCATATAACCGAAACGTAGTCTTGCTACTTTGTTTTTTAGTGAAGATTTTCCGTACTACTTTCAATACATTCTGATGTAAAGAAATGAAATCCTTATTTTAGATTGTGAAAGATGTTGACGTAGGTGTAAATTGTGACGGTTTTAGACGACTACAAAACTCGGGACAATTGATGACGTTTACAAAATACTCAACTTGCCATCAAAATACCCCCAAAGATAATAAAAAGAAATTGTTTTTAGAGATATTTCATTTGTTACCATTATTGACGTTTTTCATTGCAAGAATTGAGCGATAGACGCGGAAGTGGAAGAGGCAGAGAGAGGGAGGCGTTTTCACGGACTTCGCTTTTGAGAAATGGCGTCCGTTGGTCGAGACCCCTCCACGGCCCCTGTACGAAAAAAGCGCCAGGAAAAAAGTCACGCACAGGCTGGAATCGTGCAGTGGTGTTTTTTTTGGGTACTCCGCGCACAAAAATTGTCAAAAACCTCCGACGAGTGCTGCATCATCTGCCTATTCGCTCACATCGTGGAACTTTATTTAAAATCACCTCGCGAGGTGATTTTGGTAGAAGTTTGAAGATGAGCTGGAAGGACGCGAAAGTGGGTCGAAACGCTCTAGACAACAAACTGCATCGCGCTAGACAACAAACTGCAGTACATTTAAAGTTTCAAGGTAACGCAAGTAATTTCAATTTTTTGGTACGGTTGCGGATTTTCTCTTTGGGGGCCAAGTTTTGGAGGAAAACGACAGAAAAAAATCTCTAACTTTATCACATGGTAAAGTGCCCTTAGTGCCATGCCTTAGCAGGCTGCCACGCATACAAACTCTTAACGGCTAGATTCATTACCACTGTCCGTACCTCAAAAAATCATCGAATCTGTAAATTTTGTCTTTTTAGACCTCTTATCGCAAATCCGCGTACTAACACCGACAACTCTCATAGTTTCAAAATTTACCATCTCCTGTACTTTTTTCATACTTCGCGCCAAAGAAAATTGTCGCGCTACTTAGGGTACTTAGGCATGTAACCGAAACCTAGTTTTGTTACTTTGTTTTTTAGCGAAGATTCTCCGTACAAATTTCAGAGCATTCGTATGTAAACGCAAATAGCTTGTTACTTAAAAAAGTGTCTTACGTAGACGTGTACGAAACAACGTGATAGGTGAAGTGGTACACAAAATGAGGCGAAACTTCCACTCGGCTTCAATTTGAGGCGTCTCTCCGCAAGCTGTACAATTTTTGTGACTTCGTAATGTTCATACGCCACATTGTCGATGTGTCGAAACCCTAAAATACCTTTCGCTGTCGCACAGAATGCGGTTTCGTTTTTTGTCTTCACATTTGCCAACAGGTGCCCAATGTTTTTCTACGCCGTATGTGTGAAGACACGTGTGTTTGAGAGCGACGGCCCCTGTACGGAAATTAGCGCACGGAAAATAGTCTGCACTGTAAACGTGCAGTGGGGTTTTTTTTTGGTACTCCGCGCACAAAAACTGAAAAAACTTTCTAACACGTGCAACAGCATGAGCCTGTTTGCTCATCTTACTGGACTATATTTAAAATCACCTCGCAAGGTGATTTGATGTAAAGTTTGAACATGTGCTGGAGGGACGCTAAAATGGGTCGAAATGCATTAGACGACAAATTACATCGTGCTAGACGACAAACTATTGTAAGTATAAAGTTTCAAGGTAAGGCAACTTGTACGGTGGTAATTTCATTTTTTTGGTACGTCTGCTGATTTTCTCGTTTTTTTCTAAGTTACGAAGGAAAACGACAGAAAATAACTGTGACTTTAGCACATGCAAAAGTACCCTTACACAACGGTATAGGAATGCGAGGCTCCCACCAAATTTCAAGAGTTCACGCCGAATTTTTATTTTTAAATTTGTATGTACAATACAGACGAAATACTCGCACGTTTGTCATGGTAAGTACAGTACACATTGTATCGCTAATAGTGTTGATACTTTTTTCGCCACTTTAAAAATAGAAGAAAATTTTAAACCATCTCTTCTCCGTGCACACTTGGTGGATGGCCGATTGGATTATCGCCAATAAGAAGTCAAACTCGAAAATCTTATCTTTAAATGGCAACTGTCCGATTACTTATCCGATATGTGTGAACGGATAGATGAGTAAGGTGGCGTCCCCATGTTTTAAAGTATCTACTTTTCTCTATCTTTTTGCTCTAAAATTCAAGGAACTTTGACAAAAACGTCAACCGTACGAGAAAAACGTTGTAGTTTTTACCAAAGTACAGTGAACGGTAATTCATACTTTGAATGTACGACGTGTTTGTCGTCATGTGAACGCATTTTGGCGTTTTTCCCTTTTCGACCCCCGGGCAAGAGAATCCAGCCCAAAAAAAAACTTCTTTTAAAATCACCGCGAGGGGGTGTTTTTAGTTTAAGTACAGCCCAAATAGCGAATGAAAAACGACCCACGCACGCGTCACGCGAGCGGGAAAATTTTAGGGCGAAGGAGAGTCCTCACTATTTTTCTCCGTGCCCATCACGCGCATGTACGGAAAAAAAAATTGCAGGGGTCTCGGAGCTCCACTTTCATTCATGGGTCCTTTTCAAAATTTTGCGCCGTCGTCGCCTTTCCTCTCTCCCTCTCACACTATCGCTGTCATCTCACACTTTTTAGAATGAGACACGGCAATATTGATATAAAATGAAAGATCTCTGATTTTTATTTATTTTTACAATTTTTAGGTTTTTTTTTAATGGCAAATCGAGTGAAAAAAGTCAAAATAAAGAAATTGGAAATCCATGGTGGAAAGTTCTTAAATCAGTAACGTCGACGTTGTCACGAGTGAGCGTGACGTCACAATATCACCAAACCTTAAACGTCTACAATTTCACAAAAATCTAGACGTCTACCACTGTCGCTGTTCTAATGGGCGTCATTAATCGTTGGAAGTTTCGTAGTCGCCTTCAATCGTCACAAGTTGTACCTGCGTCTACAACCGTCACATCTCAAAGTTCCGATTTCATTTTTGCACATTGGGACGCTCTTCAAAGTAGTACGGAGAATCTTCACTACAGTCCAAAATACTTTATCAAAGTACCGATTACATGGGGACACCCCCTAAGTGGCAAAAAAAACATTAACACTAACATCAATACACGGTGTACTGTAAACGACAATACAGTACACTAATAATCGTTAAGAGAATCGCAAATTTTATTTTGTATATGTTTGTTTAATTTTTTCACTTTTCACATTTTATAGCTTTGGACAAAGCCAAGGACCCTTAGGGTGTGTGCCCATGTTACCAAAACTTGAGAATGTTACTTTGGATTTTTGCGCAAATTTTACTCTGTTTTTTTCAGAGTGTCCCTTTGTCAATCGTTACTTGGACTTTCGGTACTTGAAATACGTTACAGTTATAGACGTCTACAAAATGTGCGACAGAGTACGAAACGAAATGTAAACGACTACGAAACCTACTAAAATGGTTGACGTCTACAAAAACGGCGACGGTTGTCGACGTCGATGTTTTTGTGACATTGTAGATGTTTAGGGTTTTGTGACATAGCGAAGTCATGCTACCTTGTGACGTCATCAGTACGCAAACTTTACGCCATGGCTTCCAGATTTTTTTTTCTTATCTTTTATCATTCGATATGCCATCAAACTAAGACCAAAAATATTAAAAAAAAAGAAAAAAAAATCTTTCATTTGATACTATTATTGCTGCATTTCATTTACAGAAAAGTGAAAAAGGAACGATCGAGTGAGAAAGAGCGGGAGAGACGAGGACGTCGTAAACTTTTGCAAAGGACCCATGAATGAAAGTGGGAGTCCGAGACTCCAACGAATTTCAAGATGACGCAAAATGTACTTTGGTTCTTGCCCATTTTTTGTACAGCGTAAGATCTTCTCGTTGCAAGTCCCATTTTCTGTGAAAACGACGGAAAAAAACCCTTACTTGAACACATGGGCATACACCCTCAATCAATGCGTTGATTTTGTTCTACAACATTTGTTCCCCCTTTTTAAAACGACACGATGAAAAAACGAAGAAAAAACGAAGTGAAAACGAAGAAAAAACGAAGACAAAACGAAAAAAAAACGAGAGAAATAGCGAAAAGAGAAGCAAAAACAGAAGCAACAAAACAAAGATGAAACAAAGCCTCTCCATTCCAAATCTGCTCCTCTCCGAACGTAACTTTCTAAGATCTCCAAACCTAAAACGTGACCTAAAACCTTAAAATTCATCTTCAGAAAAACAACGCCGTACCACTTTTTCGACTCCAAAACCTTTTAAGACTCTCCTCTCTCACCCGCCGCCATTCCTTTACCTTCCCTTCCTGCCTACTGCACCGCGCCTAACTACCTCCGTTTCAACCAACAAAACCTCCTGTCACTCGTATGACAATCTGCACGGACCAGCGTACGGACCACTGTACGGATCAGTATACGGACACATGTACGGACACGTATGCAGACAGCATTGCCATTGCCATTGCCATTGTACCGCGCATAGCTACCTCTGTTGTACCAACAAAACCCTCAATCACTAGCAAGACAATCTGTACGGACCAGTGTACGGACAGGTGTCCTTATCAGCATCGGCATGGCCATGGCTCGAGTAAGAGAAATCCTCATCGCTCTTCTGAGCCTCGTTTTGCTGCGTACGGCGGTTAGGGTTAGGGCTGACATTTGTCAAAATAGCGATTCCCAGGGTCTGCAGGAAATTTTTCACATACTAAAATATTCGAATCCGAGCAATGACCCATGCTGCGAGGTTCTCGACAAGTCGAAGATTGAATGCTCGAAGGATGGGAATGTTCCCGCCGTAGATTTTTTATCTAGTGGTCTGAAAGGCATTCTCCCCGACGCCCTTTTGCCGTTTTGACCAACCTGACATCGTTGGACCTGCGCAACAATTCGTTGACGGGACAGCTTTTGAATGAAGTGTTTCTGCAACTGACAGAATTGACATATATGTGAGTGGAATGTATATAATATAATAATAATAATAATAATATGTTTTTGAAACTGCCAGAATTGACATATATGTGAGTGGAATGTATATAATATAATAATAATAATAATAATATGTTTCTGCAACTGCCAGAATTGACATATATGTGAGTGGAATGTTTATAATATAATAATAATAATAATAATAATTATATGTTTCTGCAACTGCCAGAATTGACATATATGTGAGTGGAATGTATGTAATATAATAATAATATGTTTCTGCAACTGCCAGAATTGACATATATGTGAGTGGAATGTATATAATATAATAATAATAATAATATGTTTCTGAAACTGACAGAATTGACATATATGTGAGTGGAATGTATGTGAGTGGAATATAAGTGAGTGAAGTATATTTTAGTGAAATGTATATAATATAATAATGTATGTATAATAATATGTATATAATATATGTGGCCTCTGTACAAGGATTTGCTGAGATGGGTTCGTGGGCTCTTCTGTTTACTTTTGTTTTTACTGTGTTTTTAACATGCCTTATTTTTATTCTTTTATTTTAAGTGGTCTAGTCATTACTGATTTTTTATTTTTTTTGTCTCTCTCTCTCTCTCTCTCTCTCTCTCTCTCTCTCTCTCTCTCTCTCTCTCTCTCTCTCTCTCTCTCTCTCTCTCTCTCTCTCTCTCTCTCTCTCTCTCTCTCTTTCTCTCTCCCTCTCTCTCTCTTTCTCTTTCTCTCTCTCCCTTTCCCTCTCTTTCTCTCCCTTTTCCTCTCTCTCTCTCCCCGTGCTTATAATTTTCAATTATCTTATCTGGTTTAAGATTGACTCTCAAATCCCATTTACTCTCAACGGTTGTCCGATTAGGGTGAAGATCCATGTTTGAGCTTCCATTATGGACTCCATCTCCTCGATAAACTATCGTTTTCCAATGGAGAAAAAGGCTTCGTCTATGGTAATGGCGTCTCTCGTGCTTGTCAGAAGTGCCATTGTATTCTCAACTCCCTATAATCTTGAACATGTTTGTCATCCCTTTTTAAAATATGATTGTAGATTTATAGGTTGTGTTTTTTTATTTCAAGTAGTGGTTGATTCCTCTTGTACTCTTGATTGAGTCCTTGTGTTTTTTTCAACCTTAATTTGTTTATCTTTGATGTTGCTTGAAGGACCTCGATAGGTGTGTCATCAACTGTTGAATCCTTTTCTAAAGAAAAAATATTGTATTTAGAAAAAATATCGTATATCCTTGAAGCGTGATCCGTATATCGAACCAGAATGTTATGCATATGTTTTGACTCTAGCTTCCACTTATATGGATCATTTGTCTTACATAAACATTTGATTACAAATACTTTAAAGAATTATTCTTTTTGGTTTCCTTCCTGTCCACGTCTTAAAATGACTTTTATCTCTAACTACTCTAGTTTTTTTTCTATTATATTTTCCACATAGCAAGCGCAGTTCATTGCTTCGACCTTAAACTTTAAGTCATTATCTTTATCGGCCAACATTGTTCTAGCACTCTCAATCAAGAAATACACCATTTTTCTCGAGTGAGAAAGTGACTCTTAGGTGATGTGAAATGCCACTACTTGTACGAAAGTCTAAAAATTCACTCGACACATATTCCCCAACATTTTGTGATCTAAGAGTAAGTATCTTTACCACGTGGAGGTTTTCAGACCAAGCTTAATATTTTTTGAATATACTTAGTACCTCTTTTTTCTCCTTTAAGAAAAAGACTTTTGCTAAATCTGGTGAAGTCATCTGTTACTGTCAAAATGTAGTTCGCCTCAACCATACATGGTATCTTGGCCGATCCCCAAACGTTGGAGTGAATTAGTTCTAGTACCTTGTTGGCTCTATGATTAGTTTCTAACGGGAAATTCAGCGTGTGGATTTTACCCAATGCACAACCATCACAAATATTAGGGGTTGACTTACATGAGACGGTGACTCTTTCAATCATTTGCTTCTCACTCATTTTTCATAGTTTGTCATGATGGATGTGCCCTAATCTATTGTATTATTATTTTATTTCCACACTATTAATTATCGTAATTATGCTTCAATTATCAATTCTCTATCTAAATTGTGGTGGTCTCTATTCGGGTCTTAGTCTAAGTCTCTCTCTATCTCGGTTTGCAGATAAAGATTACTAAAACTTACGTAAAAATAGGAGGGAGGGAGGGAGGGAGGGAGGGACAGAGGGAAGAAGGAGGAGGGAGGGACGGGGAGTGGGGGGATGTGGAGGGGAGAGGTCGAGAAAGGAGGGTGGAAGGGGGGAGAGGGGTGGAGGGTGGAGGGGTCAGGGGAGGAGGGGGAAGGAGGGAGGAGGCGGAGGAGGGAGGGAGGAGGAGGAGGGAAGGAAGGAAGGAGGGAGGGCGGGCGGGCACGCGGGCAAGTAGGCGTGGGTGTGAGGGGTGAGGAAAGGAAAAGAGGAACGAATGAAATTTGAAAAATAACTGGTCCATACCTCTTTCCAATTTCCGGGGTATAAACTGTCCAAAGGCCTGGAAATATGTTGTGGCGTGTTCTCATTTAAGGCTATTTTGGTTGGTGTGAAAAATTTTTTTTTTTCAAAATTACATCGTGTTACAATGAAAATGAATAGAAAACAAAATATTTTGCTTTATTTCAAGTTGATATCCTTATCTTACGTTTTTTTTACAATTTTATGTTTATTTGATGTTAATTGTTGGTACTTTTGTCGTGGGGATTCACTGTTAGTGTTTTAGTTTAAGCTCTTTTATGTGTGATATGTTTGTAACCGAAATTTTTTTATGCCTAGTATATGTTCACACTTTCAAAAGAAGATCAAATTAATGTTCGTTATATTTTCGTAGGGTAACAACTATTTAAGTGAATTCACAAGTGAAATGCACTAAACGTTTTTGAAGTTGAGATGCCACGTGGAGGATGATTGTTTTTGTTATATATTTACCTTAATCTTTTTCAGTGTTACTAACGTTAAATAATGATTTTCTGTCAAAAAAAGTGGGACAAAATTATTGTTATTAACGTTAAGGTAATGATATTCGCATGCGTATTTTGGTTGGTAGTAAACGCTTGTTAGTATACTGAAATTTATAACATTTGTGCAAATTTGGTATTGTTGAGTCGTAATTTGACCGTCAATCCATTGAAGAGCTTCGACTTACGCAAAAGTGCAATGAACCGATTATACTTTTGTCTCGTCTGTGAATATCGATTTTCATAAGAAGTCAACTATCCACATAGTCAACCAACCATTATGTTAACAAAAGTACGACTACATGTAAATGAAATTGTTGTGCACTAGCCCACATTCTCACCAAATATGTACACAAAAGCTATGTGAAATCCACAATGTAAATGCATGTTGGATTTTAACTTAGCCGCTTAATTGAGATCTAATTCGCGAAACATCCGATTAAACTTAGGGTGGAGTTCCATTAGTGAAAAAGTGTTGTCGTTTATGGGGCGTCGTGTAGTCTTGTATCATTCCGTACCATTTTTGTTTATTTTTTGAGAAACATATTCATTCGAGATTTTTTTTTCTATATTCTCTGAGCGTGAACCTTAAATCTTCGGATTTTTTGCTTTTCCAAATCGGCGACGCATTCGCTCAAACCTATCACTGTGTAGTCGAGGACACCAGCCACACACTGGAGGTGGACAATTGGTACACTTGGTAAAGTAAGATAATACCTATGTTGAACAGCCGATAAAAACCTTACACAACGTATAGTCCACGTACCTTCTGACAAGGTGGATACAAATCCACCAAAAGCCCCAAAAAAAAATTTGCCAAAAAAAAAATTGACACTCCCTTTGCCATCCACGGACCTTCTTGGAAGAGTTTTCAAGTTTTAAATCATTACAACGAAGTTCGTACAGTCATATAGTACGAAAGTTCAATTTTGATATTTGGCTAAAATGTTACAAACCTTAATTTTCATCTGCCTATACAAATATTTCATTTTGCTTTTGCTCTTAAAAAATCTTAGACGTTTATTAATGTCTAAATGCTAGCCTACGTGGTATGAATACGAATAAAACACGTAGGTGAAATGTTTTATATTGGTACAACCTAATGGAGGATCATGCAAGATATTATTGCCGTAAACGCGTCCGTAAATTAGGGGGTATCAGTAGACAAAGCATGATGCCACAATGTCACAAAACCCTAGACATCTACGATGTCACAAAGATCTAGACGTCTACAACTGGTGATGTTTTTGTAAGTGTAAACTTTTTTTAAGAAGTTTTGTGATCGTCTTCAACTGTCATAAGTTGTGCTTAAGTATACAACCATTACCTTTCAAAGTTCCGATTTCATTTTCGCACATTCGAACTCTATGAAAAGTAGTACGGAGAATCTGCACTAAAATCTAAAGTATTTCTTCAAAGTATCGATTAATGGGGACACACCCTTATCTGAGCCTTAGACGCAAATTAAGGAATGACTTGAAATAAAAATACACAAAAACCAAAGTATAATAGTCTTGTGTGTACAAATTAACTCGCACACGACGAAAGAAATTGTGTACACAAAAAAAAAATTACAGGTGTAAAAGTATCAATGAAAATAAAATGAAAAAAATGTGAGTCGTGACGTGCGACCAATATAAACCACACTTTTTGATAACCAACATTGCTACATAAACATTAACGTTGAACACCTATTACCTTTTTTAGGGGAAGAATTTAGACACAGGTGAGCACTTTTACTTAAAAACAAATGATATCAATAAAAGGTAACTTCTTGATTGTAACTCATGTTTTGATATTTATTTTATGACTTTTTTGAGAAAGACTTTGGTGCAAAGTATTTAAGTTAATATCGTTTAAATGCTTTGACGTCTTCACACTAAATGGGCTACATATAGTGTGGTGATGTCCAAATTGTAGATTATAATGTATTGTGGTTATTTTTTAGATAATAGTTTAAGTACGAACATGTTTAAATTAGTGAGGTTTCATGCAATTCATAATTAGGGTTAATGTTACAAAAATAATTGCAAGTTAGGTTATGGGGAAAATGCCATATTTATGCTTTACTTCGTAATGTGGTCATCGAAGTTTTGTTACTTTAACAATTGGTCGGCCGTGTAGATTGTTGCTTTCTTATGATGGTTTACTTTCAAAAACGCGGCATGAATTAAACTACCTAACTGCAATTTTTCGCAACTCAAAGCTTTTCAACATGTTGATCATCAAATCCTCACTCAACGCTACCAAAATTTTACTAATGTGTAAGTAAATTGTGCTAGTTTTGGCGTAACCACTTGTGCCCAACTAAAATGACGCATGCTTGATCATTTCCGTGACGTTAAGTTTGTTTCTACAATAATGATGAGCGGACTACGGTACACCACAAATCGTAATTAGAGTAAATAACGCTAATTCGGTCGCCCTAAATATGAACTCTATCACCTTAAATAGAGTAAATGATTCTAAATTTTTCACTATACTATTTAAGGTAAGGTTAAATTAGTGTAAAAAGATTCTAATATAGGATCGTTTTACTTAGTGTGGAGTACGGACGACGTCCGACCGTGCAAAATTGTACTTTTATAAGTAAAAAAGTACAAATAATGATTTAATACTGGTCGTTATCATGTAACTGTGTTTTAACAAACCGCGTAGTACAAACGCCATAGTGACGATAAACATTACATTTTGTTAGATTTTGTACGAATACCTTATTTACAGTAGAGATATTAGCTCTCGATATTAGAGTACTTAAAATAAATTAGAGTAAAATTCCTTTTTGAAAAAGGTTACATCACACAAATTAGAGTTCATAACTCTAATTATGTTTTCTCTTTTTTTACTCTAATTTTTTCGTTAATCTAATTACGATTCACGGTGTACCGTAGTTACATTTTTGTCCGTCATGTTGTTTAGCATGTATACTAAACCCTAAGTACGGATTCGCTCTATCGTCCGTTGCGTTATAGATTTGACTGAGGGTAGGCTTTCTAGACATTGCTTTCCACGTGTACGGTGCGGATGGTTTCCATTGATTGTCATTTCTCGAAAGGGCGTGCAACTCGAGCTCACTTAGCACCCATAGCGGATGACAAATTTACACAAGGCTCAATGTCACCTCGTTTGTTTAAGAGTACGACACATTGAGGGGATGCGTTTGTACCCGGTGTCGTACGGACACGTCATTAAGTTTCTTTTGTCGTTCCGTAAGCGAATATTTGTTATGTGGACGTGAAGGGATACATTGCGCGTACATGTAACGCGAAGGCGAAGCACTTTTGCCTTTTCTCACTCAACTTAACATCAAAACAGTGCAAAGGTAGTCAGAAAGATTCTCTTTTAAAGCTCTTTCATTTCATACGACTACCGTCTTGTTTCATTTGAAAAAGTGTGGGATTGGAGCGGGAGTGTGAAATGAGAGGAAAATATGACGATGACTAGAAATTTTGCAAAGGACCAATGAATGAAAGTGGAGGTCTTCAAACCTTCATAATTTTTTCAACATATGCGCATGACTATGAGGAAAAAATGACAATTACACCGTGAATCGCTGTCAAAGTTAACAAATAATCACTGTTTAAAAAAATTGGTGTTGTTTACTCTAATTTGGGTTCACAGCCTTTCGCCGAGAAAAGAATATCTTTAATTTATGCATAACTATAAATTTTGTCCATTTTTCCCCATAGTGTCGCACGGATAGCTTGTAGTCACATAGTCGATGTGTGAACAAGTTAGAACATATTTGCTTGATTTTTCTCCGCCTTTATCATTAGGTATCAAATTTGAGTGAGCTTTTTCTTATCGACAGAATCACTTTCACGTATTGACATCTTTATCTAACATATTTTTTATTCAATCGTGTGAAATAACGGTTGATTTTAGTTCGAACTGACGCATTTGATACAAGACACTATTTAATCACTTTCCAAATTAGAGTTGTCAATGGTAAGTAAACTCTACATAGATCTTTTGCAAATTATAGACCTTTGGTCTTCCGTTTGAAAACCTTTAAATAGGTTGAGTTTTTGTTCGTTAGCAACCCTGAACGGCGTTTCCTTCGGCCAATGTCAGCAAACCAGTAACTTTGTCCCTTGGCCACAGTTAGGAATTGGATATTTTTGTCCTTTGGACGACGTTAGTAAAAAAGTACTTTGACCCTTCGGCCAACGCCAGCAAACGGATAACTTTGTCGCTCAGGCGACCTCACCGATTGGGTAACTTTCAAAATACCCCCTCGTCAATCTTTTTTGATAGTCAAATCTTAGTTTCTCCAACCCGTGAGCGACTATAGATAAAGCCGCCACCTACACTCATGAGTCTTCAAACGGCTATCATTTGTTCGTGACCGTTTGATTATAGTATGCCGGCAGTGCAAAAGGTAGCCGTCGTTTTCAAAAAGTACGATTTTGTGTCGTTACTTCTTTGCTCTATTTTACATCAATCGTGGTGTTCTTTTGGGTCCCGTCTACAAATGTTCGTGCGGACGTTTAGGGCACTTTCCCATGTAACCGAAGTTTTAGTCTTGTAACTTTGTTTTTAGCTAAGATTCTCAATAATTCTTTCAGAGCATTCCTATGTAAAGAAATAAAATCGTTACTTTAGATTGTGACGGAGGTAGACGTGGTTGTAATTTGTGACGGTTGTAAACGACTACAAAAATCGCGACAATTTATTTTCTCAGTTGTGGAGGAAAACTACAGAAAATTATTGTAACTTTAGCACATGTGAAATTGCCTTTGGAATAGTATAATAGTACTTAGACGTTATAATTAACACGACACAATCCATACGCGTGTGACGGGCATGATAAACTGGCATGATAAACAAGACACTGTCCATGCCCTTGTCGGGATTGATTTACTATTATATAAGGCTTTTAGGGTTTTTAACGGTTTAGTTAACGTAAAAAAACAAGTGGAGTTTTGAACTATATTTTAGGTTCAAGGGTCAAAATTTGGGGGCGCTGAATCAACGTTATCAACGCTAATAGCAGTGTATTCTCACCCCTGATAAAAAATTCCTACTCGTGTGGGGCGTGCGAGAACGTTTTTTTCATTCGTTGTTTGAGTGATACGTTAACTAAAATAACATCGCGAGGTGATTTTTTGGTATTTTTTTTGATGATCTTGATTCGAGTAAACGTGGGTCGAAAGAAGGAAAACGTTAAAATGAGTACAAGAGATAAGACAACTTTGAGTACGTTTAAATTATAAAGATGACGTTCATTGTACTTTGGTAAAATCTTTTTTTTTTTAAGGTAACGATTTTATCGTTGGCAATTAACTTTTAGGACAAAACGACAAAAATACCTTGTTACCTTAATACATGGGCGCATACATTAGCCCTTCTAGTAGGTATAAAATCCGAGTTGCGTAAATGGAACAGATGTGACGACATTTCGGAGGCTAACCTGTTGCTCTGTCCTTTATTGATAGCTTTGTCGTTTAGTGGGCTGCGAGTAACGCCAAAGAAAAATTCGAAACCGTTTGCCTTTTCAATCCCTATGGATCTTTACCCTAAAGGTACAAGTCAAATCCGATTCGTACGGAATGGATCTGCAGGCATTTAGGGAGGCAATTGTATTTTTTTGTCGTTTTTGAACGTGTTAGTACGTTCATGGGCTGTCACAAAAGCCATAGTAAAACTCCCAATTATTGCCATTTAATTCCATGGATATTTACCGCTAGAGAACAAATAAAATCCTTTTCTGCATGATTGGAGTCGATGTGCCTGCAGTGGAGAGTCCATCGTGTTGTTTTGGCGGTTAGTGCATTGAAATTATCGCAAAAGCCAATGCGAGTGCAAACAGGACAAAACGTAAGTACACATTTGATTTCCTTCTTAGAACTGGCCGACAAAAATGTTTTTTAACTTAGCGTGATGTGACGCATCATGATGCATTTCATGACGTCATAATGGTGAGGCTATGATCCTTCGTGGCATCCTATAGTGGTCAACAATGATTATTTTACACGTGAGTTCATGAACTTCATGTAGTTGGAGGTACATTGTACGAGAATGACGTAAGTGAAGCTATTAGAAAGCTTTTATTTGCAAAGTTTGCGATAAGAAAAAAATATCCTCAGTACAAATGGAATAATGACAAAAAAACATTTAAAGACTACGAGAGCCGAGAGCAAATGGGTTAAAAGGCCTAGCGTGACGTGACAACACTAAATATAACAAGTATGTACGATAGTTCAAAAGTAGGCGTTTTTTGGTAGGCCTTTTGTAGGCAGCCTTTAGCGTAAGTTGTGTTACGGGCTTTCCATGTGATCTTCTTAGATCGCTACTTTCATCTACGACCGAACGATTGTCCAAATCCGACGATAGTCCTATCGTAAGTTGTGTTATGGGCTTTTCATGTGATCTTCTTAGATCGTTACTTTCATCAACAACCGTCAGATCGTCCAGATCTGACGGTTTAAATAAAAAGTCGCTCAAAACTCACAGAAAAAGATTTTTTTGTCCGATTTTTTTTTCAAATTTAGACATGACGTTTAATTCTCTATCGATCCATGTGCAACTCAACTGTGTTACTATTTTATTTCATTTTGCGGCCAATACAATATGGGTCTTAAGGCCATATTGTATGTTTTGCATACAATAGGCATATTGTATGGGCGTACGGTCACCTACTTTTGAACTATGGTATGTACTGTACCTTTGCCTTGTCGTTCAAGATATGCAAAAAAGAATCTACCTAAATGAAACCTTAGTTTGCTACACCGTGAATCGCTATTAGCGTCAATGTTTTTTTCGGCTTAAAAGTTAAAACATCTTTTTTTCGTACATTTTTGTCAGATTGTGGATCTGATAGTTGCGATTGAAAGGTAGAATTCTCAGCTTCCGATTGGCTCTCTCAAATTGAAAATCCGACAAGTGTGTACGGATAAAAGATGGTTTAAGTGGCGAAAAAACATTGACGCTAATAACGTTTCACGCCTATTCGGTCTTGCAGCTGAATCGTGCGAAAAATTGACTGCAATGCACACTTGTATTCCGTACAATTTTCTCTTAGGCAGTTGACTTATGCTCTACGGAAAAAACTGTAACGTCGAAGGGGTCCATCACTCGCCGTAAATCTACGGGTGTGGGCGAGCTACTCTGCAATCATATTTAATAATATATCTGAAAATATATATGATATACAAATTTTATAAAAGGAATTGATCATGACTGTTTTGGTTGCGCACAGTCACTTACGTCATTTTGTCAAAACATGTACGTTTGAAGTTCACATTGGTACAAATAAAGTACCGTTGAGTACAAATTTGACGGTCAATCGGTTGGACAACTTTGACTCTCAAAAAATTGTTTCAACCGCTTAAAATTTTGCCGCGCTTGCGAAAGTCGACCGTCAATATAAAATGAGAAATTCACATGGCCGGCGAAAGTTTACGGTAAAAAAACTGAGGCAGCCACATGTAAATAAATAGGTTGTAGTCAGTCACTTTTAGTTGTTACGTGAGCTCCACGGTGAGAGCACTTAGCCGCAAAATTGAAATTCAATCGTCTAAATGTTACATTGAACTTAGATGCAAAGTGAAACGAAACCTCTTTAAAGTGAAGTACTATAAGTCTTGTACGAAAATATTAAAACGCACGAAACGAAATATCGTTGTCAATGTAAAAATGTTAGTTCGTTGTCGCGCGTGACGACGCGCATTTTTTTCATTCAATTTCAATTGATGTTTTTACGCCGGTTCGTTTTACTATAGTGTACAAAGATTATTTCGTTCCGTGAGTTTTAATATTTTCGTACAAGACTTATAGTACTTCACTTTAAAGAGGTTTCGTTTCACTTTGCGTCTAAGTTCACTGTAATGTTTAGACGATTGTATTTCAATTTTGCGGCCAAGTGCTCTCACCGTGAAGCTCACGTAACAACAAAAAGTGACTGTTTGCAACCTCTTTATTTACATGTGGTTGCCTCAGTTTTGTTACCG
Source organism: Zygnema cylindricum (assembly GCA_037447655.1). Taxonomy (NCBI): domain Eukaryota; kingdom Viridiplantae; phylum Streptophyta; class Zygnematophyceae; order Zygnematales; family Zygnemataceae; genus Zygnema; species Zygnema cylindricum. The sequence goes on along the minus strand of JBBHKE010000277.1, from coordinate 177,303 downwards.
TAAACTTTCGCCGGCCGTGTGAATTTCTAATTTTATTGTGACGGTCGACTTTCGCAAGCGCGGCAAAATTTTAAGCGGTTGAAACAATTTTTTGAGAGTCAAAGTTGTCAAACCGATTGACCGTCAAATTTGTACTCAACGGTACTTTATTTGTACCAATGTGTACTTCAAACGTACATTTTTTGACAAAATGACGTAAGTGTCTGTGCGCAACCAAAACAGTCATTGTCATGATCAATTCCCTATATATATTGAACTTTTGTTTGCCGAAAATGTACGATGTGACTATCCAGTCATCTTGGAAGCTATTCTATGTTAGAACGGTATCAATTGAAATTTAAGTGCTGTAATATATCATAATTCCGTACTAGTTGTTGTACCATTTACCGTACCATTTACTGTACGAATTACCCTACGATTTACCGCACATCTTTGCCGTACGAATATGTACGGAGACCCACCTGCCACAAAATATATTGTGATGGTTTTGACCTTTTGTTGGTCCCGGAGCGATATATCATTTCCTTTTGCCACTCGATATTTATTGCGATTTTGTTTTACCCGATACACTATGCCATATTTGCACCTCTTCAACTCTTCCCCTCGAACATCGATGAAAGGAAATTTTTTAAGTCAGCCCGGCAATTTTGTCTCAAAAATGTTTAAAAACACGCGTCTTCTATTTTTTTTTTTTCAATAAAGACCTAAAGATGTTGTCGACCCAATTTTCTCGTCCGAGAACCAATCTCGCGAGTCGACACTATTTCAGATTTCCTATTTAAGGTCGTAAAAAGAAAAAAACCTTAAAAAAAAACATTGAAAAAATGTACCAACACAAATAATAGTGTGGTTGTAGAATGGGAAGGGACATTGTACGGGGTTGTAATAGCTGACCTAAGCCAAGTCAATTGAAATTTTATTGCAAAAGTTGCAATGGGGAACTATTTGGGTGCAAAGGAAAAAAATAAATAAAAAAAATTGCTCGATAAAAGCAAAATAGAAGAGTTGAAAGAAAATGGGCCAAGTTAAAAGATCAATCGAATAAGTTAACGCTGACTGGACCAAGTAGCATAGAAGCATTTTTAGGGTGTTTTAGGGATTTCAGGGTTTTTAGGATTTTGTAGGGTTTTGTAGGATTTTTAGGGTTTCTCAGGGCTTTTTGAAGTCTTCCTATTCGGTCTTGCAGGTCTTTTGCCAGACTTGCGAATCGGGGACTCGTACATCATCACGTTTAAAAATCTGTACTTAATATGTACGGTAAAGCTCATTGGAGCAGAGCAGCAAATCGAAGCGAATCTAGGACGGTGGCGAATCCACTTTAGAATCATAGTCTTAGATATGCGAATCTTAAAATAAGAATCTCTACTCTACGAAAACCTCTGGTACCATAGTTCAAAAGTAGGCTTTTTTATGGTAGGCCTTTGGTAGGCGCACAAAACTTTGCACAAAACTCTCGCAACGTAGGCATACTGTATGTGTGTGCGTCGTGCACACTCCTGTACGAACGTCCGAATCTGACGTAAGATCAAAGTACAGCGCACGCCGCCGGACGGAATTTTTCAGCGAACTGACACGGCGTAGGATGACATTCCGTGGGAAAAAAAAACCGGGAAAAAAAAAAACCGGGAAAATTCTCAAATAGCGTAGTTTAATCTATATTTTTCATTACTCTAATTAGGGTTATTTTCCAAGTACCGTAAAAAATGAAAGTACGTTGTCTCTTAAATAGAGTGGTGTACGGTCAGTGTCATATCGTACATAAATGTACCTTTTTGAAGTTAAAAAGTACAATAAATTAGATTTAGTAACCGCAGACGCATGAGAATGTGCGTTCTAAAAAGGGAAAAAAACCATGTCGTAAAAAATCCCGTTCACACACATTCGTCTGACAACCGCGTTTCGACCGTGTGAACGCCAACGGGGTTGGTCCGTAGGTTTTGGTAATTTTTTTGGCAGTGTGGTATTTTATTTTTTTTATCGTCCCATACTGCCTGGTTGGTCAATTTGAGGCTTTATTTAGTGTGGCCCTCAAAATTGAAGACGCTAATATGACAGATTGTCCTTTCGTAAATTGTGTTATGGGCTTTTCATGTGATCTTTTTAAAATCGCCTACTTTGACCAGTGACCGTCCGATCGTCCAAATCTGACGGTTTAAATAAAAAGTCCCTCAAAACACACAGAAATATTTGTTTTTGTCCGATTTTTTTTCGAAATTTAGACATGTCGCTTAATTCTCTATCGATCGATGTGCAATTCAACCCTGTCCCTATTTTATTTCATTTTGCGGCCAATACAATATGGGTCTTAAGGGCATATTGTATGTTTTGCGTACAATAGGCATATTGTATGGGCGTAAGGTCACCTACTTTTGAACTATGTCTGGTACCATCACCTTTAGTACCGTCACCTATGATACGGTAACCTATGGTACGGTCATTTGACAGTATGTCGGGAGAGATGTCAGATTGTGTCAGATACTTAGATATTTACGCCGCTTCGACTAAGGGTGGACTTCCATTAGCGAAAAAGTGAGGTTTTTTACTGAAGGCCGTACCGTTTCGTACAGGTTCGTACAGAATCTTATTTTTTTCAACGAAAACAACATTACAGAAAATTGTCCAAGGTTGTAGGCGTAAATTAGGACCGTCCGATTTTTATTACACTTTTTATCCGTGACGCCACGTCATCAACCTACAGTTTTCTAAGACCGTGCACAGTGAGGACAATTCTCGAATACAAAACGTGTAAAAATAGGCCGCGTGGAAAAGGTATATAGAATCCACGATGAGCGCGCGCGTATGTGCGTACACGTCGCAAGGGCCATGTGCCTTCCGCCAGGGTGGCTGCGAATCCGCCGAAATTATTCCGTCACGCTCCCCACCATCAAAGTTTGCCGCCGCCTTTTTGTCGTTGCGTTTTGAAATTTTGGGTAGTACATTTAATGCCCTCTGTACGAGTCATTAATTACCTCCGCTGGTACAGATATTATCTCTGCTGGTACAGATATTACTTCCACTCGTACAGATATTGCGTTCTGACATTGCATTCGAAGATTCTTTCTAGATTTTAAGCATCGAATATTAACCTACGTGTTACCAACCAGAATGAGCCACGCAGGTTTACAGACGCGACCTAATGGAAGGCACGCCCTTCAGTAAAATTTTCCGTACAATTACTGGGACGTCTAATGGAAGTCCACCCTAAACCCTAATCCCGATAGAATCTAAACTTTTGCGTCAGCCCACGATCTGGTTGCATTACTATTCATACGTGTCACTATGTCATTTGCCATTATTTATTGTTAAGATGTTAAATAGCGTCCCCATGTAGTCATATCCTAGCGAGCTTATTTTGTATTATAGCGAGGAACCTACGTACACTGATTTTCTAAATTTAAACGACAATGCCTGTGACGGCTGTCACTGTTTACCACAGTATTTGCGTTGTCGTTCCTTTATTTGGTAAATGCTTGTAGTTATTTGCGTGACATTGTAGATGTACGGTTGACTTTTCTTTTGTCGTGTTGGGTTTACTGTTCTGTCGCCGTGAAATGTCATTGAATTCTAAGACTCATACAGAAAAAAAGTACGTATGGATGTAAACGGACAAAAAGAAAGAAGTCTTCTACTGTAAAAGGACAAAAAGAAAAAAGTGTCGTCTACAGTACACCGCCAATCGCTATTAGAGTCAAGGATTAAATAGCGTCAAAAAATAATTAGCGTTATTGATTCTCATTTAGTGCCTGAGACGTGGCAGATTATGGTCCACGTCCTTAAATAGCGTAATTAATTCTATTTCAGTTTTTGGGGTCAAAATTCAGGGGCCCCGTATTAGCGTTACATACTCTAATAGCGATTGGCGGTGTACTGTACTGTACTGTACAGTACTTTCCCTTGTCAGTCTGAACCTTTTGGAAATGCTTCGAAACCTGCGAACCTGTTTTAGTGTTTAATCATTTTATGGAGCGGTGATACTCTAATTTAAAACACATTTACATGTGTTTTGATGTAAACCTTGATAATGACGTGGCATGACCTGGCTATAGGTCAAAATACAAAAGACGACAAACATGTAATGCATTCTAAAGTTTGAAGATGACGCAAATTGCACTAACGACAAACGATAAAGCCAAAAAAATGTACAGGGACGGCAATTTGACTTTCGTCTGGTTTCGCCGTACGGTGGTCGCATTGTTAGATTCACTTGTGGTACGTACGTACGACTGTCAGAAATAGTAATGCGTAACGTCAGGTGATTTGTATGGCCGTGCTGTCCAAGATATGATTGATAACGCTGTGACGTGGCATATCTCTGTAATTGACCAAGCCGGCACAAGCTGACAAAAGATGATGCCAGAAAGAATGTACGAAAATCACATTGAGGGCACTGGACGGCTAAAGCACTTCGCCCCAGTACAGTACTGCACAGTACAGTACTGACAGTACACCGTGAATCGCTATTAGTGCCCTATAAGCGATTCACGGTGTATTGTATTGTACTATACCATCTGTTCATTCTTTTCGCTCCCTCTCTCTCCCTCTACCCCAAATGTCTTTTTTTTTCGATTTTTTTTTTTTGTGTTCCCACTTTTGCGCTCAACCCTGTCTACTTTTTCCTCATCCTTGTTTTACTATCTATCTGTCTATCTCTTTTCATCTCTCCCCTGTCCTTCTCTTCCTCTCTCTTCCTCTCTCTCCACCTCCTCTACCTCCACCTCCACCTCAAGATTTCTAATTGTTTTGTAAATTTTCACACTCTTTTTCTTTTCTCTCACTTTATTATCCTTAATTGATGCCTTATATTTCGTCCCTGTCTCCAACTTTTTCCGCTCTTCTTATTTCCTTCTTTCTTTTTCCCCTATAAATTCATTCCCCTCTTCTCACTTGTCCCCCCTCACTCAAAATTCCTCTCCCTTTCCTCTTCCCTCCCCTCCGTTCCCCACATTTATTCCCTCTCCCTCCTCATGCGCCATGGTTTCTTTGGATGGCGCCATGCCTTGGCGCTGCTGGCTCTTCTGCACCATGCGGCGGCCGCAGTCATGCGGGAAGACCAATGTACGGACATTGGGCATTGGACATTGGAAACTGACATTGGACATTGAGCATTGGACATTGGACATTGAGCATTGGACATTGGACATTGGACATTGAGCATTGGACATTAGACATTGAGCATTGGGTATTGGACATTGAGCATTGAGTATTGAACATCAGACATTAAACAATGGACATTGGACATTGAGCATTTGACTTGGACATTAAGCATTGGTCACTGGATCCTGGACATTGGACATTAAACATTGGACATTAAACAATGGTCATTGGACATTGAGCATTGAACATTGGACATTGGACTTTGGACATTGAGCATTGGATATTGGACATTAAACATTAGACATTGGACATCGAGCATTTGACATTGGACATTGGACATTGGCCATTGGACATTGAGCATTAGACATTGAACATTGAGCATTGGATATTGTACATTGAGCATTGGACATTGGATCTTGGACAATGGACATTGGACATTTAACATTGGACATTGAACATTGGAATTTGGACATTGAGCATTGGACATTGGACTTTGGATATTAAACATTAGACATTGGACAATGAGCATTTGACATTGGACATTGAGCATTGGACATTGGACATTGAGCATTGGACATTGTACATTGAGCATTGGACATTGGACCTTGTACATTGGACATTGGAAATTAAACATTAGACATTGGCCATTGGAAATTGAGCATTGGACATTGGACATTGAGCATTGGACATTGGACATTGAGCATTAGACATTGGACCTTGGACGTTGGACATTACACATTGGACCAGACATTGAACATTGAGTATTGGACATTGGACATTAAATATTGGACATTAGACATTGGAAATTGAGCATTTGACATTTGAAATTGAGCATTGGGCATTGGACATTGAGCATTGGATATTGGAATTTGCACATTGACATTGGGCATTGGAAATTGAGAATTTGACATTGGAGATTGGACATTGAGCATTGGATATTGGAATTCGGGCATTGACAATTGGACATTGGACATTTGACATTGAGCATTGGACATTTGACATTGAGCATTGGACATTGGACATTGAGCATTTGACATTGAGCATTAGACATTGTACATAGAGCATTGGACATTAGACATTGAGCATTTGACATTTGACAGTGAGCGTTGGACATTGGACTTTGGACTTTGGACATTGAAAATTGGACACGGGACATTGGACATGAGACATTAAACATTGGACATTGAGCATTGGACATTTTAAATTGGTCATTGAGCATTGGACTGTAGACATTGAGCATTTGACATTGGACATTGGACATTGAGCATTTGATATTGGACATTGAGCATTGGACACTGGACATTGAGCATTGGAAACTGGACATTGAGCATTGGACATTTGACCTTAGACATAGGAAATTAAATAATGGACATTGGACATTGGACATAAGACATTGAGCATTGGACATTGGACATTGAGCATTGAGCATTTGACCTTTTCTATTGGACATCGGGAATTCTTCAATTGAAATCCGACATTAGAAATTGGGCATTTACAATTTGATATTTGATATTGGGCAGTTGACTGCTGAAATTAGACACTAGACATTGGGCATTTGACACTTTCCTTTGGACATTGGGAATTTGGCATTCGACATTTAAATCGGCCAATGGACATCAAACAATGGACATATAGCATTGGAATTTAGGCAATGAGCATTTGAAACTTGACATTGGGCATTTGATGTTTGACATTGGACATTGAGAATTTGATATTTGACATCTGGCATTGAGCGTTTGACAGTGGAGATTGGCCATTAGACATATGTGACATTGGAAATCAGGCATTGAGCTCTTAAAAAATTGACATTGGACATTAAATGTTTGAAATTTCGCATTTGATAGTACACATTTGCCATTGGCCATTTGATTATTGACATATGACTGACATTGGATATTGGCTAGTGAACATTTGATGGACATTAGACATAGGATATTGGACATTTGACATTTGACATTTGAGATTGGCCATTTGATATTTTAGCTTAGGTGTTGGCCATGGGATATTGGAGATTTGACGTTAAGAATTGGACATTGGAAATTCAACATTGGGCATTCAATTTCACATATCGGATAGAAGACATTAAATATTACACTCAATGTTAGACGTTGGGCATTGGATCACTTGATTGCATAAGCATACTCAATTTTTGAAGTTTGCACATTAGGCATCCAGTATGAAATAGTGTGGACATGGGACATCAATAACAATAAGAACATTTATTACTGGGATTTGACATTAATAATAATAAAAGCCATTACTGGGATTTGACATCGAACATCAGTCACCGTGTTTCTAGTTTTTTAGATCTTTTGGGGTTTTTAAGCATTTTCAGGATTTTGATATGCCCATTGTGGGTTGGATATTAATCAATATGCATTTGACATTTGAAATTTTTCTGCATTGAACAATTAATGTTGAATAATTTTTCAACATTTATTGAATAATTAACGTGGAATAGTTTAAACATTAATTATTGAACATCCCAAATTTAGAGCGAGACACTGACTTAGAGATTTAGACACTGGACATGGAATATTGATTTATAGTATAAAATGTACATTGCCAGTCTGTCCGTACACATGGAGTACTGAGCATAATAATAAAAATATAAATGAGAAAGTGACATTTTGTGGAATTGAGTAATCATATATTTCAAATTGGATCTTACGCCGTGTATCGTTATTAAAGTCACTGATTTTTTCGCCACTTAAAATCATTTTAACAATTGTAACTTGTTAGCTAATCGAATTAATAAAACAGTCTTGTAAAGTATTTGATTTCGAAAGGGAACTTGGGAACACTGGGAATTTTTTACAGGGAAAATTATGGATAACCTAAAAAATACGTGGAAGAAGGCGGGTTTAAAGGGTGGAAATGCGACCGATGATTGCAATACTTGGCGACAAATAAGAGTAATCGACGGAATATCTTTAAGTGTGTCGTGGGTTTCTTGCGACGAAAATGGAAATGTTTATTCTTTGTGAGTGATTTATACAATTTGTTTTCTCTCCCTCTTCCTCTCTCCCTTCTTTTTCCCGCTCTTTCTGTTTCTCTCTCTCCTTTTTTTCTCTCTCTCTCTCTCTCCCACCCTTTTGTTTATTCTAAAGGTATGTTACATGAGACGAAAAGTGAGGTTTAATACAGAATTTTGTACTTGCCCGTACCGTGCCGTACTATATTTTCGTGAGTTTCTTGAAAACAACATTACAGAAGATAAGATTACGATTCTCCAAGTATCCGGGAGAAAACATCGACCGTCCGATTACATTTTGGTCTTCATGTGCGAAGCAATCGCTCCAGGTGGGTTCACCAATACAGAACCAGTCAATTCACTACACCTGGACGATAGACACGTGTGTTGATGAAAAATGATTTTTTTCACGTCCCCGAAGTCACGTGCCTTCAGACAAGCTGACCGTAAAATATTTGCCGAAAAGAAAGAAATACGGTATTTTCCTGAAAATCAGCGGTGTGAAGTAGATCTCTAACGTACATTGACGCGGTACACTTGTGAAGTACACGTACGTCATACGCAAGTACGGATTTCCATACGAAAATAGTCGGTTCCCAAATCTTTGACGATTTGAGAGATTTGATCGTCAAGTTACGTGGAACCACTCACTTCAGAACACGTATGTGAAATCTTATTTACAGACGATACGCGATGTAACAGAGGCCTCTGTAATACAGAATTTTTGTTGTCCGTACTATTACAGAGACCTGATGTAACCATACCCTATGTAACCCAATATCAAATTTTCAATCTTTTGGAACATCTGAAAGTATGTTAATAAACTATTATATTTTTCTTTAAGCTACTATATATTTGACCGTTTTCAATGCGTTTTATTAGAGTAATGTGACGTAGACAGTTATACGTATCTTTACACTTTTCTATATGCTTTCTAGCCCGTTTTAATCTGTTTTATAATTCTTTTTTGCCTTCCGTTTTCTGTACAGGGAAAGAAAGCTTGAAAACCTGTTATGGTATGTCAACCTCTTACCTTTTATAGTGTGGTATATTTTTCAGAGATTTGACCAACGCAGATTTAGAAGGGACACTTCCGGACGAAATTGGGAACCTCACAACTTTACAAACTTTGTGAGTTTTTTTATTTTCAACCGATTATTTTTGTGTTTATTATTCATTTTTTTGTTTTTATTTTATTTGATCTTTTTCGATTTTATTTTTATTTTCAATTTTCATTTTTATTTCATGTAATTTTCGCTTTTTTTCAGCTTCTTTTTTAAGAAAATGGCTAATTTGCATGTTGGAGTTGATAGTAAGATAAAATTATGATTTGAAAACTTATGCTTAACTTCTTAGGTTTTTGTTTTTCTGTTTTCTATTATGCATTTTTTTTTTTTTTGGTTTGTTTTTTCTAGTTAGTCTTTGAGAAATTTTTTGTTAATGTTTGTCCTTTTTTTGAAAATTGCTTATTGTTTCCTTTGATGCTTTTATTCCCCATTTTATTTTCACATTTCTTTTAAATTGCTGCTAATGTTTTTTCTCTCTTTATTCTATCTTTTTTTTTTTCAGAAGCTTGATAGGAACGAATCTTGTCGGAACTATTCCTTCTTGGATTACAAAACTTCCAGTTCTTGAATCTTTGTAAAGCCCTCTTTGCCCTCCATTTCTCTCCCTACCTTCCTCCACCCCTCTCCCTCACCCTCTCCCTTTGGCCCTCCGACTCCCTCTCCTCCCTCCCCTTTGCTCTCTCCTCTCTCCCCTTTGCTCTCTCCTCTCTCCTGTTTTGTTCTCTTCTCCTCTTTCCTCTCTCATCTCTTATCCCCCATCTCTCTTATCCCCCCATCTCTCTTTTATTATCTCTTTTTCTTTGTCAGCCTCTCGCCTCTCTTCTCCCTCTTTTCTCTATCCTCCGCCGTCATCTCTCTCTTTCTCTCTATTCTCACCGTCTCTCTCTTCTCCGTATTGAGTTAGAAGTCACAGCAGCGAACAAAGCGGAAAAAATGCAAAAAGAGCAAAGAAAAATGATTGCCAAGATAAATTTAAAAAGGGTAAAAAATTATAATGAGACAAAAGCTAAAGCAGTGACGGAGAGTGTCACGTAGCGACATCGTTACATATTGTCACGTGAAATCAAAAGGTCACTTGGTTCTTTCTAACATAGGACAAAAGGGCAAGGTGTCCTTTTGTAAGTAAATTAAATGAAAGCTAAAGGAGAATAAACACTGAAAGAAGAATCTAAACGGAATCTAAAATAAAAGGTACAGAGAGAGATAACGAAAAGTAAAATCCTAACCTGCGTTTTCTAACTCAGAGGCTAATAAACAGAGTTTAGAGCAATAGAGAATTAGGAAGAATTCTCTCCTTATTTGTCCTCTTTCCTCTCCTCTCCTCTCCTCTTTCCTCTTTCCTCCTCTCTCCTCTCCTCTCTCCTATCTCCTCTCTCTCTCCACTCCAATTTCCCCTCATCTCTCTCTCTCCTCTGATGCTTATCTCATAATTCCTCTTTCTTTTCGCCTTCTCTCATTTTCTTCCCTCTCTCTCTCCCTCTTTTTTTCCCAAAAAATATGAGCATATATTCCTCTCCTCTTTTTTGTTTTTGAAATTGTTTTGTCCCTCCCATCTCAATAATTTCTTCCCTTCCCCTCTCTCTCTATCTCTCCCACTTTTGAATAACGGTGTACAGATTTTTGAGCTCAAATGATTTTAATGGAAGCATTCCAGAAGGTTTGGGATCCAACCAACCCTTGATACGATTGTAAGTTTTCTTTTTTTGAGGTTTTTTGTTTATTTATCTAAATATCTATGAAGTATGTGTTTGTATATACATAGATATATATCTATCTATTACATATTAATATAAATATTATACTTATAACATATGTTATATATGTATACTGTGTATATTAGTGTTGAAACGTCGGAAGTTTTAACCTTGTCCTAACCTCCCTTAGAACGTGTGCCCCAATTTTTGGAGTTTAAACTCTACACGGGTTTTAGGGTTTTCTAGAGTTTTTTAGGGTTTTTTAGGGTCGGTACACGTACGTTTTTTTCATCGTTTGAAGTAGAACCAAATTACTTGTACTTTTAAGGTACGACGTACAAAATACATAAACTTTCGGGACAAATACATCTAGGTTATATATTAACAAACAAAAATTGGTGCAATACAACTTTTAATTGTAGGTTCACCTCCAAAAGATGATAAGACATAAACACATACATTCGCAAATGCGACACACACACAATGTGCGTAGTAAATTACAAGTGAAATTATACAATAACTTATATATTACTCACAATCATCATTACTTACACAAAGGCTCGGCAAAATACACATTGAGTCGAAGCTTTTCTCCACATTCACGCGTTCACAAATCGTTCTTCATACTCAGACTTTTTCTCACTACTCAAAATCACGAATAGACTAACCCTTAACTAACTCCACAAAGGAAATACATAAGTACAAGGGATGTTATCCACTAACATAAGGGACAGGCTTCCACTGAACACAAACTACGAGACAAACACACTTCGCCTATCAAGACACATCTTCACCGAAACAAAATGTGCACTTGACCGCGTGCACAGGTATTTGCAGGAAATAAATATAATATATTACCGCAAACATACCAAACCAAACCAAATGTAGCACAATGCATCTTAACATTCCCCCTCTTATTGTGGGACTCTTTATATGTATATATATTACCTCAAACATACCAAACCAAATCAAACCAAATCAAACCAAATCAAACCAAATCAAACCAAATGTAGCACAATACATCTTAACATTCCCCCTCTTATTGTGGGAATATTTATGTATATATACATATGAATGTACCAAATATATACATAATATACCAAATGTAGCACAATACATCTTAACATTCCCCCTCTTATCGTGGGAATATTTATATATATACATTACTGCAAACATACCAAACCAAACCAAACCAAAGGTGTCATAATGCATCTTAACATTCCGCCTCTTATTGCGGGAATCTTTACACTGTCACGGGATATTGAAGTAGGTCTCCCCTTTGACAAACACATCATGCATCATAAATTTAGTTAAAATTTTTGTTGCTTTCTAAAAAGTAGGAATAAAACTAAATTCCAACTCCTTAGAAGTGGCAAGGTCCTCAATAAAATGCTTATGAATCGGAATGTGTTTTGTTCACACATTATGAAACACTAGATTCTTGACCAATGATATAGAACTCATACTATCACAATAAATCTTCAATATATCTTCAATATAAGTCTTCATACATCTAGCAGTAATTCCTAACTCTCCCCAACATATTTTCACCCAAATTGAAGCCTTTTTGGCATGCCAAGCCGCCATGTAATCAACCTCTCTTAAATTCGCAGTATTTCTTAAGATTAGAAACCTCCTCAAAACTGCAGCTTCAATAAAATCAAATGCGTGGCTTGGCATAGAATTCTCAAAATCGACATCTCCACCCTAGTTCACGTCACAATATGCGTAACACTCCAAATGTCCACTTGATTGAAACTCTAACCTAAAACTCAAGGAAATCAACCAAGTATTAAAAATTTTGCTTCACACCCTCCTAGCGAATCTTCTTTAGTGCTTGACAATAAAGCAAAAATATCCGACTGGGTCTTGACAGTAACGTACATGAGGTAGCCGGTGGCCTTTTTCAATAGGACGTCCAATGTCTTCAGATTCTATGACTCGTACTGCATTTTCGAGTCCAAATGTGTCAAGAGTGGCTTAAGGCTGGCTTTGCGTCCGTCAAGGAGAATCGCGCTCACGACTCCTCCTTATCGAAGTGTTTGTGCATCAACTTGATATTCCTAAACATATCAGGGATGACCTAAATCCTCAGATTATAGTAAAGTATCGTACTTAACCACCAATTTATCAAAACAAGAAAAAATATGCAAGTGGAAATATAATTATTACACCATAACAAAAAAAAAGTGTACATCTGAATACAATACATTTAACTGAAAGTTTTTCTTACTAAAGTTGCCTCCCATTCTTTGACACCTCTTTGATACTTCTCTCATCCATAAATTCAGTGACCAAGGCACCTCTGATAGAATTAGCTTGCTCTCTTCCTCTCACTAACTCCACTGAAATTGCTACACACACTTAGGAGCTGAAATCGTGTAAACAGACGTGCCTAGCAAAAAATATTTTGTGGCAAAACTTTGTTGCGCACTGAACTGTACATAGTACCCTGTTCTATGCACTAAACGATTATATGACCGTACAAAACCAAACAAAAGAGACAAGAAAACAAGCGAAACTGAGCAGGAGACGCAACTGCAAACTGCAATTCGCACATTGCTTCCTAACACTTCACTTTGCCGATATCAATCACTTTCAGTATCTCCTCAAGTCATTATTTATGTCCAACCTTTTAAGAAAAATAATAGAATCATCGATGTAAATGGAGAAGATAGTTTGATCCTCTCTTTCGTCTTTTATGTACAATTCAGAATCCGACATTGTCACTGTAAACCCAAACTCATCTATCAAGACGTTATGTAGTGGTAGTTACCATGCCCTCGGTGCCTGCTTGAGACCTTACAACTACTTCCGTAACTGTCACTCTATACTCTTGTTGTCTCCCCTTCTACAACTTTCATAAATGTCTCATTTTCAAGATCGGCGACCAGAAAAGTTGCCTCTACATCCATCTGGTGATGTTATTCTTTTTAGTCGTTGCAAAGGCCACAGTCAATTTTAACGAAAACGAATCAAAGTTTACCATAGGAACCCAAGTTTTTGTATAGTTTACTCTCTTTGTGTTGAAAGCCCTTAGACACAACTCGTGCTTTATACTTGATCGCCTCACTTGATGAGCCTGTTTTTGTCTTAAACATTGACTTCGTGTTAATCGCCTATTTACAGTCAAGTAACTCAACTTCCTCAAACATAATGTGTGATTGTCAACACACTGAATTATACTCTTTCTCCCTAATTTCCATTTTATGTCCCAATCACTTGACTGACAAGATCATTGGTAGCAACAAAATCTTCAATAGCATTTATAAGACTGTGGCTAAGGCAATAATGAATCATTAGAGCCACAAAACGAGTTTCGTTTCTAAAGTCATCTTTAGGGTCTAGTCCACCTTTTAATGTTATATTTCAACCAAAATGGTATGACAACCGACCATAAATGATTCTCTTAAGAACAATCGACATCCTTATACCCTCAAACAAGCTTCTGTTTGTACACACATGATGCGTTGCTTTTGTACAAATGATCTAATCATCTTTCTTCTCGTCACCACCAACGGAACCCAACGAAAATTTTATGAAAATGGCAAATTTTTGGGCCCGGCATCAGAATCGTGCCTGCACATGGTGTAATATCCTTGTTTACCACCAAGATATGGTCCACGACCTTAGCCTTACCGCGACCATGACCTCAGTCACCTATGTTAGATTTCCGTGAAATCCGATATGGCATGTTCCAATCTGGGAAAATTGAGCCGTCCAGGGCTCGAACCTGGGACCTTTGACTTAAGCCTGTCATCGCACTACCATTGTGCCACCAGCTCGATGTAGAGCCTGGCGGGTCCGTACCTATTTATTTAAGGCGGCTTCAAGTATGGATATACCATATTCAACCCCGTATTGAACCGGCATTCACGTGCCAATCCAACAACCTATGGCACAACCCCTTTAGAGCCATGGTTGCCATGGTCTTAGAATGGAGCATTGGCATTTCCCACGTGACCTCATAAATTATACTGCATATCCTTATTAGCACAGTTTGCTACCACGTGCTCGAGTTTTTGGCAGTGTCTTTGGAACTTGAAACACGTCCCAGACAAGCCACTGGAATCCGTTTGGCCTCTAACATTCGTGACTGATCCATACCTCTTCCAACACTACCGCAAGGTGTCCTTCTAGCACCCCTTGCCGTCAAATGGGAATTCAGCACCGAGGTCTCGGATATACTTACTATAAGATGCCCTATATTGGTAAACCCTATAGTAGAACCTTTTTTGGACTGCTTGATGGTCTTCATGTAATTAACAAGAAATTCAAAAGTAGTCATTCTTCTATCCTGAGGATCTTTCAAATGTGTAAGCATATCCAATCAAAAGTAGTTATCCTTCTTTCATAACGTATGTTTGTCAAATGTGTAAGCGTATCTGGCAGACTATTGAAAAACAATTTTAACTTCTCACTCTCTTTCAACATCTTGCTGAGGTTGTTTAATTAGTCTACCACAATTTTAAACCTCTTTAAACCATCACATATGGACTCAATACTTCTAAACATAAACCGTATAAGATTATGGAACCTATACTAACCATACACTTGCATTAAGCTTAAGATTTTCTCCACCCTCTCACTCTTACAACTTGTTCTACTTATTAAGAATTCTTCTCTATACTCAAACTCATGGTAAAACTAACGCTTAACTAAATGTACTGATATTTTATGGGCTCCATTGCCACACAAAATTTGCAGATCCAAAGAAGCTTATCTAGATAGTGCCAACTCCAAGTTGATACAAACCCAAATGTATGACACCTTGACACTCAAGACCCCAATACAACTTCACCCCTATGAAAAGAAGACCTTCTATGTGCTCAGTTCCACCACAGAATGCAAAGCCTGAACATGTGTTTTGGACAATATTCCCCACTTTGACTTTCCACTGAATAAGTGCCACCCTGGCATGCAAAAACTCTGACCGACTACACCCCTATGTAGCTTGGACTCCCGTGAGTCCGCAGCAAAAGGAATCACTGAATTTGCTTCTCTGAGCAGTAAGTTATGGTTGGTCAAAGATGACCTTTATAGTTACAAGCTCTCTTAGAGAGAGGTACCTAAATATCACTAAGTCTTGGTCTGCCTACTCACGACTACCTACTACTAAACCCTAGTCAAATAGAAACACTATATAGTACAAGAAGGTACAATGGGAGATATATTTATTGTACGGCCATTGTACGAAATGGTCTAAAAGGTGACACTTGTCAAATCGGGAGCCATGGTTCCTCCTCCCATCTTCTCCGGTATCAAATAATGTGACGCCACATAGCACCGTGTGATGCTATCTCCAAATGCTGCCTAAAGCTCACTTCGCGTGGCGGCTACAATGCCGGCCGTTGGATCAAAACATATTTTACAGGGTTGAGATTCGCGTAGATGCATGAATTGTTCCTCTTCGTTAGTTTGGTGTTAATTACTGTCTCGTTAATGTTTATATATCTTTAAAACCTATCACGCGTATCGTTTCGATAACGCCTTAGTAGATAAGGCGTATCACTTCAAAACTCTCCATAGACCTAGGTTTGAATCAGATCTAAAGCAGCTTTTAGTCAGCTTTTAGTTATTTGTCAGTTTGTTTAGGAATTCTCTACTTGAACAATTTGAAATACCTATTGTACCCAACAAAACTTAACGTTGATTTAGTCTATAGGCTAAAGCTAATGGGTACTAACTCCTTCAACGGCTGGAAGGTACCAGGATCAAATCTTGGTTCTGGTAGTCCCTTTTTGGTACAAACTAAGTATTAGCCTATTCTCTGTCTCCTTGGACATTATAGACAGCCATGGCTCTAGCTCTCTCTCCGGTCTTCAGTGACTGCAACAAGTATGGGGACTGGAGAGTTTGAGCGAGAAGAAGGCTGCCTTTGCTTACTTACTCTATTTATTTTTCCAATACAGACCTAGAAAATACATCAATTTCAACATGTACGAATGGAATGCATAACTACCAAGGTGAGATGTTCTCCACTTAAATAAGGGACAAACTTCCACCGACATAGACTAAGAGACAAGTCTAACTTAGTATAACTAAGTCTAACTTTGCGTGCCAAGACACATATTCACCGAAACAAGACGTGCGTTGGACTGCGCGCATGGTACATCGTGAATCGCTATTAGTGTTTATTTTTTTTTCGCCACACAAACCAACTTTTCTGCGTAATATCCAATTTGAGACCGCCAATTGGAAGCTGAGAATCTCACCTTTCAATCACAACCGTTAGATCCAAAATCCGACAAGTGTGTACGGAGAAAAAATGTTTCAAGAAACGAAAAAACATTAACATTAATAGCGATTCACGGTGTACAACCTACTTCGCACGAAATAAACATATATACGGGCATACCAAACCGAACTAAACGTACTAAAGCAAACCTAGCTGATACGCCAATTTGCACAATGCGTTGTAACAAAGGATGCATTTGTTGACTAAGAAGAGGAAATCTGCATTAAGAGCACAAAGGTTTAAACAATTTTGGCTTAATTTTGCGACATAAATTCTGGTTTAGTTTTGTGTCAAAAAATAACAATAAGAACGAACAACAATATTAGATATAGAATCAAACCTTCCCAATTTGTTAGGTAGATTTACAAATACATGTTCTAAACCTTCAAAAAATGAAAAAGCGAGTTTAACTTTTGGAAAGGGTTCTAATTGGGGGGCGAAACGTCTAAACTGACACTAAACACTTTTATGCTTTTGGGGGTATCAGTTTCCACCCAAGAGCATGTTTATAGATATACATATATATGTAACACTCATGCATATGATTACTTCTATTTTTTGTCCAAAGATTTGGGTTATAATAATTATGTAATTTATAACTACAATAATTTTAGTAGTTACAATGGTATGTGTATATATAATATGAGTTATGATAGTTATATAATATGGCTATAATAGTTATAATATTTATAATAGTTAGACTAGTTAGAATAGTATATATATATGTATGTATATGTTTATAATACCTACATATATTAATATATTTGTTTTTTTTTGCAGAGATTTAAGTTATAATAGTTTGACGGGTCAAATTCCGGAGAGTCTTTACGAAGCGACCACATTAACGAATTTGTAAGGCTCTCAGTTTTAACCATTTGTTTTTAAATGTGAGAGAGAGGGAGAGGGAGAGGGAGAGCGAGAGGGAGAAGGAGAGAAAGAGGGAGAGCGAGAGGGAGAGTGAGAGGGAGAGGGAGAGGGAGAGGGAGAGGGAGAGGGACGGCTAGAGACTGCTAATAAAGGCTAGATGGATGGGAGGAAAAAGGTGAGAGCGAAAAGAGGGAGGGATGGGACTGGGTGAGAGGAAGAGGGGTGAGAGGAAGAGGTATACAGAGGAAGGAAGAAATGGAGGGTGACAAAAAGATAATTATCGTAAACTTGTCTATGAAAATCTTTCTAGTATTGAACAAAGAATGTAATACTTTCCGAAGATAATACTTGTGTGGTATCCGAATGGAAGCTGAAAAAAAAAAGGTGATCGGATTTTATTACTTACTCTATTTACTTTACATGATTGCTGTGTTTCCGATGTTGAATAACAAAACATTGGTTCTATTACTGAATATTTAAACTGTTTCAGTTACTGGTAAAATTTTGTCGATGCCTATTCAAATTCTTAAAAAACCCTATACAGCCCTGAAAAACCCTAAAAAAATCCTATAATTTAAATTATCAACCAAATGTTTTATAGTTGGAAGATATGGGATGGGTTTGTGTCACTTCTTGGATTCGATTCACATCAATTTAAATTGATCGCTTGATTCACATTAATTTGATTTGATTGACATCAATTTAAATCAATGCTCATCGAATTCACATCGATTTAAATAGATTCACATGATTCGATTTGGTTTAAATCGATTTGTACCTATTTATATCACATCAACTTTAAATGGACTCACATTGGTACGATTCACATTAATTTGATTTGATTTAATTCATCCGGTTAAATTGATTTAATTTAACCAATTCGATTGAAATCACATCAATTTGAATCAATTCTCATCAATTCTCATCAATTCTCATCAATTCAAATCAATTCATATCGATTTGATTTGATTTAAACCAATTATATTTGATTTAATTCAAATCAGCATGAATGGACTCACATCTGTTTGTTTCACATCAAATCAATTTTAATCAATTCACATCAATTTTAATCAATTCATATCAATTTTAGTCAATTCACATCGATTTTAATCAATTCATATCGATTTTAATCAATTCGCATCAATTTTAACCAATTCATATCAATCTCAATCAATTCACATCAGCTTTAACCAATTCACATCAATTTTAACCAATTCATGTCAATTTTAATCAATTCACATCAATTTTAACCAGTTCACATCAATTTTAATCAATTCACATCAATTTGAATCAATTCACATCGATTAAATACCATTCACGTCAATCGATTCGATTCAATTCGCATCGATTTTTATCAACTCCTAGTAGATTCAATTCACATTCGGCTGATTGACATAGTTTTGATTCGATTTGCATCGATTTTATTTCCGAATATTCGGTACCTTTATCTTATGATGGATCAAAGTCAAAAAAAGGTCTATTGATTTGTTTACTGTGCAAGACAAAATATTTCCCAACACGTAAGTTTATTTCATAAGTTAATAGGGGATATAAAATTTTGGAGATGGACATCTTGTGGTAAAAGGCATTCCGTATTCCCAGAGGGCTAGCCGTACTGGTACAAGACAAATTTGAATCAATGGTTCCCTTTTTTTTATGTCCTTTCCTTTTTTTTTGTTTCCCTATTCTTTATTTTTTTAGCCGAGCGATTTGAAGTATGAGACAAAATAATTTCCTGTGAATTTTGAACTTGATGAACTTTACTTTGTGAACTGAAATATTAATTTGACCTTTTGACTTCTTTACTTATTTTGGCACCATCCAATCAAAAGTTTGTATAAAAAACCATTTTTCTAAAGCTTCTTGCCCTTGTATTTATAGAAAGGACATTTTATTCAATCATCTAGAGGTTGAACAAACGTGTACATGTATTGAAGACAAAGAAAATATGTAACTTGATAGTCTCATGTATTCTTTTCAATGGGTAGGAGGGATGGCTTTTGTAATAGGAGCAAATAATCTCAAATAGTAACAAATAGCAAGTAATGGGTAATATTAATGATGTTGTAATATTTTATACATATCAGTTTGTACACCAATTTTCATTGGTTTTTGTACAAAAGATAAGCTTATAAATGAGTCAGATTCCTCCCTGACTTAATTTGATCTCTTGACTTTCTTGACTTGACTTTAGTAACGTAAGTTGGTCTTAGTTGACTTTGACTCAGTTGAATCCGTTGACTTGATTCTTAGGAGTTATTAGTCAAGTATAAAAAAAGCTGGTTTAAAATTCAATAGTAAATGTGTATATCGTTAAATAGTTTTATAAATGTAAATTATTTATTCAGTCCATTCATTCCATTTTTGTTTTATTGCAGAATGTTGACCGATAATTTCCTTACTGGAGTCCTCTCTTCATCCATTGGAAATTTGAAAAACCTCACTATTCTGTAAGATTTTTTATTTTTTCCATTTTTTTTCACATCTTCTTTTGATTGCCTCACCCCAACCCCACTTTTTTATTTTTTTCTTTGTTATCCTCTTTTTTTCATCTTGACTTATTTCTGAGTCTTTTCTGCTCTTGTCGGTATACATAAATTATTCATAAATACACACACACACACACACACACACACACACATGTATATATATATATATATGTAATAAATGTTAATATTTCTTTTATTTTTACATATATGTGTGTTTGTGTGTGCGTGTTTTTTAAATCTATTTGCATATAATTTTTTGTATTGTGTTTTTTTTAAGACGTTTTTTGTATCATATTTTTGTTTCGTATTTTTTGAAAACACTTTTGGATGCCATAAAATGGACTCCTTTCTCTCATCGTTCGAACGATTTGTATTTATTGTTTTATTACCCTTTTTTTTTCTTTTTGGGGGCCAGATGATCCCGAATGTAAATTAACATTTTCCTTTTTCCCCCATTTTTTTTATCAGAAATTTGGATCGTAATTTATTAACGGGCTCCATTCCTCCGGAACTCGGAAATCTTTCTGAACTTCAGGAAATGTAGGTTTTTTTTTGTCTTTTTTTTTTCTACACAAGTTGTTTAAAATTTACAGGCCTTATTTCATTGAAATTAAAAAACATCGGAGAAGAAAAACAAAACTCGGGATTTCTGTGACTTTTTGTTTTACAAACTGTTTTTATCAAACCTTTATCAATAAAGGCCAGAATTACATAAACTCAGGATTAGTAAGTCTCTACATACATGTATATTATTGCATATATATATGTATATTTATAATATACATATTAGATATATAGTATATATAATGTACTTTGTATATGTATATTAATATATATGTATATACATTATTAATATATATATATTATGTGCATGCATATATATGTATGCATATATATGTATGTATGTATATATATATGTATGAATATATATATACATACATATATATATATGTCTTTTGTACATATATTTTTTAATTTACAAAGTATACCTTTACTTTAAGAAATACATCCCAGAAATTAAAACAAAGCTTAATATCATACCTATTATTGATTTTATTTCCAATTTCCAAATACTTTATAAAGTTGGTCCTAAAGCCTCTTTACTTTAAGATTTTTCCACAACTTTTCATAATTCTCAGAGTTTTAGTTTTAGGATTAATCTTAGGATTTTAGGAATTGTTTCTGGATGTTTTGTCACCAACAAACCATCTTCTGAATAAAAAAATTGCAAATGTAACTAATTTTTTTTAGTTTTGATTATTTCTATTGTTTTTATCTGTTCATTATTATTTCCTTTTTTTTCCCGCAGACATTTGGCGGATAATTTGTTCTCTGGAAGTATTCCAGAGACTTTTCAAAACTGTGAAAAGCTTCTGGACATGTGAGCAATAAAAAACTGAATTAATTCATTATTATTTCTAGTTTTTCGAAAAATATTTGGATAAAAAGCCACCTTCAATCAAAAAATCCTGTAATTTGGTTCTTTTTGTGTATAATTTACCGAATATAAGTGAAGGTTTAGGCTTAAGTTTAGGTTTAGGATTAGGTTCTGGTTTAGTTTTAGGTTTAGGTTGATTTAGATTTTAGGTTCAGGTTTTAAGTTTCAGTTTAGATTTAAGGTTTTAGGTTTACGTTTTAAGTGGTTAGGGTTTAGGTTTAGGTTTTAGATTTTAGGTTTAGATTAATGCTGTGTTTCCGTACAAGTTTTTGTGTAAAACCATTAATTTTGTGTACCGTAATTCCGTACTGTCATTGTCTTAGTTTGAATTTTCTGTCTTATTCGCACTTTTTTTTTTATATTGACGGATAATTTTTTCACGATTAAATTGTCGTTTTGTGAGATGTGAGAGAAAAAAAATTAGATTTTTTTTGGTTTGGTTGTCTTGTGTATTTTTTTATTTTTGTAATGTAACAGAACTTGATTTTGCCATTTTTTTTTTGTTTCTTTAATTATATATCTTTTGTTTATTTATCACTTGTTCTTTTTTTTTTTTCAGAAATTTTCACGGGAACCAATTGGAAGGATCGATTCCGGATATATTTTCTTCGCTTAAGGAACTTCGAAGACTGTGAGTTATTATTTTTTATTTTAAGTCTAATGATTTTATTCCAATTAAAATGTCAACTTATTACTCGTGAAACAGGCTCTATTTGCTCTCTCTCCTCTCTCTCCTCTCTCTCCTCTCAAAAACCTCTAGTCCTCTCTTGATCTCTCTCTCTCTCCTCTCTCCATCTCATCCTCTTTCACTCTCCTCTCTCTACGCCCTCTTCCTCTTACATTGTCTCTCCTCCCTCACTTCTCCTTGTTCTCTCCCTTCTCTCTCCTACCTCTCTTCCTCTCTTTCTCTCTCTCCTCTCTCCTCTCTCCTCCCTCTTTCGTTCTCTTCTCCCTCTTTCGTTCTCTCCTCTCTTCCCTCTCTCTCCTCTCTTTCCTCTCTTTCCCTCTCTTTCTCTCCCATTCCCCTCCCTCTCCCCCCTCCCACTCTTTCCTCCCCCTCTCTCATTTGCAAACGCGCTTGACATTTGCAGTTTCAAAACATAAACCTTATGACTAAATCTTTACTTTTTTTTCGGTATCTTTAATTTTTTTGTCGAATCTTTACTTTTTTTTACTGTTTAACTATTTAGTTTTTTTTCTGGACAATGATCTTCCTCCTTCCCAGTTAACAAATGTCCATCCATTGTCTCTTTTGTTTTCTTCTCCTTTTTTTTGTTTTTCTCCCTCGTTTTTTTCTCTCTCCCACTTTCCCTCCCCCTCTCTCTCCCCATCTCTCTCTCCCTCTCCGCCTCCCTTCCTCCCTTCTCCGTTGCCAAACCTCCTGTACTACTCGATGTACTTTCCCTAACGGAACTGAACGGATTCCCTTTCGAAAAATTTCCGTTCCCGGAACCCTCAAAGGACTCTTTTAAGGAACTCCCGTCGGAAGCCGATGGAGGTTCATTTGTACCACTTTGTCCTTTAAGAAAAAGGAGAGGGAAAAGTCCTAAAATACAACCGACTGTCACTCCTACCGTGGCTCCTACGGTTTCCGCCCACCAAGCTTCCTTCATTTCCATTTGAATGGGAGAGACTCGAGAGTTGGGCATAAATCGACTCGAGGCTCCCTCGATAACTTCTCGGAAAGCGGTTCCCACAATATCGGCCACAGCGTTTCCAAGACCCGCGGACTGGGAGTGAGAGATACGGAAAGAGAGAGAGGGGAGAGAGGGAGAGATAGGGAGAGAGGGTAACAGAGAGGGTTGGAAAGAAACAAGGACGGAGGGGAGAGGGAGAGGGAGAGGGAGAGGGTGAGGGAGAGGAAGGAGGAGAGGAAGGAGGAGAGAGGAAAACAAAAGGAAAAAGAGGGAAAGAGGGAACAAGGTAGAGTGAGGGAGAGGGAGGGAGAGGGAGATGAATTATAAACGTGAAAGAATTAAAGAAATCAAGAGGGAAAAGGAGAAAGAGAAGTAGAAAAGGAGACAGGAACAAAGAGTAAAGAACAAATAGAAAAAAAATAGGAAGAAGGGGAAAAGAGAAAAGGAATTGTCTGTCGGAGTTTAGAAGGGAATGAACCGAGGGTGAGGAAGAGGCACAGGGGAAGAGAGAGAGAGGGGAAATGGGTTTCACCAGTTTGAGACCATGAAGACGAGAGCCAAGTTGGGAAACAAAGAAAAGGGAGGGACAGGGAAAAGAAACAAATACAAAGGAAGGAACAAAAAAAAGAGAGGGAGCAAAGTGTGACACATTTGGAGAGAAAGAGAGTACAAAAAACGAGAAAAAGAGAGCACAATAGAGAGAAAGAGCCAGAGGGATATGGAAGGGAGCAACAAGGAAATCAGTAGCACAGAGGGAGGCGTGCAACGGACAGGAAAAGGGGGAAAAAAAGAGTGAAGGGGAGAGAGAGGGAGGGGATGCGGGAGAGGAGAGAGAGAACACCACAAAAGGAGAGAGCCAAAGATCTCTCTCTCTCTCTCTCTCTCTCTCTCTCTTAACAGTGTACTGAACAGCAATTCGTTGAACGGAACTTTTCCCGCGAGTTTGACAAATGCCTCAAACCTTGTAATTTTGTAAGTTTGTGTTTTTTCGCTGTTTTATTTGCTTAATTGTTTTGCTTTCTTTTCTATGTTTTACATTTTTGTCTTTCTGTTCGTTTCCTTATTATAGCTTTTCTTTTCTAAGTCTTATTGCATTAGAATCAGAAGCCAAGCATATTTTTAAATTTTCGTATATATGTACATTTATATATATACACACACACACATATATATATATATACACACACACACACACACACATACGTATACATATATATCTATATATATACACACATATATACACATATATATATATAAATTTATACATATATGTTTGTGTATGTACATATATTGGATATGGGTCTCTTTGTACTTTTGGTTGTGTAGAAATTAGAAAATATATTAATAGCTTATGTTTTTGAGAGGAGATATGTTTTTTTGTTAACCAATTTTGTTTTGTGATTCTGATTTAATTTTCTTTAATGTTCAAAAATTTCTTATTTTTTGACAGAAATTTATCGAATAACTCTATCAGTTGGCCCCTACCCAATGACATCGGAAATTTAAGAAACCTTACATATTTGTAAGCTTAACTTACATTTTTGTAAGCTTAACTTATATATATATATATATATATATATATATATATATATATATATATATATATATATATATATATATATATCTGATTGGATTTTAAGATGATTTTTTTTGGCTTTTCCTTTCCATAAAAAAAAAAAAAAACCTTGCTTCGCGGCTTCCTGTTTTTTTCTCCTTTTTTTGTTGTTTTTATTATTTACTTTGTTTACTTGTTTTCGTTTTTTATTTCTTAATTTTTTTTATTTTTTTTGGTTTAGGGATATCTCTAATAATAAAATGAATGGGACTTTTCCAAAAAACATTACCCATTTGAAAAAGCTTCAATTTCTGTGAGTCCTTTTTTTTTATTATTTCAATTCCTCCATTAACGACTGTCATTTTTTTCTTGTTCCACCCTCCCTCTCCTCACTCCCCCCACATCCTTTTTTTTTTCAACAGCTTTGCTCGTGTCTTTTACTTTTTATTTATTTGCTTATTGTTATTAATATTATTAATGTTATTATTGTTATTATGGTTATTACTATTGCCGTTATTAATTATTGATATATATTTTCGTCAAATTTGGATTTATTTTGCAAAAAAAAACAGCATAAAAATATTTTTTAACTGGTGATTTAATTTTTTGATGAATTTCTGAAAAATAAAACTTTTTACGAAATTTACAAAACATTTTTGAAAAAATCTTTCACTGATTTTTTCTTTTCTTCACCTGCTTTAACTGTTTTTTTTCCTTTCTTTAACTCAATGTTTTCATATCTTTTTTTGAATGATGGTATAACTGATTTTCTTCACTCTCCTTCCCTCTTCTTTCCTCTCCTTCCTCTAAAAACCTTCACAGTTTAGCAAAAAGAAATAATTTTATTGGAGGCCTTCCAAAAGACATCGGAAGCATGACCGGTCTTGAGATTGTGTGAGTCTCTCTCTCCCTTTGTCTCTCCCTCTCTCTCTCCCTGTATCTTTTCCTGTGTCTCTCCCTCTCTTTCCCTCACGTGGCGCGCCCTCAATCGGGGGGGGAGGGAGGGGGCGTACGATTTATTTGTACCTTTTTGTACCTTTTACGTACGATTTTCCGTACGACTTCCTTATTATCATATCGAGGCCTCTAACCGATTGATAATCGATGTATCGAATATCGAATTTATTGCGATATGTTTTTACCTGATACACAACATTAATTCTTAGATATATTTATATAATTAAATGTATATTGTCCCTTTTGTTTTATCAATATTATTAATATGTATATATTAGACAGAACACGTGATGACACAAAAAAAGTGGAAATATAAAAACATAATAGTTTGGAATTGAAGATTAAAAAAAGAAACGAGAGTTTAAGTAAAAGAAAAAAAAAAACTCGAGAGTGACCTCTCGAGATCAACAAAATGGAATCTATAATGGAAGAATCAAATAATCTATAATAATACGGTGCATGTACACTTCAACGTAGGTGTGGAAACCTGCCACGGATGAAATCGACGACATAATGTTTCACTGAACTATGAGACAAAATAAGTACAATTGTAGCAAAATGTGTTCAGGTAGTAATAAAGGTATTTTTACATGAAAAACAAATGTATATGAATCAACTTTAAACAAACGAGAAAACATAGAACCACACTGAAAATGAAATGTGCATTGAAGTACAATGTAGAAATTTAGATTTCACTTATTACACAAGTAAAAGTGTAATTCAACACTGTATTCGATGCGTCTTTGATTCGGTGGAGTATCCAACCAAACACTTGAAGATTGCACGACCGCTCTATTTGCCCGTAAGTGAGAGAGGTGTGATCTCTCATCTAGGCGATGCTACCAAATATTTGGAGATAGGAAAAATCAAGTTTGTTGCCCGTTTAAGCCTCGTGATGAGTGAGGTTCGATAGTTAGTTTGCCGTTGTGACGAATTCTCCGCAAAAGACAGTCGGGAGACCTGCAAAGTGGTGCATAAAGTGCATAAAAGTGGCCATGTTGATGACTGGACAAATGTCTTGTTAGAGACGTTGTTTTGTTGTGGATTGTGAGGTGTTGTATTTTGATGGGTGATTATGTTAATGAAGAGAAATGAGTCGAATTCATTGGAGGTAAATTCCATTAAGAGGAAAATTGTCCTCCATGAGTCGAATTCATTGGAGGAAAACTCTCTTCCATTGTCTGTTCGTAGGACTTAAATCCGACAGTTAAGGAGATTTTCACCTTTCGCTTTGAATTGCTAAAATATGATAAAGGTGTCCGATTTGAGTGAATGAGGTATATGGATCAGGTCAAGGGGTACGTTGGATTTGGAGGTAGTGGAGGGAAAAGATGGGTAAGGAAATTTTCCTTTGATGCATCTAGAACAAAAGGGAAGATTTTGGTCGAGCCGAGGGTCCAACCCTGTAACGAGACCCTTGGTTAATTCTTGAAGACTGGCGCTCGATAAGTTGTTGTATCGAAGGTGTTATTTTGGGGAAGGGATGACCAAGTTGGCCGATCCAAGGGAAGAAAATGGGGGATGTATGTCTCCGATTTTTACACCGAGCCTGACGAGAGTTTTTGTGCGAGATAAAAAGGTGACGGGATTGGAAGAAAAGACGACCGTGGCCCCTTGCTGCAAGGCCTTGCTGACAGAAAATAGAAAAAAGAAAAAAAAGAAAAAAAAAACTTTGGAAATTCAGGGACAAAAAATGCTTTGGAGAGATTGATGCTTGAGTGGTCGATAGAGTTGCAAGGGTGACAGTTCGTCCAATATAGGTGGCCGTGACAGTGGTGTTGTTGCCAAGAATGACAAGCATTGGTGAACACAGTGGAGAGAGTGAGGAGAACCAATCGAAGCAAGAGAATAGGTGGTGGAGGCATAAGAATCATCGATCTGGTGACTTTAGGAACGTTTTTGGCGATGAAACAGATTCAGGTGAGACAACAGATGTCATGAGTGCGAATCCAAAATAAAGACTGATTCCCATATACAGAGGTCAAGAGTGACCGCGCATTGTGAGTAGAAGTGGCGTCACTAATATATTAATATAATATTAAGAGGACTCTTAGGGGCGAGGGCAAGCCGAGAGTCGGTTTCAAGTTCGGTTTCAAGTTCGGTTTCAGGTTAGCTTTCAAGTTCAGTTTCAGGTTCGGTTTCTGTGCCACTAATAATGGACCAAAGACTCGTGACGAAAAAGATGCTAAATTTGGTATTTCCACCCTTAAAAATCTGTCCCGTTGAACTTGGCAACGGTAATGGCGTTGGTGGGCCTATAACCTATTATATTAGACAACATGATGACACAAAATAGAGTGGAAATGGAACTAGAGGAAAGTCTGGTGATTGACTTGATAAGAAAAGAAAAAAAACAGAGTTGAAGGAGAGGGAGTAACATAACCCGAGAGTGACTTCTCGGGGTCCAAAAGAGCTTTCGTAACCTTAAGGGTCATTTGCCCCTTCACTCAAAAACCACGGTCAAGATTCATAGACAACCGGAGTACAGTTGTACTTTAGATCCTAGAGTATGTTAATAGGATCAAAACAGAAAAAAGAGGTAAGCTAAAAGACCGAAATCCTAGATAAAGCTACCAGACTGAATAATAATAGATTTCGGTATTTGTTAGAATTCTACACAAAACTGGATTCTAGCTTAAAGAGCTTCTACGACTAGCTTCCAACAGCATATATTTTAATGAATGTGAGAGCATGAATGGCCGAAAGAGCTAATATGACAAAATAGCTAAAGAGGCCAAAAGAGAAGAAAAGGCCAAAAAATAGAATAGACAAGAGAGAGTAACGACAAAGAAAGAAACAAGGGAGAGTTTTGTCGTTTGAGTTTCTTTTGATTAAGTAATTTACATGAAGACACAAGGGAGATTTATAGTAAGACAAGTAAAGGGGTAACCGAAAAGCCTCTAAAAGATACAACTTATCTAGGCGTAACTTAGGAAGGTACATCTAGTTACGCTAAAAAGAATCAAAGTCTAGAAATGATTCCTACGTAAGAATCATCAACACTAACAAAGGTATGTACAAACCACTAAGTAAAGTACAGAACGCTAAATCATAGTACTAGACGTATAGCTTAGCGAGTAGGACCCTAAAGTAGTGTTGAAAGAGAAGAATGCTTTAAGTGAATTTCAACATATATAGTTGTAGATGTGTCGATATGTATATGCATATATGTATATCTATATATGTAATATATATGTTTATTTGTATATATTATATATATGCATATATAATATATATGCATATATAATATATACGTATATGTATCCATCTATATATATTATATATATCTATGTATATGTTATCAATGTTAATTAATACATTATTATTTTTTTATTCAGGGACCTTCGTTTTAACGGACTCAACGGAACTTTGCCGCCGGGGATCATAAATATCCCAGAATTGAGAGCTTTGTGAGTTTTTTATATTATTTTTCCCTAGTCCTCAATATTTTTTTTTCCAAACTTTTGAATTATTGGAATAAAGCTTTCAGAATTTATCAATTTTGAGAAAAAAATATTCTGAATGAAACAAAGACTGATATACCTTTTGCTTCTTTACCTCCATTTCCCTCTCTCTCTCTCCCTCTCCCTTTTTCTCTCCCTCTTCCACTCCCTCCTCTTCCTCTTCCTCTCCCTCTCCCTCTACCTCTCCCCTCTCTCTCTTCCTCTCCTATACTAAATAGTTTCCGTCAGTTTGTGAATGTGTAATTAATTAATTTACATCCCATAAATTTTGATTGATTTTTTTTTCTCAAAGGACTAAAATAAATAATAGCGATAAACTTGCGTCAATTTTGCATCTCTGTTTTTTTTTATTTTATTTCCAAAGATGACAAAATTGTTGTTTATTTTAATTTTATTTTTTTGTTTTTTTTCTTTTCACTAAGGGATTTGGAACAAAATTATTTTACGGGATCGCTTCCGGATGGATTTGAAAAGTTAGAAAGCCTCTCAAAATTGTAAGTATTCTCTATTTTTTTTTTTTTTTTCTTTTTTTTTAGCATATTTCTCAGATTAAGTAAAGTTGGTGCTATGAGTTTTTATACAGAAAAAATGTCTATGTCGAAAATGTGGTTTTTTTATTTTTGTGAATTATGAAATTCTTACTTTTTTGTTATTTTGCTTTTTTTGGATTTGTCTCTCCTTTTTTTTTTTCTTTTTTTTTTTCTTTTTTTTTTTTGGGGTAGAAAATTTGGCGTTTAATCGTTTCAGCGGTCCATTTCCGGCATCTCTAAACAAGATGATGAAATTGGTAAAACTGTGAGTAATAATTTTAATAATAAACAAATAAAAATATTAAATGATAAACAAATAAATAAATGAAATATAGGCTAACTAAACCTTATGAGTAATAATTTTTATTTTAAACAAATAAAAAAACTGATAAATTAAGAAATAAACAAAAAAAGTAAGGTACAGGCCTATTAAAATTGTGAGTAATGATATTGATTGTAAACAAAGAAATATATAAATAAAGAAGTAAATAAAGAGGTAAAATAAACGAATAATGAAAAAATGGTATTGCTATATCTATGAGTAATTATATCAATTATAAATAAATAAATAAATTAATAAATAATACATAAACTAACAAATAAATAAGTGAATTAACAAACCAATAAATAAATAAACAAACAAGTAAATAAATGATAAATTATTATATAAATAACTAAATGTTAGAAATTGGCGATATTCAACTTATCGCAAGGGCGCCAAAGTGTTAACTTTGGAAAATGGCCAAGCCAGGGATCGAACCCGGGACCTGTGCAAACCGTACACTAGCTCTACCAACTGAGCTACCCGGCCGATGTGTACGCAAGCGCCTAATACCGAATTTATACGGCTATGAGTGGCGCCCTGGCGAACCACCTTACAGCGCGATACACACGTGTGGAGTCCAAAGTGGACAGTTCTCCAACACTAAAATAGATAAAATATTGGCTTGTTAAACCTGTGAGAGATAATGTTAGTTTTAAAAAAAAAAAAAAAAAAAATAAACAATATAACAAATAAAATAAATTAATTAACACAAGTAAATTTATAAACAAATAATAAACAAAAAAAAGTATTTTTGGCTTGGTAAAACTGTGAGTAGTGAAGTTAATTAAAAATAAATAAGTAAACAAATATACAAATAAACAAACAAACAAAAAACAAAGAAAACTGTTTCAAAATTGACAACTTTTTTTTCTATTGATTATGTTTTCAAATTAATCTTTTCTGTTTTCTCCGTCCCTCCCGCCCTCCCTCTCTCTCTCTCTTTCTGTTTAACTTTAATAGGTTTCCGGTTTCTTTGTTTCAAAAGTAAGTAATTAATTTTGATTTATTTTTTTCGGAGTTTTCAGTGACCTCAGCAGCAATTTTTTTGAGGGGGAGCTTCCGACAAATCTCACTTCCAAGCTTGTCCTTTTGTGAGAAACCCACTCTTAAACCCTTAAAATACCTAGAAAACGACAAAAAACCTCTAACCAACTAGTAAAACTTCTAGATAAAATTCTTAAAAAACACTTCAAAACCCTAAAGCACATTAGAAAACACTTAGAAACCTTGAAAGATAGTGGAAAAACCTTAACGAAACCCAAAAATAACTCGGAAAATGGTTTTTCACTCGAGATTACTAAGAAAGCTCAACATCCATTTTGTTTTATTTACCAAAAGGTGAAAGTTAAATCAACTAATTAACATGAAGCCAGTTATTATTTTGTTCAAGTTATATATATATATAGTAAGTTTATTTTTTTTTTCCTGCAGAAATCTCTCAAATAACAGTTTATCGGGTTCCTTGAAACCGATAATTGGACAGAGCGAAAATATAGAATTTTTGTGAGTATTTTTTTTCTTTAATAATACGTTTTTAATTTCTTTATTGTTCTTTATTATTACTTTTTGTTGCTGTCTTTTGTTGTTGTTTTATTTTGTTTTTATTTTTTTTCCTTTCACGAGTTTCTTATTTGGGGGACAAAGAGAGAGAGGGAAGGAGGGGAAGATAGAAAGGGGGAGAGGGAGAGGGGGAGAGGGAGCGGGAGAGAGGGAGATGGAGAGGGATACGGAGAGGGAGAGGCAGAGAGGGAGAGGGAGAGGGAGAGGGAGAGGGAAAAGGAGAGGGAGAGGGAGAGGAGGGAGAGGGAGAGGGGGAAGGAGAGGGAGAGGGAGGGAGAAAGACAGAGGGAGAGGGAGAGGCAGAGGGAAAGGAGAGAGAGACGCAGAGGAAGTGGGAGAAGAAGTGGCAGAGGCAAAGGTAGGGAGGGAGGCAGCAGGAGAGGCAGAGGGAGAGGCAGATGGAGGGGCAGAAGCGAAGGGAGAGGCAGAGGGAGAGGTAGAGGGAGGGAGAGAGGGAGATGGAGAGGGATACGGAGACGGAGAGGCAGAGGGAGAGGCAGAGGGGAGGGAGAGGGAGAGGGAGGGGCAGAGGGCAAGGGAGAGGCGGAGGGAAAGGAGAGAGAGACGCAAAGGAGAGGGAGAGGGAGGAGTGGCAGAGGCAAAGGTAGGGAGAGAGGTAGCAGGAGAGGCAGAGGGAGAAAAAGATGGAGGGGCAGAAGTGGAGGTAGAGGCGGAGGGAGGTAGAGGGAGAGGGAGAGGGTGAGGGAGAGGGAGAGGGACAAGGAGCGCAAAGCCAAAGTTAGAGTCACAGGGAGGGGAGAGGGAGGGGGAGAGGGAGAGGCAGAGGGAGAGGTAAATGCAAAGCAGAGTGAGAGGGAGAAAGAGAGACAGAGGGATATGGAGCGAGAGCAGCAGAGTGAGATGGAGTGGAAGCGGTCGTAGGAGATGTAGAGGGAGAGGGAGAGGGAGAGGGAGCGACAGAGGCAAAGGTAGGGAGAGAGGTAACAAGAGAAGCAGAGGGAGAGGCAAAGGGAGAGGCAAGTGAGAGGGCGAGGGAGAGGTAGATGGAGGGGCAGAAGTGGAAGTAGTGGAGGGAGAGAGAGGGAGAGAGAGGAGCCCAGAGCTAAAGGTAGAGGTAGAGGGGGAGAGGACGAGGAAAGGGTAGGGGAGAGGTAAGGGGAGAGGCAAATGGAGTGGGAGAGGCAAAAGTAAGGCCAGATGGAGAGGGAGATGCAAGAAGTGAGGCAACGGGAGAGAGAGAGGGAGTGGCAAAGATAGAGGTAGGGAGAGAGGTAGTAGGAGAGTCAAAGGGAGAGGCAACGGAGATGGAGAGGGAGATGTAGATAGTGTTGCAAAAGCGGAGGTAGAGGTGGAGGGAGAAGGAGCACAAAGCCAAAGGTTGAGGTAGAGGGAGGGGAGGGGGAGAGGGGGAGGGAGAGACAAAGAGAGAGGAAGAGGGAGGTGTAGGGGAGAGGCAAGGGGAGAGGCCGAGGGAGAGGGAGAGGGAGAGGCCAGGGTAAAGCTATAGGGAGGGATAGGAAAAGAAAAAGGGAGAGGTAGAGGGAGAGGGAGAGGAAGAGGGAGATGGAGGGGGAGAGGTAGAACGAGTGGCAAAAGGAGAGGGAAAGAGAGGGCGAGGGCGAGGGAGAGGTAGAGGGAGTGGGAGAGGTAAAGGTTGAGGGAGTGTCAAAAAAAAAGTAGAGGGAGATGGCGAGGGAGTGAACGACAGAGAAGGAGAAGGAGAGGAAGATACGGTGGTACAAGGAGAAGTAGAGGGCACGGGGGATGCAAAAAGAGATGTAGAGTGACAAGTTGAGGGAGAGGGAGAAGGAGAGGGAGAGGGAGAGGGTGGTGTAGAGGGAGAGGGAGACGAAGTTGCAATGGCAAAGGGAGAGGCAGAGGCAGAAGGAGATGGAGAGGGAGAGGGAGAGGTATAGGGAGAAGCGTAGAGGGAGAGGCAGAAGGCTAGGGCAAAAAGAGACGTAAAAGGAGAGGCAAATGGAAAGGGAAAGGCAATGGGAAAAGGAGAGGGAGATGGAGAGGGAAAGGAAGAGGGAGAGGGAGAGGCAAAAGGAGAGGCAAAGGGATGGGTAGAGGGAGAGGGAGAAGAAGGAGAAGTGATGAAGCAAGAGGGAGAGGGACACAAAAAGAAGATGAGGTAAATGGAAGGGAGAGGAAGATAGAGAGGGAGAGGCAATTATACTGGCATTGAGTTGGAAGTCATTGCAACGGACGAAAATGTGAAAAATGGCAAGTAATAAAGGGGCAAAATAGATGATTGCCAAAGAGATAAAAAAAGGTGAGTATTACTATGAGGTAAAGTAGACTACGGTAAACGGTAATGTCACGTAGTGACATCTAGGAAATCTACGTGACAATCTAGGAAATACGGTAATGTCACGTAGTGACATCTAGGAAATCTACGTGACAATCTAGGAAATCTTATCTGTAGCCTCACGTGATCTCTAAGGGTCATTTGACTCTTTCTAATATTAAACGAGAGGGCAAAGTGTCCTTTTTTAGGAAGAGAAAAAATCTTATTTAAAGGGCAATTAATGATACTAAAGTGAGAAATAGATTATAAAAGTAAAATAGAAAACGAAGGTACAAGAGCGAGACAACGGAAAATAGGATTCTAACATGCATTATTTAAGACTACGGCTAAATGACTAACTTCGAAGCAGATGAGAATAAAGAAAAATCAATAATTCCAACACTTTTCTGCTTTACTAGAAACGAAGACTGACGGAGGAGCGGTGATCTTCAAAATAAAAACACGGAAGGGCTTTAGTAAAAATCCGTCGTTTAGAGAAAAGTGGGACAGCGATGCCATTAGCAATGGAGTCAAGGGTAAAATGAACCTGGATATCTGAATGTTTCGGACAGTGATGATGAACCGGATTGTTCATGATGGCAAGGGTCCATTGAGAGTCACAGAAAATGGTGGTGGTCGAGGATTGGTAGAATTGTTAGTTGAGGAAAAAGACCAAAGCCAGGGAGCCTTTTTAGTAGCGTAAGTGGTAGCCATGTATTCGGATTCGGTGAAGGACATAGCAACAGTTGGTTGCTTGTTTGGGGCTCAATAAACAAGGGCACCTCTAAAGAAATAGTAATTCCTTTTGTTGGAGCGATGAGAATCCAGATCACCCGCCGAATTGGTGTCACAGTGGCCAACAAGATCGGGAGGTGAGGAAGTTTTGAAAGTGAGCTTCAAGCTTTTAGTGCCCTATATTTAGCGGAGCACTCCTTTGGGTGTAAAGAGATCGTAAAAAATGGGATTGGAGACAAATTGACTCAAATGGCTAACAGTACTAGCAATATCTAACAGGCTCCGGTCATACAAGCATTAACTAACAATAATGGACCTAAACTGATGATGTATATCTTCATGGGCTGGCCCACCGGAGTGTTTGATAATCTTGACTTTGGGATCTGATGGTGTAGGTATAGGGGTGCAAGCTATCTTGGAGAATATGGTGAAAATTTCACCGATGTTTTTTTCTACTGAAAGATAAAGGGTTTGGGACAGACGATCTCAACCTAAAAATACTCCGTGAGAGTAATCGGCTTCCCTTAGGTATTTCTTAGAGTAGAGCGCATTTCAAATGGTTTTTACAAGCTAGATGAGGGAAAGGGAGGGGCTAACAAGAAAGAGGTCATTGACATAGATAACAAAGATGTCAACTTCTTTGTGGTGCCTCAAGAAAATAGGCCAAAGTTGGCATCTAGTTTTAAGAAGCCTTCACGGAGGAGGGCTTCAAGATGCTTATTCCACACTCCGTGAGCTTGTAACAGGCCGTAGAGAGGTTTGAAGAGGCGTCATATATGATGTTACATGCCGTGAGATACATACCCTTCTAGTTGATGGAGGAAGATTTCTACGATGAGGGTGTCATTAAGTGGAGTGACTTAGACGTCCATATGTTGAACATGCCAGTCTTTGGTAGCAGTAAGAGAAAAGAGTACGCGGATGGAGGTGAATTTGGCAATTGGAGTGTAAGTTCTGGTTAAGTCCAC
This sequence comes from Zygnema cylindricum, assembly GCA_037447655.1. NCBI lineage: Eukaryota > Viridiplantae > Streptophyta > Zygnematophyceae > Zygnematales > Zygnemataceae > Zygnema > Zygnema cylindricum. The sequence continues at coordinate 141,457 of JBBHKE010000277.1, read as the reverse complement.
AACCTTCTTTTGAAAAAATCCTTTAGCCAGAAAGCATGGTTTGAAGTGATCAAGGGTCCCAACGGATTGGGATTTTATTCTAAAAAACCCATCTAAAGCCAATGACCTTTACGCTGCAGGAAGTGAGGTGAGTTCCCAAGTGTCGTTTCGTTGGAAGACGTAAATCCGTAAACGAAAATTCGGAATCGGTGGCCGCTTTTCATTCGGCAGTTTGAGAGTTGGCCGTGGCGGCAAAATTTTTGAAGGGAACATCAATGGTAGCCACGTTAGCACTGCCATGGGTCAGATTTTGTGCTTAAAAAGTGGTAATGCGAGTAGCAATGCGAGTGGTAATACGAGTGACAATGGGAAGTGGTGCAATGCACGTGGTAATGGATGTGGCAATGGGAAGTTGTGTAGGTGTGGCTGGTGGTGTTATTATTTGGTCACTTAGATCACTGAAACACCGAAGACTAATCCATATAGATGAGCGTACCCTTACCAACCTTATGACACCTCAAGGCTCCTTTATTTACACATAAGAAAAGGTAACAAATTTAACTCTCAACACATGAGACAACCGCACAAAATGTTTATTGATAGCAATGTAATGGAGTAATCAATTAACCTCACATTTTTTATAAAATAACAAGGTTACAATAGAGATTTTGTCTCTCGGTTGAGCACCTCACACACTCAATAACTCTAAAGTATTACATCTTTGGTCCAAAAAGCTCTTCTTACGAGATTAGATTCCCTTACGAACCAAAAAATCGCCTTTTGAATTGGGTGAATTGAGGGGAAAATTTATTGGACCATCCTTCCCTTTCAACCCACTCATTCCAATGGACCAATTTCCTTAATCCATTTTGAATTATGTGGACCTATGTCTGTATCAAGTCATAATGGTGCGTTGTCTTTCATGACAATTATAGATAATGCCGCTTAGTTCTGCCATTTGTACCTTACACGTCAATTTTTTTTCACTTTCGCCATTTTTCAACAATTCAAATCAAAAGTTCAAAATCTCATTAACTGCCGTATTAAAATTTTGCTGATTGACAACGAAGGCAGATTTTCCGCGAATGGTTTCGCCTCGTTTCTCTCCCTTCACGACATTACCCAACAAATGACTTTAGCTCATCCTCTCTAACACAACGGTGTCTCGAAACACTATAACAACATTAATGTCAACATTCATCTCTCCATGTTACATTTCGCTATCCCCCACGTATTTTTTGGGGAGAAGCTGTCGCAACGTCCAGTTTTTTATGGAATCTGTCCTATAAAATCCCTCCCGAGCATCACTCCTGCAAGGATAACTCCCCACGAGGTTTAGACAAGCAAGAAACCCGACATTACGCCTTGTTGAAATTTTGACAACGTCGTCTGGATGAAGGATCTCAAGCCTACAAACAAATAGAGAAGACGTGCCAAACTTGGATTATTTGTCAAATAATCCACCAAGTCGAAAGCTTACCAAATCTAGGTACTCAATGAACGGCGTGTCATTCTAACTCGTGATGTCACATTTGATGAAATCCCCCTCATCAATAAATTAATTTCTTCTACTCCTCTTTTGTCCCCTTTTTTTATCTCCCCTCTTTAACCTAAGACGCCTTCATTCATCCCTTCTCAACAATTTTTTTACCTTGTCTTTTCCGCTCATAGCTCCATCTCCAATTCTCACACAAACTATCTCCACACCCATTTCCCAATCTGGTCACTTTTCTCATCCAAGGACCATCACTGATCCTAAACCCTTTCTCCAATTCCCATGGTTAAACCTCCCCACGTCATTCTATCTGTCTTTTAGTGGTCAGATCACCAATCCGATCTCCTAATGTCAGTAGAGATGCCCAGATCAAAGCGAGGGAAACTAAAGCTCCTCATGGCATCGCCCCCATTGCCACATCCAATGTTCTTTAATCCTTCTCTTGCGGATGTCTACACTCAATACTGCACCCTTAGAAGTTGCGACATATGTCAAATTTGACTACTTACAACGGTATCCCTACGGCCTTAAGTATTTGGGTTTAAATGTGTATCCGGATAAAAAAAAAGACTGATGGCTTCTCTGATCGATTTCAAGCTCGCTTTTTCCCAAAGGCCCAAAGGGTTTCCTCCAAAATGAAGCCTTAGGGTTCACCGAAACACACGCACCTATCACAAAATGTATTATAGCAACTTTTTAAGACTAAAAGTGCAAACAATTTTTTTTAGTGGCGCCTTCAACGACCTTTGTTCGTTAACTATAAGGTTACATTTCCTTGGGCACGGAGAACTCTGTCTTTTGCCTCGTCAAGTCCCTATATGGCCTCAAGCAAGCTCCACGCATTTTCCCTCGTCTAAGTCCTTACATGGCCTCACGCAAGCTCCTCGCATTTGGAGCTAGCACCTTGAAGCCAATACTCCTTTGTGAGGGCATCTTCAAACTGGTCGCAAATTCTATAAGAGGTAAAAAAGACACTCTAGTCATCAACATCATTTATGTAGATGATCTCCTCTCATCTAGTCTTTCCATCTCTTGAATGCTTCAAGGCAAACCATGCTCATTTCTCACTTTTCCACAATATAGCAGCATAAAAATATTGCCTTGGAATCCTACTCAGCCGTGAACGACCAACCAAAACCATAGATGCACTATTCGTAATTTTTTTTTTTAATATGTAAATATCGTTATTTAGGGGCAATTTACAAGTTTTCGCTAATTTCGCATTCTTTTCGCAATAAAAAATGACTAAGTACCTTCAAAAAAAATATTGCAACTTTTTCGTGCAATATTTCACGGGGTTTTAGAAGGTTACTCGTTACAACGAAGTCGGAAGCTTTGTCGGTCCGTAAACTTTCAAGAGTGCAACTGTATACTCCATTTAAATCGGAAAAAAATGCTAGTGTGTAAAAACTTGACCAAGTCTAATAATTGCCCTTATAACACTGAGGGACGAATAGGCCAATTAGAACGCAGTTTTGTACAGATAGTAGTGTACCATTTTGCACAAATAGTAATGTACCATTTGCATACAACCACTATTATACCAGAACACGATTTAAAAAAATAATTGATCATGGCAGTGACTATTTTGGTTGCGCACAATTACTTATGTCACCTTGTCAAAGATTGTACATTTTAAGTATACATTGGTACAAGTAAAGTACCGTTGAGTTTAAATTTGACGGTCAATCAGTTGAGCAGCTTTGAATTTCAAGATATTGTTACAATCGGTTATAATTTTGCAGCGCTTGCGAACAACGACCGTCGTAATAAAATCAACAATTCACACGGCCAGCCAATGTCTATGGTAACAAAAATGTGGCACTCACATGTTAATAAAAGTGTTGCGCACAGTCACTTATTGACTGTGTGGAGCTCGCTCCGCAGTGAGAGCACATGTTGGCTTTTAACTTCATTGAAATTTATTTGCGAATCGTTACATTGAACTTAGACGCAAATTGAAGAACGACGCGAAATGAACCTTTAAAAACTAAAGTACTTGAAGTTTCGTACAGATGAATTAATCGCACGAAACGAATAAAACTTTGTACACTATAATAAAACGGACCGGCGTATGAATATCAATGAAACTAAATGAAAGAAATGGGAGTCGTCACGCGACTAAAGTAGGCCACACTATTTACGATTCAAGATTAGATTTCAATTTTGTTGCTAAGTTAAAAGCCAAAATGTGCTCTCACAATGGAACTTACGTAAAGTGAGAAATTGTCCGTGTGCAAAAGTTTTGTTTACATTTGGTTGCCGCAGTTTTGTTACGATAAACCTTGGTTGGCCGTGTGTATTGTTGATTTTGTTGTGACGGTCGACGTTCGCAAGCGCGTGAAAATTTTAACCGATTGTAACAATATTTTAAAAGTATACGGTCAAATTTAAACTCAATGGTACTTTACTTGTACCAATGTGTACTTAAAACCTACAATCTTTGACAAGGTGACGTGACTGTGCGCAACCAAAGTAATCACTGCCATGATCAATTCCCTTTAAAAATCCCCACCCTAAAATCTAACGCACCAAAGACAATCTAACTCTTTACGACATTCCGTTCGGAATTTGACACTGTTGTGCTACGTCATTGTGGTCCAACAATTGTACTAGTGTTAGCCGTCGGATTTGAGTCATCGAGTGGCCCGCCTTGCTCGTCTTGTCCTATGACTTTACGGGTTATTCGGATTCGATTTCGGCTGCCTGAGTCTTCCAATACTTGTGAATAATGTCACGTGTCCACCGGAAGCGAATACACAATAAGCTGAAATCACTTCGCTTTCTGCCTTCGTTTTGTGCGCATATTTATTACCTTTTTTTGTTGTTTTACCATGCGTTCTATGCGCATGGCTCAACTCTGGCCAAAACACTCTAACTCTCCTAAGTAAAATAAATCTCGGAGGTTTAAGAGAGGTACCCTTGTCTCCACCCCATTGGATACCAACAATAAACTCATTAGCAACTCCGGTGGGCCTGAGTCTGTAGAGACATTCATTATTTATATTGCCCCATGGTCGAAAGTCTTATGTGTGTAGTGACTGGCACTCAGCAAGACATTTGTTGTTGATGCTGTAGACCAATTAACCCTCTCAGCAAGACATTGTGGCAGTTGTAGACTAATTAAGCCTGTTTGGTTCTAACCCTATCCTAGGAGGGAGGGCCCTTGAGCGCCTCCTTGCCACAAAGTGGGTCCTCCGCTATGTCACAGGGACTAAGACCCTTTGCCTCAGCTTCTCTGGTGCCTCCTCTCCCACCGATATTGGGTTTTACGTTGCTGATTGAGGGTGTGACTTGGACACCCACCACTCCACTTCAGGCGTCTGCTTCTCTCTCAGTGGAGCTCTAGTCAGTTTTAATTTCTTGGGCATCCAAGAAACCGCCCACAATGGCTCTATTTTCCAAAGCCAAATACATGGCAGCCACACATGTCGCAAAAGAAGCCATGTGGCTTCGATCCCTTCTCTCCAATCTTCAATTTCCTCCATGTTCCTCAACTCCAATATTTTGTGACTCCCAAGGAGCTCTTACTCTCATGAGCAACCCTGTCCACCATCGGCGCATCAAACACATGGACATTCATTTCTCGGGAAGCCATTGTGGCTGGCATTCTTACCTTCCAATACTGCGGGACTTCTCTTCAAATCGCAAAATTTCTTACCAAATCTCTCCATCAACCTCAGTTTCAACTCCATCGAACTTCAGGCGGCCTTAACTTCTGACAAAGGGGGGGGGTTGTTGGAAGATTTGGCTTTGATAGAAGTTCTCTGACTAGAAATCTAGCTGTGATTTAGAATGCCGAGTTCTACAATTTTGTAGCCTGTGTTAGTATTTGGGATTTCGGATTTCGGTATTTCCAATTTGTCTATTTCTGTTTTGTCAGTTTTATTCTAGGTACATTAGGTACAATTAGAATTCGGTCAAAGATCTGTTTATAAATTTTGACCTCGGCTTTTGGGTGAAGGGTCAAGTGACCCTTCAGATTAAGAAAGGTCCTCTAGTTTCCGAGCGGTCACTCTCGGGATATTTTTCTGTTTTCTATTTTAAAGGGAGGGATGGGAGGAGGGTGGAGAGTTTTTCGAGGAGAGGGGATGGGCGGGAGGGACTGGAGGGGAAGAGGGAGGGGCAGGGGAAGAGGAGGAAATTATGGAAGACATAAGAGGGCGAGAGTGGGGATTTCTACTCATGGATGAAGTGAGAGGGAGAGAGGGATGGAGAGGGAGGGATGTGGGAAAGGGAGGGATGGGAGGAGGGGGGAGAGTTTTTGGAGGAGGGTGGATGGGCGGGAGGGGGAGTTGGAGGGGAAGAGGGAGGGGCAGGGAGGGAAGGGGGAAGGGAAGAAGAGGGGAAATCGTTTGGGGAAGGAAAGGGGGGAATTGAAGGCAAATAAGGAACTAATTCGGGCATTACAAATCCCTTTTTTTTTTAATGGGCTTTTTTGGGATCCTCAGGTGCATGTGGTTCCGGCCCAAATGTTTCGAAAGGTCATCAGTATCACAAAATCGCATTGTAAATTGGGACTTACAGGTGAGTCTCTCTCTCCCTCCCTCCCTCCCTCCCTCCCACCCACCCAACTCTTTTTTTCTTCTTTTCTTCTTTTTCTTTAAAAACTTCCAGCCAGACGACCTCATCAACGACCTCCTTGTTCTGATTGGTCCAAAACCCTCTCCCTCCCCTCTACCCTCCAGCCTCTTCCCTCACCCCCATTCCTCTTTTTTTTTTTTCTTCTTTTCTTCTTTTCTTCTTGTCTTCCTTTCTTCTTTCTCCTTTTCCCTTAAAACCTTCCAGCGACTCTCGTCCGAGAAGACGACCACATCAACGATCTCTATTTTTTGATTGGTCCAAAACCTTTTCCCTCCCCTCAGCCTCTCTTCTCACCCCCATTCTTCTTTTCCTCTCATCTCATCCTGTTCTTCTTGTCTTTTTTTTTTTTTTTCGTCTTTTTCTTCCCTTTTCCCCTTAAACCCTCCCAGCCACTCTCGTCCGAGAAGACGACCGTATCAATGATCTCCACTTTCTGATTGGTCCAAAACTCTACGAAGCTAATTGGTTGGATCTCGTAAAAGGGGGATTTATCGCAAATGTCCAATGTGTCGAAGTTTGGTGTCCGATGACAAAAGAATTTTACGCAGAATATTTAAAACCCGAAAATTCTCGTCGAAAACAGGGTTTATATGTGATGAACCCGAATAAATTTCGAGCTTGCGAGTATTTAATTCGGTTTCACGAGCAACAGAGAGGAGACAAAATTATCGTTTTTTCGGACAATCTTTTCGCTTTGGAGCAGTATGCGAGAAAATTGGGAAAACCGATGATTTACGGACCCACGAGGTTTATTTTTTTGTTTTTTGGGTTTTTTTCTGTTTTTTTTAACTTTCTTTCTTTTGCTTTTAATCTTCCTTTCTTTTGCTTTTAATCTTTACTTTCTCTCGGTTTTATTGGGTAATTGATTTTTTTATTTGATTTTCATATGCTTGCTGTCTCTCTCAATCACTTTTTTTCTTCTTTCTTTATTTTTTTCCTTAATGCAGTCATCACGAGAGGACCAAAATTTTGTATGCTTTCAAAACGAGTACAAATGTGAATACTGTCTTCTTATCAAAGGTGAAGACTCCTTTTTTCTTTTCCGTATACTATGTTAAAAAATTGTAAAAGATGTCTAAATTTTTTCTTGATGAGCATTAAGTATTGAGTGTCCCTGTGTGTGTGTCTATATATATATATATATATATATATATATATGCGCAGATGTATACACACCTATACAACCTCCATTTCGTTATCCTTCTGAAAAATCCTCCAACCTCACAGGACAAATCAAAAAAGTAAATAAATTAATACACATTTCAAAAAACAAAATGGCTCTTTCTGAAAGACAAACATGTATTTTATATTCTTCAATAATTTGATGTCATCATTTGAATTTTAAATATTGAAGGTGGGAGATAACTCCATCGACATTCCGGAAGCGAATGTAATCATTCAAATTTCATCTCATGCGGGATCGAGGAGACAAGAAGCTCAGAGACTGGGGAGAATCCTCCGGGCAAAAGTAAGATTCAGGGGACTGTTTAACTCTTTTTAAGGGATTTTATTAAGGTTTGTTATGTTTTATGGATATTTTTTAATTGAACTTTTTTAAGGTTTTCAGAGGGTTTTTTTCTGGAGAACTTTTTGAGATTTTTTTGGGTTTTTTAGGGTTTTCTTATGTGTTTTTCTGGTGTCTTTTTCGGGTTATTATTGGTGTAAGTTATTTTGTTTTTTTGTTAGAGACTATAATAGGGATGATTTGAAGGATAACGATGTTATTTTTCAGTCGTTATGATAAGGTGAGAAGAGACAGGGAGAGAGGGAGGTAGGTAGGGAGGGAGGGAGGGTGGGAGGGAGGGATCGATCGAGGAAGAGACCAATACGTTACATTTACGTAATTTTTTTAATATCTCGATAGATTTCTGGAAATTTATTTTATGATTTTGAATTATACATACTCCATCTCACTACCCACTCTCTCTCCCATCTCCCTTCCCTCTCTCCCCACTTTCTCCCCTCTCTTTCCCTCTCTTTCCCTCTACCCCCCAGGCTCCTGAGTCGCAACAACCTATCGGGAGATGTGGCGGATTTGGAGGCCTCCCATTGGCCCAATTTGTCTCTTCTGACTTTGGATAACAACAACCTCTCTTCCGCCTCCGATATGGGGACGTTTCCCTCCGATATTACTATCCAGTGAGTTTTTAATTAATTTTTTTTTTTGGTTTGTTTTTTTCAGGTATTTTCTGGGTTTTTCCGGTAAACTTTTGGTGTTTTTTGGTTCTTTCGGCTTGTTTTCTGGGTTTATTATAAATATTAACAATCTCACTTCCGCCTCCAATTTGCAGTCGCTCTTGTCAAGTAGTACTATTGAGTTCTTTTTTTCTTTCTTTCTTTTGTAAACATTTGTACACTTTCGTAATCATTTGTAAGTATTGTGAAACTTTTATGAACTTTTGTTCGATTTTGGCTCTTTAACTTATTTTTCCAATCTGTCTTCTTTTTGCAGATTTGAGAATAATCCCCTTTGTAAAACTATCCCGACGACAAGTTCTAATTTATTAGAAAATAGTTGCTCACCATCGACTTATAATACTTCGTATACCGCAAATTCTAGTTGTCCCAATTGTTTTTTATCTTTTGAAGGTTATCAACCAAGTCCGAGAGTTTTAAATTTGACCGGAAATTGCAAATGCGTAAAACCGTTTTACGGAAAATTTGTACTTTATGCCCCGTTATTTGTTATGGTTTCCAATCGAATAATTCGAAAACTCGAATCGATATTGGCCGACAAACTCCAACTTAATAACACTCAAGTACGTCTTGCTCGTAAACTTTTTCCGTAACTTTTTCGTAACTTTTTTCATACATTTTTCGTGAACTTTTTCCATTCAATGTTTTGTAAAGAATGTCAAATTTTCTGAACAGGTTTTGTAACAAATTTGTGAACTTTTTGTACACATTTTGTAAACTCTTTGTGCAACTCTTTTTGTAAAATTTTAATTGATTTTTAGTACACTTTTTCTCAATTTATTGTATGTTTTATGTACACTTTCTCTAAAATTTTAAAGATGTTTTTGAAAAGAAATTTCAGAAATTTTTTGAACATTAATGGGAATGAAACCAAGAAAACATTTATAAGAAGGTATCTGGGGTTTAAAAAAATTATAAAAAAAACCATCTCCATTTGCCTTTTATTACTAAAATCATAAGGTATTTTTAAAATATGTAAGAAATGTTTAGAAACTACAAGAATATGATATTTTGAAACATAAGATGTTCTTTCACAGAATACACGATAAATTTTAAAGAAAAAATATATAGCAAAAGTAGAAACTATGTCAACGGCTTCCTACAAAGTTTGGACGATGTATGAAACTTTGTTTCACAAAATTTCACGCCTTTCTCAAGAATAGGAGGTTTTTTTTTAAAAAGGAGGAATAATTTGACATTTTATGCAACATCTTATCTGCTTTTCTATTTTTTAACAGGTGCGAGCAGAAAGTATGTCCATGGCTTCCGACAAAGTTTGGACGATGTATGCGACATTCTTTCCAAATTTTACGGATCCTTGGGCTCCAAGTAAAATCGATAACATTACGGAAACTTTAACAAATCCCGAAACTCGACTTGGAAGTTATGTCGGAGGATTTAATTTTATTTCCGAAGGATTTCTTCTAAACTTACCTCCACCTCTACCTCCTTCACTACCTTCTCTTTCTCCTCTACCAAGAACGAAGTCGAAAGGTGTGAGGGATATGATGTTTCATGACGTTTATTTTAAGTCTCTCTCTCTCTCTCTCATCTTATGTTATAGAGCTGTTTTTGACTCTATTTCTGTTTATTGTATTCTTCTTTTTCTTTTTCTTTTTCTTTTTCTATCTTTTTTTTTTGTGGCAGGTGTATGGCTCCCTGTTGGAATTGCAATTGGTTTGTTTTTATTGATTGGAATCGCCATTTTTTTTGTTTTCATTTTGATTCGGAAAAAGAGATCTTCAAATTTATGTGAAGCAGGTGAGAATAAGGCAAGCCGCAAAAAAAAAAGAAAAAAGAAAATCATGTAAGTGTGATTTAAAGGCTTCAAGAGCAAGAAAATTTTACCTACTCTAACTTTCTGTATTGAAGTTTCACAAGAAAATTTACGTTGTGATTTGCATTCGAATGTATGTTGAAATAGACATAAAAATAAAATACAATTAACTTTGCATCAAAGTTTGCATTAAATTGTACACCAAAATCTTTTGAAAAACTTACATTTAAACTTACATAAAAATTGTGCTTGTTTTTCTTACAAAAATAAGGCTTACATAAATGAAATGTAGATTCAATTTTACAAAAAAAAATACACAAACAAATTAACATCAGAAAATTACTTCTCAATTAACATTATAAGAAACATATAAAAAACTTACATACATAAAACTGACAATTTAAAATTTAATCAAATAGAATCTATTTATTTTTTTCACAGGGGACGACTTTGATCAAATGATGAAGAAAGGTTTTGCAAATGCAATTCCCTTTAGTGAAATTTTGGAGGCCACAAATAATTTTAGTACAGAAAATATTTTAGGAGAGGGAGGATTTGGAATCGTATATCACGGAATGAGTAAAAATGGGGTTCCATGGGCCGTAAAAAGAGCTAAATCAAAAAGTGCTAAAACTTTAGAAATCTTTCGAAAAGAGGTGAGTTTGTGTATTATTTATTGTTATTGTTAATGTTGTGGTTAATGTTGTTGTTATTGTTGTTGTTATTGTTGTTGTTATTGTTGTTGTTATTGTTATCGTTGGTGTTGTTTGTTGTTGTTATTTGTTGCCGTTGTCGTTGCTGTTGTCATTGTCGTTGTCGTTGTCGTTGTTGTTGTATTGTCGTAGTTGTTGTCGTTGCCGTTGTCGTTGTCATTCTTCTTGTTGTTCTTGTTCTTTTTGTTCTTGTTCTTTTTGTTCTCGTTCTTTTTGTTCTTGTTCTTTTTTTTTGTTCTTGTTCTTTTTGTTCTTGTTCTTTTTGTTCTTGTTGTTCTTGTTCTTGTTCTTTTTGTTCTTGTTGTTCTTTTTTTTCTTGTTGTTCTTGTTTTTTTTCTTGTTGTTCTTGTTTTTGAACTTGTCTTTGTTCTTGTTTTACTTCTTGTTTTTGTTCTTGTTTTTGTTCTTGTTTTTGTTCTTGTTTTTTTTCTTGTTGTTGTTCTTGTTGTTGTTCTTGTTGTTGTTCTTGTTGTTGTTCTTGTTGTTGTTCTTGTTGTTGTTGTTCTTCTTGTTCTTGTTGTTGTTGTTGTTCTGGTTGTTCTTGTTGTTGTTGTTGTTCTTTTTGTTCTTTTTGTTCTTTTTGTTCTTTTTGTTCTTTTTGTTATTTTTGTCCTTGTCCTTGTCCTTCCTTGTCCTTTTCCTTGTCCTTGTTCTTGTCCTTGTCCTTGTCCTTGTCCTTGTCCTTGTCCTTGTCCTTGTCCTTGTCCTTCTCCTTGTCCTTCTCCTTGTCCTTCTCCTTGTCCTTCTCCTTGTCCTTCTCCTTGTCCTTCTCCTTGTCCTTCTCCTTGTCCTTCTCCTTGTCCTTCTCCTTTCCCTTCTCCTTTCCCTTCTCCTTCTCCTTCTCCTTCTCCTTGTCCTTCTCCTTGTCCTTCTCCTTGTCCTTCTCCTTTTCCTCCTCCTTCTCCTTCTCCTTCTCAATCTCCTTCTCCCTCTCCTTCTCCCTCTCCCTCTCCCTCTCCCTCTCCCTGTCCCTGTCCCTGTCCCTGTCCCTGTCCCTGTTCCTGTTCCTGTTCCTGTTCTTGTTCTTGAAATCGGTATTGCTATTGCTATCGTTATTGCTATTGCCATTGCTATTGTTTTGTTAATGTTATTGTTAATGTGATTGTGATCGTGATTGTGATTGTGATGGATATCGTTATCCTTATCATTATCAGTATCGTTATCGCTATCGTTATCATTATCGTAATCGTTATGGTTATTGTTATTGTTATCGTTATCATTATTGTTGTTGTCATTATCATTATTATAATCGTTTCTATTAACATATAATTTTCATTACTATTTTCATTATTATTGTTATTATCATTATTCTCCTTATGCTTCTACTTATGCTTCCCCTTAAACTAATGAGAAAATGAAAGTAATCCTCGAAATAATTATGAAGAAAATTGATAGTTTTATTTTAGTGTTTATTTTTCGCAGGTGGACGCTTTATCCAAAATGAGTCATCAGAATTTGGTTCAATTATTGGCGTTTTGTGAGCATGAAGACGAGAGAATTCTTGTTTACGAGTATGTGAAAAACGGAAGTTTACGACAACATTTGTACCGAAGATCGAGCGGTGAGGTTTTTCTATCTATTGTTACTGTAATTTTCATTTATTTTCTTTATTTATTTATTTTGTTTATATATTTATATGTTACTTAAAAGAAAATTTGAAAAATGGAAGTGTGTGAGATGATCTTTTTTATTTTTTTAAAGATACCGCAACTTTCCTTCCTCTGTCTTTTCCGTTTCTAACTGCCTTTCTCTCACACTTCTTCCTGCCAACAAATGGTCTAGACTTATTTACCTCTTTTTCTTCTCTTCTTTCCCTCTCTCTTCTCTCTACCAACTGGTTTTCTATCTCCTTTCATAATGGACACAGAAAAAGAGCCTTAAACTCTACAACTGTACAACTTAAACTAATTTTACGTTTCTTTCTTTCTCCTTTGTTTCTACCGCTTGAAACACTGAACGTTACTTCCTTCTCATAATAAATCTACTTTCTCCCTCCCATCTTTCTGTTGTTCATAGCCATCTTAGCCATAATTCCACCCTCGGAAGCACCCACAGAATACCTCACAAACAGGCTACTTTGATCTGTCTTAGTAGATCATATTGACAACATACAGTATGAAACTACATATACAAGCAGTTTTTAAGTCAACAAATGTCCTCACAAAGACTTATACAAAACTATCAAACAAGGTGATCACACTATCCAGCCAAAGTTCCATAAGGACAGCCTGAACTTACTTGATATTCCAAGAGTGATAATTTTTAGAAATGTTTTGGGGTCCTCGTATACTCAGAGACTAACTAACAAACTACCCAATAGGGACACAGTGGCTTTCAGAAGGTACTGTACTTAAATACGAACAAATCCTAATGTTAAGCCTGAATCTTAATGCTACTATACAATGTACACAGTAAAATCTAATGCACAAAGGACAATTTAGCTATTTACAAAGGTTTTGCCGACAAGTATTGACATCCCAACAAGTTTAGTCACGTAATTGTGGTGTAAATGACGAGTCAGTCACCCTTCTTTTCGTCCGTCGGATTAATTTAATCTTGCGGTTCTGTTCGTCGCGTTAGCACAATGTTATTTTGGACTGTTTGGATCATATTACCACCGCCCGATCATTCCGGATTTCCATTAAACAGCGCCGTGCGTTAACCTGTAGTTATGAGAGCACATAAAACCTTTTTTTGACGACGTCCGTTGACCTCTTGATGTACAACCAATAAAATACGTTTATGACGTGGGTACCCGATTACTCCGGAATCGATTGCTAGCGCCTGATCTATCCAGATTTCAGTTTTCAAAACAGTGTAATGAGGTACGCAATAAGGGTAACCTTCCATCAGGCGTTCCCAGTAATCGTACGGTCACGTTTACTGGCAGTAATATTTGTAACACCTTTCCATCAGCTCGTGCCAGTGAAGCAAAAATTGCTTACGTGTTGGATTGCGATTAGAACCACGTAAGATCCTGTTGAGCCGGCCGGGATTAATGAAAGATTTGAAAAGTACAAAATCTCAACTGCGTATTCTGTACGGGCGGACGCAGATTAAAATATCTAGTAGCGTCACGCTAATGTACAATCTGTACGTCCTTATATTTGTTGTTGTACCAACGGTCACGAAAACCGTTGCAAAATGAAAATTTGTACAAATGTCCATGAATGTACCATTTCATGTATTATCGCTGTACCAGCGGAGGCGTGACAGGATGTCCTACAACTAACATTTTGTCGTCGAACAGGGTGGCTTTGATGTCAAAAGGTACACGCCATTCGCCCCATGTAAGTTTATAACTTCACGTCCGTCGTGGATCGACTATGACTTTTACAAGTGGACCAATACAGGCGTCCAGTAAGCGCAAGGTGTCCTTCTGAGGACAATCAGAGGAGACTAGCCAGACACTGGATAGAAAGGGCGTTTGCGTCGAAAATTCGAAATAGGACGGTAGAAGTTTTCGCCGAAAAGTTTGGAGAATCTTGACGAATTTCTAGTAAACATCTTTTGTAAAAAAAAAAGAGGAGACTAGCCAGACACTGGATAGAAAGGGCGTTTGCGTCGAAAAATTCGAAATAGGACAGTAGAAGTTTTCGCCGAAAAGTTTGGAGAATCTTGACGAATTTCTAGTAAACATCTTTTGTAAAAAAAAAAGAAAAAAAATAGTACAGCTTAGTACGGAAAGGTACTTTCTCCAGTAAACAACCCCACTTTTCGCCTGATAGAAGGTTACCCTAAGGGTGAAATTCCATCAGACGACAAGTGAGGTTGTTTACTGAAATCCGGACCTTTCCGTATTACGCCGTACCTCTTAATTTGTTTTTACCCGGGGACAACATTACAAAGAATCTTGCCAATATTCTTCAAAGGTATGGGAGGTAACAATAACCGTTTGGATATTTTTTCGTGAAGCATTTGCTTCAAAAAAAAAATTAAAAAATTTGAGTCGTGACACGTCGATAATGAGCATATGTGGCAAGATGGCAACCACCGAAATCAAAAAAATCAAACATGATATATACATTCAAAAATACAACCAAAAACACAAAAGAAATCGCGTTAAGCACTTTTGTCACGCTATTTTGTTGGCGCCCATTGGTCACACTATTTTTGGCAAAGCTCATTCGTTACGCGAAAAAACAGTAAACCTAAAAAAATGAGCTAGTACCTGACAAAGCGTCTGCAAAGAGTACAAAAGTTGTGTTGTACGATGACATGGTTTGCAATTACATGGTACGCGAATGAAGATTTTTGGTCGGTGTGAAAATCATTGACAATTTTTAATATCCGATCATTACTTACGTGTTAACACTAACGTGAGACCACTAAATTGCCAACACGTAGATTACAGACTCTGCCCGATAGAACATCATTCAAAGCATAATTGTTCACACCGTTTAGTGCTAACGATTCAATCGCGACGAATTACATGTAACGAACGCATTGAACGTTTTGAAAAAATCGTAAAAATCGTTAATGACTTTTCGTCCGTACTATTCCGTACATGTAAACAGAAATTTATTTTACATATACCCCAGTTTGTAAGTTTTCCGTGCAATTGCCATCTCTTTTCTTAATAGTCCGTACATTTTCGGCACAATTCCGTACATTTTCCGTAAAATTTCTTTACAGGACAAAAAGTACTACAAAATGCAACGTATCTTTTCGTCAAAGTCCATACATTTATTGTACAAAACCGTACAGTTTCCGTTAATTGTCCGTTTAGTTTACTAGACAGAAAGTACATCGCAATTTTTTGCGATTTTCTCAACAGTCACAAATTACATGTAGCAATCGGAAAAAAGGAAAAAATCGCACGATTTGAACAACAACAGTTCAAAGTGTAGCATCTTGTAATGTGGGACATACTATTGCAAAATTTCCTGATGGAACTTCACCCTAAGGGCACTTTCCCATGTAACCGAAACTTTAATCTTGTAACTTTGTTTCTAGCGAAGATTCTTCGTACTACTTTCAGAGCATTCCGATGTAAGCGCAAATAACTTGTTTCTTAAAAAAGTGACAAGCGTAGACATATACGAAACATGTGACAAATAAACGGTACACAAAATGTTGCGAAAATTCCACTCGGCTTGAATTTCAGACGTCCACCCGCACTGTACAATTTCTGTCACTTCGTATTATATGTACGCCACATTGTCGACGTCGAGGTATTGTAGATGTTTAGGGTTTGTGACATTATGACGTCACGCTCAACTATGACAGCGCCAACGTCACAAATTCTAAAAGTTTTCGCCATGGTTTCCCGAGTGTTTTTTTTGTCCTTTCTCACTCTACTTGCCATCAAAATACGCCCAAAAATATCAAAAAGAAATCGTTTTTAGAGATCTTTCATTTGATACCATTATTCACGCTTTTCATTGCAAGAATTGTGAGATAGACGCGGTAGTGGGAGAGGGAGAGAAAGAGAGGCGGTTTCACTGACTTCGCTTTTGCGAAATGGCGTCCGTTGGTCAAGACCCCTCCATGGCCCCTGTACGGAAAAAACCGCACAAAAAAAAGTCACTCACATGCTGTAAACGTGCTGTGGGTTTTTTTTTCGTACTCCGCGCTCATAAATTGTCAAAAACTTCCGACACGTGCAACATCTGCCTATTCGCTCACCTCATGGAACTTTGTTTAAAATCACCTCGCGAGGTGATTTTATATTAAGTTTGAAGATGAGCTGGAAGGACGTGCAAGTGGGGCGAAACGCGCTAGACGACAAACTGCAGTACATATAAAGTTTTATGGTAACGCAACTTGTACGGTGGTAATTTCAATTTTTTGGTACGGCTGCGGATTTTCTCGGTTTTTTCCAGGTTATAGAGGAAAACGACACAAAATAACTGTAACTTTAGAACATGGGAAAGTACCCTAAGTCTTTTGGTGACGTCCGTAGACTTTCCAGACAACAACAATGCATGTACGGATTTTGATTTTTTTACGATTTTTTTTTTTTTTTTTAGTTTTTGAACTTTTTGTATAATTAATGTACTTTCCGTGTAAGGGAAAAATGTACGGATACAATGTACAAAACAATTCAAAAAGAGGGCTGAATTACACTGTGAATTGTTTTTAGAGTTAAGAAATAATTAGTATAAAAAAATAATTATTGTTAAAACATGAAATGTGAGAACAGGTTCTCACGATTTTCCCTAGTTTTTATGACTTGGATTCATATTTGGGTAAGCTTTTCCATGCGACTTTTCCCTAGTTTTTATGACTTGGATTTATATTTGGGTAAGCTTTTCCATGCGACGCACTCAATTTCCCTTGTCGACGCCTTTATCTAACACTTATTTTCTACGTCTGTATGAAATAATGAGCAATTTTTGTACGAACTAACACTTTTATTATGCTACACAATTTAAAAACATTTGGATCTAAATTAATTAATGTTAATTAAATGGTATTTATATAAACGTAAAAAAAAATTGAGTTAAGTTTAATTAACTGCAATTTGTTTCCGTATATGCGCCCTAACGGGCAATGAAAAATAACGAGTACTCTCCCTCGTGCTAAAAATTTCCAACTCGTATGGCACCTGCGTGGAAGTTTTTCAGTCGTTGAGTGCGCTAGATGATTTTTGATAAAAAAAATTAAAGACCCCGATTCTCGTGCTCGTGGGTCTAAAAGATAACTCTAAAATGAGTACATAAGACGACAAACATGAAATACATTTAAAGTATTAAGATGACGTTCATACTAGTGCGGAAATTGCAATATTTTAGTACGAAAAAATATTTTCTTGTTGAGGATTGAATTACCGAGGAAAACGACAAAAAGTTTGGTACTTTTAATGCATGGGCACATATTCTAAGTTGTAGTAATATTTTCGATCAAATGTTTTCATTTTTTTATTTTGTGATGAAGTCAAAGCCGGTCAACGCTTTCATTAACTTTTGAATTTTATTCTGTACGCATATCATTATTTTTTGGGGGTTTCATGCGTGCGCATAGTACGAATGAAATCTCTATGGTACTAAACATCAAGAACTTAACACTTTCAGCAAGGACTCAACCTAAATTAAATGTTCGACCCCGTGTAATTGTAACTTAGTGAGCTTCAAAAGTATTGTAGGGAACATTCTCCTTACACGATTTTCAAGTGTCCCAATGCGTAACAACAAAATTGTTACTTAAAGTTGTGACGATTGTATACGTTGACAATGCCCATGACGGCTGTCAACGTCTACAATTTGTCTTGATGCACCGTATTTTTTGAAACTATCTGTGCGTCACAAAGCACAACGTATTTTTGGAAACCTTGTGGTACGTCGCATGTCTTTGCATGACATGGTAGACATAAAACTTTTTAACTTGTGATGTTCATGGTTGAACATGATGCCTTTACGAATGCCCCTCCCATACGGTCGCCATGAATGGACATAGAATTTTTGGGGCCCCCGCAAAATAAAAAGGGAATTGATCATGGCAGTGACTATTTTGGTTGCGCATTTTGGTTGCGCACAGTCACTTACGTCACTTTGTCAAAGATTGTACATTTTAGGTACACGCTGGTATAATTTAAGTACCGCTGACTATAGATTTGATGGTCAATCAATTGAACTTCTTGGACTTTCAAAATGTAGTAACAACCGGTTAAACTTTTGCCGCGCTTGTGAACGTCGGCCGTCATAATAAAATCAATAATTCACACGGCCGGCGAAGGTTTCCGCTAACAAAACTGCGGCAAACACATGTAAATAAAAGTGTTGCAGACAGTCACTTTTTGTCGTTTTTCACATTACGCGAGCTCCACTCTGCGAGCTTATGTTGGCTTTTAACTTAGCCGCAAAAATGAAATTTAATCGCGAAGCGTTACATTGAACTTACGACGCAAATTAATGAACGACGTGAAATCTTGTACGGATAAATTAACTCGCAAGAAACGAAATATACTTTGTACAATACCATTACAATTTCCGATTAAATTTCAATTTAATTGATATTTTTACGCAGGTCCGTTTTATATTTTTATTATAATGTACAAAGTATATTTTGTTTCGTGCGAATTAATTTATCCGTACAAGATTTCGCGTCGTTCATTCATTTGCGTCTAAGTTCAATGTAACGCTTCACGATTAAATTTCAATTTTGCGGCAAAGTTAAAAGCCAACATAAGCTCGCAGAGTGGAGCTCGCGTAAAGTGAAAAACGACAAAAAGTGACTGTCTGCAACACTTTTATTTACATGTGGTTGCCGCAGTTTTGTTAGCGTAAACCTTCGCCGGCCGTGTGAATTATTGATTTTATTATGACGGCCGACGTTCACAAGCGCGGCAAAAGTTTAACCGGTTGTTACTACATTTTGAAAGTCCAAGCAGTTCAATTGATAGACCGTCAAATCTAAAGTCATCTGTACTTAAATTGTACCAGCGTGTACCTAAAATGTACAATCTTTGACAAAGTGACATAAGTGACTGTGCGCAACCAAAATAGTCACTGCCATGATCAATTCCCAATAAAAAACAATATTTGTTTTTTTGGGCGTGTTTGTTGGATTCTTTCCAACGTGACTTGGTTCGCGCACGTGCAGTCGTGCTCAACATTTTGCATACCTCCACCAGTGCCACGAAATAGTGAAGTGTGGAGTGAAGGAGAGGCAAAGTGAGCAAGGTGAGAGAGGCGAGAGCTAAAGTGGCGGCTTCACACAGTTTTCACCTTTCCGTGAAATGGCTTTGAAACCTTGAGATCCCTGGAAAAAAAAATCTGTACAGGATGTAAGGGACTAAAAGAAACAACCGTGTAATTTTTCTCGTCGTTTGAAATTGTAAAAAACAATCTAAAAAAATTTAGACGTGCGAATCTATTTTTCTATTTGTGGAGCGGTGTTACTTTACTTTAAAACACATCGCCAATGTATTTAAAGATATGTTTGAAGATGACGTGCACAAGGCTCGAAAAACACAAGACAAAAATTTGTGGTACATTCTAACGCAAATTGTACTCTACATTTTTGCAATATTTCGTACGGTTGTAACTTTAGAAGTACGGCGTTAAGTTTTTGAGAAAAACGACTGAGATAAACCATTAATTTAGGACATTAGGCCGTACTCTAGCTCATTCCTCTCTCTACCCCTCTCCCTCTCCTTCTCTATCCCTCCCTCTCTCCCTTTCCTTCTCTATCCCTCCCTCTCTCCCTCTCCTTCCTATTTCCTCTCCCCCTCTCCCTCTCCATCTCCCTCTCCCTCTCCCTCTCCCTCTCCTTCTCCCTCTCCCTCTCCCTCTCCATCTCCCTTTCCATCTTCCTCTCCCTCTCCCCTTCCCTTTCCCTCTCGCTATCCCTCTCCCTCTCCCTCTCCCTCTCCCTCTCCCTCTACCTCTCCCTCTTTCTGTCCCACTCACCTCTCCCTCTCCCTCTCACTCTCCCTCACTCACCCTGTCTTTCTCCCTCTCCATCTCCCTCTCCCTCTCCCTCTCCCTCTCCCTCTCCCTATCGCTCTCCCTTTCCCTTCCCCTCTCCCTCTCCTTCTACCTTT
>JBBHKE010000277.1:58830-120450 GCA_037447655.1 Zygnema cylindricum | reverse complement strand
CTCTCTCTCTCTCTCTCTCTCTCTCTCTCCGTATGGTATTCCTCTCTACTTCTCTTCCTCGCACCTCTTTCTTTTTATGTTTAACAAAGGGTCTGATTTTTCAATATTTTTCTTTGAAACAGGCCAAAATTGCAGATTTTGGATTACTTAAAGACATTCCGAATGCTGACGGAGATGCTGACGGATTTCTTACAAAAGTGGCGGGAACTCAGGGATATTTGGATCCCGAATATTTTGCAAATTTTAAAGTTACGACAAAAAGTGATGTTTTCGGGTGAGTAGAGAGTAAAATATTGTTTTTGTTATCATTTTTGTATCATTTTTATATCAGTTTTTGAACTTTTCAATCTTTCACAAAGTTATGTCTACGAGTGTGTACAATGTCAAACTTTCTTGTTTTTTTTTCAAATTCGGACCTCGAGTATTTCACAAATTTTAAAGTCGGGGTATGTTTAAAATAAACACATTCTTTTCATAAAATTCTCATGTTTCATTTTGAATTGATTTTCCATATTTATTGTCATTTTTATGTTTGTCGTAAATGGTGTGCATGCGTGTGTACTAAGTCAAGTATTGTTGTTAAATATTTTTTTTCATCCAAAATATATTGCAAGATTTGAAGTCGCACGAAATGCAAGGCATACGGGTGTGTATATGTTTTTTCTTCTTCTTTTGGTCCCAATCTAACATTGACATCGATATGGATATTGCATTGACATTACATTTGACATTGATATGGACATTAACATGGATGCATTGAGATGGATATTAACATTAAATCTAGACATTTACATTGACAATGACATTGACATTGAACATTGACATAGACATTGGTATGGATGTTGACATGGATGTGTATATTGATATGTATATTTGACATCGATTTTTGACGTTTGACATTTGACTTTTTACGTTTGACATTAAACATTTGACATTATTTGACATCTGACATTTAACATATGACATTTTACATTTTTCATTTTACATTTTACATTTTACGTTTGAGATTTGAAATTTTACATTGAAAATTGACAGTGACATAGATATTGACATTGACAGTGACATTTGACGTTTTACATGTGACATTCAATATTAATTTCACATTTAACATTGACATTTGACATTTGATGTTGACCTTGTTGATGCTGACGACTAATTTGATTTTGATAAAAGCCATTGACGAGTCTTTTTTAAGAGCCATTAATGATTTTTGGGGTCTTTTTGAGAGTCTTGTTTTCAATTTTTTTAATTGCTTTTCATGGCCTTTTAAGGAATGGCATTAAGAATTTTTTAAAGTTAAATTTTGCTCTCATGACCACTCTCAAATTTGTATTCTTTTTGCAGTCTGGGTGTGGTAATGATGGAACTACTTTCGGGAAGACCTCCGGTTTTGGATGGCCATGGAGCTTCAAAGTCTATTGCACTCGTAGAATGGGTATGTAAAAAAAAAAAAAAAAAAAGTTAAATAATGCTTATCAACGTCTATCATATAAATAAATAAATAAGCAGTCTGCTAATAGCAAAAAATGGTTTAACCTGCTTTTTTCATTTTTGCAAACATCAATTGTTTGATTAAGCATTCCATTAAGAAAAACAAACGTTTTTAAACCTAATTCGAATATGTTTATAAACATCTATCTAGTAAATGAACATTCTCGTGATTTTTTATCTTTTTTTAAACCTACTTTTGTCATGGTATTAATAGCCTATCATTTAGATACCATTTCGATAAAAAAAAAAAAAAAACCTATCGTATAAATGTTTTTAATCCTTCCTTCCTCCCGTCCTTCCCTTCCTTCCCTTCCCTTCCTTCCCTTCCCTTCCTTCCCTTTCTTCCCTTCCTTTCCTTCCCTTCCTTCCTTCCTTCCCTTCCTTCCTTCCCTTCCCTTCCTCTCCCTTCCCTTCCTCTCCCTTCCATTCCTCCCTTCCCTTCCTTCCCTTCCTTCCTTTCTTTTCTTCAGATGGAACCGTATATCATTTCTCGAAAATTGGATTTTTGTATGGACCCTTATTTGGGAAATTACAATGGAGACGCGGCAATAATGTTTGCCGATTTGGCGCGACTTTGTACCCTTCCGACCGGAAAACAAAGACCAAATATGGAACAAGTTTCATGGAAACTTCTTGAAATCCGTAAAATGTTAGGAGGTGAAAATCCGCCAAAAAAGTAGAGTCCTCCTAAAGAATCTTTCTAACGTACTTTTTTTATATTCAACGGAGTCCTTTTTTGGTTTTTTTTATGTGATTTTGATTTTTTAGTATCAAAATAAGTAAGTGTTTAACGTACTTGAGTTTTTCAAACCGTGTATTGAGAAAATTATTTGTTACAGTAGAGGTGGCTGTGAATCGGAGATTTAAATCCTATTCAAAGGTTGACATAAATTTTGGTAAAGAATTTATAAATTAATAATTTCTCAGAATAATTTATGCGTGGAAAGTATCGTCTTCAATAGTTAACGATTACGCCTTTCTTGTGAACGATTTTGTGAAATTTAACAATATTTCATGATAATAAAACATAAACGCTTCAAGTGGAAGTAGATAATGGGAATGAAAGAGACTTGAAGAAAACGGTTTTTGTTCAACAAAAAAAATAAAAATAAATGGGTTGTTTAACAATGGGAAGAGAGGTTTGTAATTTTTATGTGAATTGTTATTGAGTGACCGAGTAGGATGCAAAATGAGAACTAAATGAGAGAAATGTCTGGTCCTAACATCCTCTTCTCCCTTTGCCTTCGCCGGTAATATCCTTGGTAAGCCCACCCACCCACTCCCTCTCTCTAAGGAAATCTTTGGTCAACCTGCTTTGGGAAACTCGCTAGCGTCCCATCTAAATCAATCTTTTTGTGACATATCCCTAAATGGACCAAGACCTAATGCACCTAGAGTCGAGGGAAGTAACTCACTCTCTCCCTAGCTCTGACGCCTATCCCTGTTCCTTGAGTTCTTACGCCTTATCCCTATTCACTTCCTTTTAGTCCACGTCCAACCCTCACCTTCGAGCAAACAATGCACAACGATGCCATTTGAATGCACAGACGCATCAAAAAAATCCAAAAGACAAGGGAACAAATGGAGGCTGAAGTCTATCATTCGTTGTTAGCTCAACTTTACAAGATAGACAAACCTTTGAAGCCTTGTTTGAGCTGTGTTTTCGTAGGTTTTCTAAGCTCTTAAGTCAATTGCGTCAATATGAGGATGCCTACCCAATCTCAACCTGACAATATTTGGCAGCAATGGTTTTCGATTGTGTTAAGATCTTTTCCTTGAAATTATACCTTGAGACATATTCCCTGAGTCGTTGCGTCAGTCTCAAAAATTCCACGAAGAATCCAACTATTTTGTGGTCCTTGGAAACCAATCCCTAATTTGGTCCAAAGTAATAGCCCTAATGACCTTGTGGGCATATTAAAGCTGTTATCTATACTTGTTCCAAGCACCTCAACCAAAATGGACATGACATCCTGGCCTTACCTCCTCCCCCGCTCCCCCCCCCCCCCCCCCCCCCCCCACCCCCCCCCCCCCCCCTTGACTCTCTTCTTTCCCTCTCCCTCTCCCTCTCCCAATCCCTCTTCCTCCCCCTCTCCCTCCGTATTGCCTCTTCTCTTTCCCTCTCCCTCCATATTGCCTCTTCTCTTTCCCTCTCCCTCTCCCTCTCCCTCTCCCTTTTCAACTACCTCACTATTCTCCTCCCTTACTCCCTCTCCCATTTCCTTTCCCTTCCCATCTCCAACTCTCTCTCCCTCTCCCTCCCCCTCTCCTTATCCCTCTCACTATTTCTCTCCCTCTCCCTCTTCATTTCCTTCACCCTCTCCGTCTCCCTCTCCCTCGCCCTCTCCTTCTCTATTTCCACTCCCTAACTCTTCTCTCTCCCTCTCCTTCTCCCTCTCTCAATCTCCTCCCTCTCGCTATCCCCTCCCTCTCTCTCTCTCCAATTCCTTCTCCCCATCCATCTCCCTCTCCACTCCCCCTCCTTTCCTTTCTTCCTCCCCATCTCCCCTCCTCTCTCTCACCCATGCCCTCTCCCTCTTTCTCTCCCTTTTGCTCTCTCTCTCCCTTTCCCTATCCCTCTCCCACTCCCTCTCCCTCTCCCCCTCTCTCTCCCCCTCCCTCTCACTCGCCCTCTCCCTCTACCTGTCCTTCTCCAGTCTCTTTTCATCCCACCAACCCATTTCCCTCTCCTTTCACCTCCTCCTTTCCCCCTCTCTCTTGACATAATCCTTGATTTACTCTCTCCCCAACAGTTTCCCTTTCATCCATACCACTTTTGACCGCATGATTTTATTCTCACCGCCATCTTGTTTTCTATTTCCAACTTCCCTCTCCTAACAAGTTCTAGTGTCGATTTTCTTCTCCCTATCCTCCCACTCTTTCCCCACTCCTAACAAGATTTCTCCTCGAACCTCCTCCCTCTCCCAAAGATCTTTTCTCTTGCCCCCCATCCCTCTCCCTCCCCATCTCCCCTCGCACTCTTGTAATCCCTTCCCTATCCCTTCAAGAAAAACTTCCCCAAATTCCCTTTTTTCCCTTCCCCATCGCTACCCTCCCACTCCCCTGTTTGTCTTAATAATATCAACGACCTCCTGCCGTCTCTTTACAAGATCCCACATTCCATCTTCACCCCTTTCCCCCTCACTCCCCTCTCTTTTTCTTTCCTCCATCTCCTGAAGACATTCCACATTTCCTTCAACCTCCGCTTCTATCACCCTCCTTCCCCCTCCCTCTTTACTCAAGTAAGAAAATCTCTTCCCCAACCGTACCGCCTCATTTTCCCTACGAGACCCCTTGTTCTTTTAACCCCCCTCCTCTTCCTCTCTCCCTCCCCCTTAGCTTTCCCCCTCATACCTCATCCCTCACTCTCCTCAGAAATTCCCTTATTCTCTTCCTACCCCTTTCTCTCCCCGCCTCCATGTTCTAGTCAGATTTGTAATCCCCTCACCTCTCCACACCTAACAAAGTCCCTCCCTCTCCCTCTCCCTATATCTCTCCACGTCTCCACCACCCTCTTAGTCATCCTCTTCATCTATTTCTTCCTCTCCCTCTTCTTCTCTATCTATCTCTCTCTCCATCTCAATCTCCATGTCCTTCTTCCGCTCTCTCTACTTCTCCCTCCCCCTCTCCCCCTAACTCTCCCTTTCCTTCTCCGTCTATTTCTCTTTTTTCTCTCCTTTCCTCCCTCCACCTATCTCCCCTTCTGTCACTAGGTCTCCCTCTCCCTCCCTTCCTATCCATCTTCTACCGCCCCCCATTCCTCATCCCTATACTAGACCGCTTTCTCTACCACTCCCTATCCCTCTCCCTCTCCCTCTTCCTCTTGCTCTCCCTCTCACTCTCCCCCGCCCTCTCTCTCTCCCCCTCCCTCTCCCTCACCCTTTTCCTCTCCCTCGCCATCTCCCTTTCCCTCTCCCTCTTCCTCTCCCTCTCCCTCCCCCTCTCCCTCTGCCTCTCTTTTTTCCCATTCTCCCTCTCCCTCTCCCTTTCTTTCTCTCCCTTTCACTCTCCCTCTCTTTTTCCTTCTCCCTCTCCATATCCCTCTCCCTCTCCCTCTATCTCTCCCTCTCCTTCTTATCACCCTCACTCTCCCTCTCCCTATCCTTCTTCCTCTCCCTCTTCCTCCCAGTATCACTCTCTTTATCCTTAACTTATACCTTTCTCTCTGCCTCTCCCGCTCCCCCTCTCCCTCCGTCTTCCTCTCCCTCTCCGTCTTCTTTTTTCTCACCCTCTTTCTTTCCTCTCCCCCTCTTTCTTTCCTCTCCCTATACCTTTCACTTTCCCCTACTTCTCCCTATCCTCCCTCTCTCTATCTCCTAGGCCCTCTCCCTCTTCCACTCTCTCTCTCCCACTATCTCTCCATCCCTCTCCCTCTCCCATTTCTTCCTTCCCCTCCCCCCTCCCTCTCTCTCGCGTAACCCTCTCCCACTCTCTCCCTTCCACTCTCCCTTTCCCTTCTACTCTCCCTCACCCTATCCCTTTCCCTCTCCCTCTCCCTATTCCTCTCCCTCTCCCTCTCCCCTTACTAATAACTCTATCTATTCCTATCCTTCTCCCTCTCCCTTTCATTTTCCCTCTTCCTCTACCTTTCCCTCTCCCTCTCACTTGCCCTATCCCTCTCCCTATAGTTCCCTTTTCCCTCTCCCTCTCCCTCTCCCTCTCTTATTCACCCTCCCTCTCCATCTCCATCTCCATATCCCACTTACTCTCCCTCTACCTCTCCCTCTTCCTCTCCCTCTTCCTCTCCCTCTTCCTCTCCCTCTCCCTCTCTTTTCCCTATCCCTCTTTTCTCTCCCACTTCCTCGGCTTTTCCTCTCCCTCTCTTTCTCCTTCTCACTCTCACGCATCCTCTCCCTCTTCTCCTACTTATCCCTCTTTTTTCCAATCCTTCTCTCCCTATCCCTTTACTTTTACCTATCTATGCCTCTACCTCTTCCTTTTTTTCTCACTCCCCGTTACCTTTCCCTCTCTCACAACATCTCTCCCTCCCCCTCTCCCTCCCCATCTTCCACTCCCTCTACCTTTCCCTCTACCTCTCCCTATACTTCTCCTCTCTCTTTCCCTCTCCCTTTCTTTTCGCCTATTTCTCTCCTCTCTCTCTCTCCCTCACCCTCTCCCTCTCCCTCTACGACTCTTTCTCCCTCTCCCTTTACTTCCCTCTCTCCCCTCTCCCTCTCCCTCTCTCTCTCCCCATCTCTCTCCCACTCCCTCTCTCTCTCCCCATCTCTCTCCCACTCCCTCTCTCTCTCCCTCTCCATCTCCTCTCCCTCTTCCACTTCCTTCAAGTTTTTCTCTTTCTCTCTCTCTCCCTCTCCTTCTTCTCCCTCTCCCTCTCCCTCTACCCCTCTTTCCCTTCCCCTTCTTCCTTCCCCTCACCCTCTTCCTCTCCCTCTCTCCGTTTCCCTCTCCATCTCCCTCCCCCTCTACCACTCTGAAGCTCTCCCTCTTCCTCGCCCTCGCCCTCTCCCTCTCTCTCTCCCTCTCCTACTCCCTCTCCCTCTCCCTCTCCCTCTCCTTCTCCTTCTCCCTCTCCCTCTCCCTCACCTCTCACTTTTCCTCTCTCTCACGCACTCCCACACCTTCTCCTCTCCCTTTTCCTCTCCCTCACCTTCTCGCTGTCTCTCCATATCCGTCCCCCTTTCCCTTTTTATCTTCCTCTCCCTCTCCTTCTCCATTTCCCACTCTTGCCGTTCCCACTCCCTCGACCACTCACTCTCCCTTTTTCTCCTCCTCCCTCTCCCTCTCCTTCCAGTCCCCATTCTCCCTCCCCGGCTCCCTCTCCCTCTCCGGCTCCCTCTCCCTCTCCCTCTCCGGCTCCCTCTCCCTCTCCATCTACCTCTCTCTCTACCTCTCTCTCTCTCCCTCTCCCTCTACCTCTCCCTCTTCCTCCCCCAATCAATTAAAAGATCTCTAAAAAATATTACTTTAGACTTTCTTTTGGGGTACTTTGATGGGAAGTAGAGTGAGAAAGGAAGAAAAAACAAAATCGGGAATTCACGGCGGAAAGTTTCGGAATTGGTGACGTCGACGCTATCATAAGTAATCGTGACGTCAAAATGTCACAAACCCTAAACATCTACAATGTCACAAGAAACTACACCGTGAATTGCTATTAAAACATTTTTTCTTCGTACACACATGTCGGATTGTGGATCTGACGGTTGCGATTGAAAGGTAAGGTTCTCAGCTTTCGATTGGCGGTCTTAAATTGAAAGGTGGACTAGTGTGTACGGAGATAAGATGTTTTAAGTGGCGAAAAAAACATTGCCGCTAATAGCGATTCACGATGTATTTTCTAAACGTTATCAATTGTCGCAAGTTTTTTAGTTGTCTACAACGATCTCAAATTAGTTGTTGTGTTGTGTATCGGTAAGGATTTGTCGATAACCGATATGGTCATTTTTTTCGGGTAGCCGATAATCGATATATTGGTACGATATATCGTTATCGGTGTTATCGCCGATAAATAACTGATATTTATCGTTAGTATCGGTTACTATCGGCGATAACACCGATATCGATAACTATCGGAGATATCTGTACGGGCCGTAGAGATAAATGTAGCCGTACAGATAAATGTACGGCCAGTACACTCAACGTGTTATTCCCCTAACGCTCTGCGGACCCCGTTCCCCCCAATTTCGGTAAAAAATCGCGATATTTCCTTCATTAGTTCTAATTTAAGGGGGTTTTACTTGGTTTTACACCCTCCCATTCCCATCCAGAATGTCCTTTTGACTGCTATTTTTTTTTTGCAAGGTTAGTTACTCCCTCAATGCACTTCCATTGTTTGTCTACATTGGTTTTTTCTTTTAATGCATTTTCAGGCCATTTTAGAAACGATCCGCAATAAGGTCAAGCAAAATAAATACATAAGTTGAAATTTGGACGATTATGAGCAATTCAAAATTCAAAATCTGATAATTATAAAATTCTTAACCTATCAATTATCAATCTCCAGAAATATTAAATGCCAGATTTCTCAAAATCCAATTACCACATTGTAAATGTTATAAAATTCCAAAATCACCCAATTCAAAATCATAAATTAAAAAATTCCTACCTTTTAAAATTTTAGCCTCTAAAATCTAAAATATTTCAGCCGTACATTCTAAAAATGTACCAAAAAAACAAAAAATACCACTACATTACTTACATTAATTAACAATAGTCAAAAGATGGTGGCAGTAGGGTGCATTAAATGGCGGAAGTCGCTCGTTTGATCTATTCGTCTATACATCTTTTGTTCGAAAAAGTTTGATTTAAAATTTACAACGTAATTTAATTTGTTCATTTCAATACCATAGTTTTAGAACTATAAAGTATTGTTTTAAATTTATTGACTAATATGTGTTGCGTTGTACGTAATAGATTTTAGATTAACAGATACCTAACAGACACATTATACGGCATACTGAAATTCTATATGCTCCATTGCCCACAGAATTCGCAGATCCAAAAGAAGCTAATCTAGATAGTGCCAACTCCAAGTTGATATAAACCCAAATGAATGATCCCTTGACAATCAGAACCCCAATACACCTTCACCCCTGTGAAAAGAAGACCTTATGTGTGCTCTGTTCCACCACAGAATGCAAAGCTTGAATATGTGTTTTGTGAAGGATCTAAAGCAAAAGAGTTTCACTTAAAATAATTCACAAAACATAAATCATTACACAGCGGAAGCTCATAAAAGACAAGAGGAATATTCAGCCAAAAAGATTTATAAGTGTTCTTGGCCGAAGCCTCTTTACATCATCTCTCTTCTCTCTTCTCTCTCTTCTCTATCCTCTTTAAATAATCTCTTACTCCAATATCAAATCCTCTATGATTCAATCATGTAAGATACAATTGAAAGATTGATACACTGCACATGTACATTGCTGCCTATATATACTCGCTACTCTGCACTAAGAGACAACAAGATAAGACAAGCAGAACTTAGCGTAGCGACGAAGTCTGTCCCTAGCTGACTGTGCACTCTTCAATGAAATTTCCACGAAGGAAGGCGCACACGCTTCTTCCTTTGAAACAACAAACTCCAAAATGTTGACTTAAACACGTGTCGCTCCACAAACACACCTGCACGCAAAATGTAACACCTCCGCACGAAATAAACAAGTGACGCGAAACGAAATAGTATGTTTCGTTCGCGGACATCAAAAGTACAGTCGCGAAACGACGTCGTACTTTTATATGATGACGCGACAATTCGCGTCAAAAAAATTCAAGTTGGAATGACGCTTCGCGAAATGTGGCGAAAACGACAATATCCCAACAATCCCCCTCTAATTGTCGGATTCGCCAAACTCTTCAAAATAATCCAAGTTTTGGTCGCCCCCTCTCAAACACATCATGTGTGGCAGCCTTTGTCAATAAATCAGCCACCTCCTCTTTTGTTGTTACGTACGAAAATACAATCCCGTTTGCCGTAACCAACTCTCTTACAAAATGCCATTGGATCCTGATGTGTTTCTTCCTCTTGTGAAACACAAGATTTTTCGCCAACGCCATAGAACTCATGCTATCAGAATAAATCGTCATACAACCAATAGGAATGCTTAACTCACATAACATCTCCTTAATCCAAATCGATGCCTTAGATGCATGACACGCAGCCATATACTCAGATTCTGTGGAACTTAACGCAACCGTAGGTTGTAGCCTAGAACTCAACGAGATCGCAGCTCCTCCGAAAATAAATGCATATCCTTACGTGGACTTACTTAAATCAAAATCGCCGCCCCAATCCGAGTCACAATACCCAACACACTCCAAATATTTTTTGTCAGAAGTAAACAAAAGTCCAAGATCAATCGTACCAACCAAGTATCGAAAGATACGTCGTACGGCCTCCTAGTGTGTCTTCTTAAGCTCGTGACAATAACGACTGACGATGGAAACCGCGGCCGAAATATCTGGACCAGTACCAACGTTAAGGTACATAAGTGAACCAACCGCCTCTCGATATGGTACGTCGATAGAATCCTCCTCTTCAAACTTACGAATGTGTAGGTTTGCATCCAACGGTGTAGAAAGCGGTTTCGCGTCAGACATACCAAATCTCTCCAAAATCTCCTTACAATATTGAGCTTGACTCAATTTAATGTTCCCCTCCTTGTCAGGTATCACTTCAATTCCCAAAATATATCGTACCTCTCCAAGATCTGCTACTTTGAAATGTAATCCAAGATAACGTTTCAACTCATTAATGCGCTCCAACTTGTCGCATGCCATCAAGAAATCATCCACATAAACGGAAAAGATGATTTGGTCAACTCCTTCACCTTTCACGTAAACTCCAGAATCGGACGTAGTCCGTACAAATCTAAACTTCAATAGTACTTGATGAAGTCTCAAATACCAAGTGCGTGGTGCTTGTTTCAAACCATATAATGACTTTCGCAAACGCCATACATTTCCTTCCTGCAAAGGAGAGACACCTTCCGGTACCTTCATATATACCTCTTCCTCCAACTCACCATTTAAAAACGCGGTTTCAACATCTATTTGATGGACGTGCTTCTTCCCCATCGCTGCAATTGCAATAATAATCCGTAGTGAGTCGAACTTCACCACGGGAGCATAAGTCTCCTTAAAATCGATTCCCTCACGTTGTTGGAACCCCTTACACACAAGCCTCGCCTTGTACTTAATTATTTCACCCGACGCTCCAGTTTTGGTTTTAAAGACCCACTTTGCATCAATCGCCTTTTTCCCCTCCGGTAATTTCACTTCCTCAAAAGTTCGATTATCAACCACCGACTTAAATTCTTTCTCCCACGCCGGTTTCCACTTACTCTCCCAATCGGTCGACCTCCTTGCCTCGACATAATATTGAGGGTCGCCGGTCATATTCTCCGTAAGTGATTGCTACAAAAGAAACTCCGTCTCCTTTGCATCGGAAAGAAAATAATGCGAATTCGATGCATTTTCCCCTTTTCGATCGTAAGTAAGTTTCTCCGGTTTCTTCCCCTTTGTAATCCGAGAGCTCCTCCTAATAACTTGCTCCTCCTCTTTTTCCTCTTTCTCTTCCTCAGATTCAATTTCAATTTCCTTCTCACTCGATTTAGAACTCAATTTAGAACTTTGAGATTTTGGAATGTTCGAAAGCACCCGGGAATCTAAAGATCCATTACTCTTACTTTCAAATTCAATTTCAACCGATTTCTTCAAATTCCTTTTCTTAATTTTTTCATTCGGTTCCACATCGGATTCCGAATCCCCAATGAACGGAAAACTCTCAATTTCACTCTCCTCATAAAAATCCAAATTTTCCTTAAATTTCCCAACGGAATTCATGGCGGATTTGAGATCCTCATGAAAATCAACATTCCGAGATTCCTCCACGGTGTGACGAGCCAGATCATACACTCCGTACAAATTCCCCTTCGCACTATAACCAACAAAAATTCCCGGCCAACACCTTGGTGAAAATTTCCCCTTCCTCTTAATTGATTCCACATAAAGCGTAGCATGACATCCCCAAATTCTCAAATGATGAACCGTGGGCTTTCTCTCACTCCATAACTCCTCCGGTGTTTTACTTCCGGAAACCGAAGTGAGTCTTCGGTTACAAATATAATTCGCCGTAAGAATCGCATCTCCCCACAAAAACATCTCTCGTCCGGAGCTATGAACCATCGCACGGACCATTTCTTGTAAGGTACGATTCTTCCTCTCGGCCACTCCATTTGACTCCGGAGAATAAAGCGCCGTGAATTGATGCCTTATCCCCCACTCCTTACAATACCCCTCAAAAACAACAAACTCCCCTCCATTGTCCGAACGAATGGACTTAAGCTTCTTATCAATTTGCCTTTCGGCCATCACATGCCATTCTTTAAATTTTTCAAATGCATCCGATTTCTTTTTCAATAAATACACCCATGACTTCTGAGAGAAGTCATCAACAATCACCAAAGTATACTTGTTACCTCCAATTGTTTCGGGTTTAATATGTCCACAAAGATCAATGTGAACAACCTCCAAAGGACTTTGAGCTCGATGCTTGATGTCTTTATTCGGATGGGATTTCCGAATTTGACATCCTTTGCTACATCCTCCGCATCCGTTCACCTTCTCACCAGATGCGAGGTCCAAACCCCTCACCGAAGAATGACGAATCATCTTCTTCAAACTTACCTCGGATGTGTGACACATTCGATGATGCCATAAGGTAAGATCACCTTTCAACTCCGAAATTTGATGTGAAATTCCCTCGGTGGGAACTTTGGATTTCAGCTTCCTCCATAAGAGCCGACTATGATTCGCATCCGTTACAACTCCTTCTCCAATTATATTCCCCTTCTCATTCCAAATCTCGATAGATTGATCACCTCTCGCAAGTAAGCTTCCACCACTCTTTTGGATTTGTGGAACGCTTAACAAATTAACCGAACCGTCCGGAATATAAAGAGTATTTTGAAGACGATACTCCGTTGATCTCTCTTGCCCATCATCATCCCATGAAATAAGATCAAGCCGAACCGTGCCAACCGTACCAACCGAAATGACATGGCCGCTTGCAGCCGTAATAAACTTTGGAACCGTAAGTTCCCTCATGTCATCAAACAAGGTGGCATCCGTGCAAACATGGTGAGATGCCCCCGTATCGATGATCCACTCTTTCTCCAAGTTTCCTCCACTACTTACCGAATCAAGGGTAAGGTTAAGAACCGGAAAATCATCACCGGTTTCATTACCATAGTTAAAGTAATTTGCATTACCGTAACCACGACCACCACCGCGGCGTCTTCCTCGGTCGCCACCTCGGGCGCCTCTATCACCTCCTCTACCTCCTCTTCCACTTCCGGAATCTACACTCTTTGCATAACATTGAGGGATCGTATGCTCCCACTTACCGCAAAAATGGCATTGCTTATCCTTATCCGGACAAGATGAAGACAAATGTCCAAGCCGGTTACACCGGTAGCATGTCACATTGGAAAGATCCGAAGGGACCTTCGGTGGACGACCTTGATCCCTCTTGTTGCCTCGGCCGCCACCACCACCTCTCGGGCCACCTCCTCTACCACCTCCTCTACCACCGGCAAAGTTAAGATCTGGGGTTTCAGGAGTAGTAGAGTTGAGAATTCCTCCTCCTCCACTTGAAGAAGCCGATGGAGTTCCCTCCGACATTTTGATAAAATTAACGGTGAATCCGAAAGTATTATCCGCCTTCGCTCGTAAAATAGCTTTAAGATGCGAAAGCTTCTCCGGCAAAGCGTTAAGAAACACGCTTAATTTATCCGCATCCAAAATTACTCGGCCATTGTTGAGTAATTGCTCGAGTATAATATTGAAGCGCTTCACGGCATCATCCATCAAATCATTTGACTTGATTTTAAAATTCATAAAATCCGTATAAACATATTGACCTTTGTTCTCAACGCCTTTCTCATATTGCTCCTCAAGTGCTTGCCAACACTCATGGGCCGTGCCGTGAGCGAGAAAATGATCGAGCACGGAAGACGTGCAATTCTTCATCAAACCGGTCGTTGCCGCAATATCTTTCAACCTCCATTGAGCACGTGCCTTGCTCTCCGTTGGCATCTTCTCCTCTCCATTGACAATCCTACAAAGCCTCTTAAGAATAAGTTGATTTGAAATGAATTTCTCCCTTACCGCATAATTGGTGCCATTAAAGGCCACAGATTTCCCCGACATATTATAATCATCTTCATTATCCAATGCCTCTTCAAAATCTGAATCTTCCTCTATCTTTGCTTTACCTTTCCTAATTCTCTCTTTTATCTCACTCTCATTAGCTCCTCCACTGAATGGATCGGCAGCCTGAAATGAAGCAAATTCTCTTTTCTCACTAGATTGAGTTTGAAATCGTGAATCTACATATCTCATTAATGTATCAAACATCTCCTCAAATTTTCTCTCCGTATTCCGGGTCTCCTCAAATTGAGAACCCGAAAAAACTGAACTCTCTTGCTCTCTCCGAAGTCGACATGGGGGAAGGAGTATTTCTATTCTTCTTCCTCCCCATGCGCTCTCTCTCGCTAACTCCGAAACACTTGCTCCGATACCAATTGAAGGATGTAAAGCAAAAGAGTTTCACTTAAAATAATTCACAAAACATAAATCATTACACAGCAGAAGCTCATAAAAGACAAGAGGAATATTCAGCCAAAAAGATTTATAAGTGTTCTTGGCCGAAGCCTCTTTACATCATCTCTCTTCTCTCTTCTCTCTCTTCTCTATCCTCTTTAAATAATCTCTTACTCCAATATCAAATCCTCTATGATTCAATCATCTAAGATACAATTGATAGATTGATACACTGCACATGTACACTGTTGCCTATATATACTCGCTACTCTGCACTAAGAGACAACAAGATAAGACAAGCAGAACTTAGCGTAGCGACGAAGTCTGTCCCTAGCTGACTGTGCACTCTTCAATGAAATTTCCACGAAGGAAGGCGCACACGCTTCTTCCTTTGAAACAACAAACTCCAAAATGTTGACTTAAACACGTGTCGCTCCACGAACACACCTGCACGCAAAATGTAACACCTCCGCACGAAATAAACAAGTGAAGCAAAACGAAATAGTATGTTTCGTTCGCGGACATCAAAAGTAAAGTCGCGAAACGACGTCGTACTTTTATATGATGACGCAACAATTCGCGTCAAACAAATTCAAGTTGGAATGACGCTTCCCGAAATGTCGCGAAAACGACAATATCCCAGCATTTTGGACAATATTCCCCACTTTGACTTTCCCACTGAATAAGTGCCACCCTGGCACGCAAAGACTCTAACCGACTACACCTCTGTGTAGCTTAGACTCCCCTGAGTCCGTAGCAAAAAGAATCACTCCCTTGAGTCCGTAGCAAAAAGAATCACTGAATTTGCTGACCCGATCAATAAGTTATGGCTGGTCAAAGATGACCTTTATAATTACAAGCTCTCTTAGAGAGAGGTACCTAAATATCACTAAGTCTTGGTCTGCCTACTCACGACTACCTACTACTAAACCCTAGTCGAATAAGAACACTATATAGTACAAGAAGGTACAATGAGAGATGTACTTATTGTACGGCCATTGTACGACAAGGTCTACATGGTGACACCTGTCAAATCGGGAGCCATGGTTCCTCCTCTCATCTTCTTTGGTATCAAATAATGTGACGCCACGTGGCACCGCGTGATGCTATCTCCGAATGCCGCCAAAAGCTCACTTCGCATGGCGACTACAATGCCGGCCGTTCGATCAAAACATATTTTACACGGTTCAGATTCGCGTAGATGCATGAATTGTTCCTCTTCGTTAGTCTGGTGTTAATTAGTTGTCACGTTAATGGTTATTAATCTTTGAAACCCGCCACGTGTATCGTTTCGATAACGCCTTAGTGGATAAGGCGTATCACTACCAAAGATCTCGATAGACTTAGGTTCAAATCTGATCTAGAGCAGCTTTTAGTTATTTGTCAGTTTGTCTGGCAATTCTCTATCTGAACACTTTTAAATACCTATTGTACCCAATGTATCTCAACGTTGATTTGGTCTAATGGCTAAAGCTAACGGCTACTAAGTTTTTCAATGGTTTGTAGGTACCAGGATCAAATCGTTAATCTGGCGGTATCTTTTTGGTACAAACTAAGTATTAGCCTATTCTCTATCTCCTTGGACATTATAGACAGCCATGGCTCTAGCTCTCTCTCCGGTCTTCAGTGATTGCAACAAGTATGGGGACTGGAGAGTTTGAGCGAGAAGCAGGCTGCCTTTGCTAACTTACTTTATTTATTTTTCCAATACAGACCTAGAAATTACATCGATTTCAACACATACCACGCTATATAAAGTAAATAATATAATGTAGTATGTTATAATATACTATTGTATACATACTATATTTTTTTAAAGTTATCGCCGATATGGAATTTGTTGCTCTCTAATCGATATATCGGGACCTTTGACTGTTCGATAACCGATAATTATCGGTATCGGTGTTATCGCGATAAATTTTTAACCGATACACAACACTACAAATTACACCCACGTCTACATCTGTCACAATTCAAAGTATTGATTTTATTATGTTATAGCGGAACGCTTTGAAAGTAGTACGTAAAAACCTTTGCTAAAAAACAAAGTAAAAAGACTAAGTTTTGGTTACATGGGAAAGTGCCCTTAGTGTTGTGTATCGGTAACCTTTGACTGTCAACCGATATGTACCTTTTTTTTACCTGCTATTAGTGGATCTATAATTTCGATATATCGGTAATGAATTTATTGCGATAGTGTACAAACGTATTTTTTTGGGTTAACTCCATACTGAGTTTGTATTATCGTGTCGTACTTCTATTCCATAAAATACGGATTGGATTACGGAAAC
This sequence comes from Zygnema cylindricum, assembly GCA_037447655.1. Classification (NCBI taxonomy): domain Eukaryota; kingdom Viridiplantae; phylum Streptophyta; class Zygnematophyceae; order Zygnematales; family Zygnemataceae; genus Zygnema; species Zygnema cylindricum. The sequence continues at coordinate 103,606 of JBBHKE010000277.1, read as the reverse complement.
TCTCACCCCCCCTTCCCCCACCCCTACGGTTTGTGCACTCATCCCCCCCCCCCCCCCCCCCCCCCCCTCCACTCCCCCCAACGACATATTGGCAATAACAACTTGTTGCTCCTAGAGCAATTAACGAGCCTCTTACATGTTTGATAACCGATAATGTGAGTTATCGCAATAATTGGACTGTGGAAAAACCCAACCCCCTTCCAACACTCTGCGGTTTGTGCCCTCACCACCCCTCCCCCCCCCCGCCCACGACATATTGGCAATAACAATTTGTTGGTCCCGAAGCGATATATCAAGCCTCCTAGACATTTGATAATTGATAGTTCAGTTATCAAAATTATCGCGATAAGATATTTGCCCGATTCACAATAGCACTTATACAGGTTATCTAGCCCCGGTCGCGAAGCCTTCCCACGATACACGTTATTTGGGCGCGCACCGATTCGGACTCGACACTGGTTTTTATCAAGTTTTGGTAATTAAGATGGGACATCCATTAGACGGTACCAATAAACGTACAGACAGGTTCACTAGTAGTAATATCTTGTAGAATCCTCCATTATGTTGTGCCTGTAAACAACTTTTCACCTGTGTTTTATTCTTATTGGTACCACGTACCCTTGTGTTCAGACGTTAAAAATCATCAAAGATTCTTCAAGCCCCAAAGTGTGAATGGAATATCTGCACGAGTGGACGAAAATTAAAATTTGTAAAAGTGTACGAATGTGTCATATTTGAACGTGTATTATACCATCGAATTAACTTTGTTGTACATTTTTGAAACCCAAAATCCTTTCCGCGAAGATCAGTGGATGCCAAAGGGAGCGTCAAAAAACAATATTTCGACGAAGAATTTTTCTCGGCCTTTTATGGTTCGCACCCACTCTAGCAGAAGGCACATGGCCTATACAACACGTAATCATTGCGCGTGCATCGTGGATCTTTTTTTTGCTTTTCTAAGTGTATCAATTGTACACGTCGAGTGTGTGGCTAGTGTCCTCGCAAAGACACTACCCGCACACTTGATGGTTTGAGCGATTGCTTCTAGGATTCTAAAAAACAGAAAATCCGACGGTGAAGTTTTACGCCCATAAGCTTCGAGAAACCTGATATATCTCTCGAAAAGGTGTTTGCCAAAAAGAAAGAATAATTTGGTACGAAATGGTACACAACAGTATGACATCTAGTAAGCATTTCACTTGTAAGGTTAGTTTTTTGTGGGGTCTTGGCCCTCGTTTTCTCATCATGCTTTATTTTGATCGTGTAACATTTTCTCTTCTTTCTCTTTTGTTCAATTGATGATTATAAATTATGGACACGAGACACCCTCTATTTGTATGTGGGAGGTATAACGATTGTATTTATTATTGCCATTTTTTTAATTTAAACTATTTTTCGTATTTTAATGATATGGAGGAACAAAAAGAATTAAAATAAAAAGATGACGTTAAAGGGGAGAAGGAGAAAAAGGAAGAGAGAAAAGAGAAGAAAGGGAAGAAGGAAAAAAAAGTAAAAGTAAAAATTACTTTTATCAAACAAAGTTTCCAGATGCCAAAAACATGGAGAAAATAAAAAAGATTTGGTAAAAAAACCCATCAAAAGTTGTGAAAGTTATACTTTAATGTTATTCACAAAAATACAAAAAAACATTTATTTTCAGATTTCACAAATTTCTGCATTTTAAATAACCCATATTGTTAGAAATGCGTTCAATATCAACCCTAACTTTACAATCTTGAGCCATTTGAACGTATCACAATATTCTATTTCGAAAATTTGAAGTTTCAGCCAATCAGGAGAATCTTTCCACCTCGTCCCTCCACCTGTCCAATCACATTTTTTTCATTTTAATCACATTTTTTATAATTTGCATTCAGCAAATGCACATGAAGATTGAGTTAAAATAATAATAATAATAATAATAATTCATAGAAGGAAAAGACTCCAGATATAAATACAAAAAGGCAGAAGTAAAGAAAACATGGCCAAAAAAAAAAAAGAGGCAGAAAAAAAGAAAGAAACATGGAAAAACAAAGGAAAAACAAAGGGAAAACATGGATTAAAAAAACAAAACAAATAAATAAATAAAAAAAAGAAGGTAGAGGGAGGGTCGGGAAGAGAAGGGAAGGGATTTTTTTGTTATTACCCCTTGTTTTTGAAGAGCTTCTTTGAATAACGACAAATCCATTTTTTCACCGACAAAAGGTTCGATAACTTTTGTTTCCAAAAGACCCATCACATCCGAAAATACTTTTTCGATTTTTTCACTCGAGAGAGCTCGAAGATAAAGAGTGAGCCAAAATCCCTTTATCACAACTCCTCTGGAAAATAGGCAAAAAGAAAAATGTTTATTTAAACAGGTCTTTTTGGGGTTTTTTTTTTGAGGGAGGAGCTTTGAGGCAAAGAAATGATAAATTTTATAAAAATTGATATTAAAAAATGAATTAGAAGAAAAATATATGAACGGGAATAAATTAACTACATCAACGGAAAGGTTTAAAACATTAAGTTTTTTGACATATGACAAACAACATGGTACATTATATTTGTACATTTTGTAAAGAAGTACACAATGGTACCTTTTGTAAAGAAGTACATGCAAAAAAGTACACAATTGTACAGTTTGTACACAAATTCACACCGTTTATATCATTTCCTTGTAAAAAAAAGTACAAAAATATAGATATTTTTTTATAAAACAGGGAAAAAAAACCAGGGAAATAAAAAAGGATCAGAGATATACCTAAAAAGAACATCTGGAACGTTTGCCTGGAAACTTAATCCTCCCATCGCTCCATAAAGAAGAACCTCTCCTCCATCTCTTACAGAAGAGGCTACTTTCTGTTAATCCCACAACCATCTTTTTATAATTTGAATCAATTTTTGTTTCTAATATCCACAACTGATTTCAATCTTCAGAAAATGGTTTTCAAAAAATCGTTTCAATGTCCATAATTGGTGTTTCTTAATTTCAGGACATCCTACAACGAGTTCTCTATGATTGGCTTCAGTTTTCAAAGAAGAGTTTCAAATTCAATAAAACAGTTTCAATTTCCGTCATAATTTCAGCATTTAGAAATAATTTCAAGTTCCACAGCTCGTTTTCCTCATTTTTTAATCTAACAACCATTTTCATAACTGCTTTCAATTTCCCACTCAAGTTTTATTTCAAGTTTGATTTCCATTAAGTTGTAATCCTTAATATTTTAAAAAAATTGTACGCCTTTGACATGTTGAAAAGGTACCATATTCTCTCTCACTTCCCATAGAGAGAGGGAGAGGAAGTGTTAAAATACAATTGTAGTACAACAGAATTACGTTAGTTTTGATGAATGGAAGTTCGGTATCCAATTCCGGGTGAGTGTAAGTTACAGAGAAAGTTGCGAGGTTAAACTCCTTTGTAATTTAATATTTGTGGGTAAACATTAACCATTAATCATAATTACCCCAATAATGTCTCCCGCGACGCAATCGATGGCCCCATACGCTCCTTTTCCGTTGGTAATTTCTTTTACTCGAGAAACAATATCTTCGTCAGTCGAAGAAATGACTTCGTCGGCGCCAATCGCTTTCAGTTCTTCTTTTTGAGCCGATCTCCTCACAATGTTTATGGTCTAAAAACAACAAGAGGAAAAACCAAAAACAAAAATGGGACAACAACAGAAACTCACATAAACGAAAACCACGAAAACAATAATAATATTCGATACCCAAAATCAAACATCACACATCAAATATCACAACTCACTAAAATACGAACCCAAAAAAGAAAGAAGGAAGAACATAATCAAAATTCCGACACCAGAACCTGAACATTACACATTAGACACCAAAAGACACAAAAATAAAACTCAGTTAAAAAAAAAAATACACAAAAAAAAACACACACTTAAAAAAACATACCGAAAAGAACACCAACAAAAAAAATAATAATAATATAATACCTTAAGTCCGCGATGTTTTGCGACAGAAATTAACATGCGACCAAGAACTGATCCGGCGGCGGTTTGAAGAATATATTCTCCTTTTGGGGCATTTATCACCTCCAACATTCCTACAACTAAAAAACTCCAAAAATAGAACCGGAGATCCCAACAAAAACAAGAAAAAAAAGACAAATAGAAGAAAAAGAAAAAAATATTTAAAGAAAGCGAAAAAAATCGCGTTCATTATTGGGCAAAACAGGGCAAAGATCTGATGGAGAATTATAAAATTTTAATGTTTCACCTGGCCGTTCAATCTACAAAAGAACAGATTGAATACAAATTACAAATTGTAAATATTTAACGTTTGCTTGTAAAAAAAAAATCGGAAACCAAAAAAAGTACAAAAAAACCAAAAAAAATACGAAAAAAAAAAAAAAAAAAAAAACAAAAAAAAAAAAAAAAAACAAAAAAAAAAAAAAAAAAACAAAGAAAAAACACAAAAAAACAAGAAAACCAAAAAAAACACAAAAAATAAAAAAAAGTACAAAAGTACCTGTAATGGGATTAACCACAAACTGGGCGGCGGCTTCGTCGGAAACGGTATCGGGAACCGGTACAGCAAATTGTTCGTTTACGATTACATATTCTTGCCAGGATCCCTGACCTTCCGACACAGTTTCTCCGAGGATCGGAATCACACGTTGACCGGCTTTGACTTTTGAAACGCCTTCACCAACCTGAAAAACGATCATCACATAAAAGGATTGAAAAAAAAAAAAAGAGAAAGAAGAGAGAAAGAAAGAGAGAAAGAACGAGAGAAAGAAAGAGAGAAGATAGAGAGACAAAGGAAAAGAAAGGGAAAAATTATCGTCGCGTAAAAAAATTGGAAAAACGGATAATAAAAAGAGAAAGGAGAGAGAAGGAAAGAGAGAAAATAGAAAGACAAAGGAAGAGAAAGGGAAAAACAATCATTGTATAAAAAGATCGCCATGTGAAGGTAAGAAAACGACAAAAAATAGGAGACAGAAAAGTAGCAAGAGAGAAAGAGAGGAAGTATACAATACAAACGTACAACCAAATAGTACAAAGTACTTTGTACTAATCGAAAATGCCTTTAAGGTACAAACAAAATCCCAACATCCAGTACGAATCTATTTAATAGTTTGTCATTTTGTAAGATTAACGACACTTAATGGATTTTAGAATTGTTACTGAAAAATTTTGCCACGAAGTTAACCAATCTTGTCAGAAGTTTGCAAGATTTTGAAGGTTTTTGAAATATTTTGAAAGATGTTGAAAGATTTCGACGGATTTTGAAGGATTTTTGAAAGGATTTTGAAAAAAAATTGAAGATTTCGAAGGATTTTTGAAGGATTTTGAAGGATTTTGAAGGATTTATGAAGAATTTTGAAGGACTTTGAAGGATTTTTGAAGAATTTTGAAGGAATTTTGAAGGAATTTTGAAGGATTTTGAAGGATTTTTGAAGAATTTTGAAAGATTTTGAAGGATAGTAGATTATTTTTGGTATTTTTTGCCGTTGCTACAGACTTTTAAAAAAAAATCAGTTGATCGCAGCAAAATCGCGATGTGATGACGTGGATCACTTTCACACGAAAGTAATGTTAGACGTCGTAACATTGGACATACTTGAGGAAAAAAAAAATGAGGCGAAAAAAACAAAAAAAAAAAAGATTCTATCCTAAAAATGTATTATAGCAAAATCTTTAAAAATCTTGCAAAACAATTGCGATACGCAACAAAATACATTATGTAACAAAATGCATTACACGACAAAATGCAGTACATGACAAAATACACTACACGATAAAATACATTACATGACAAAATACATTATGTGTAACATTTGGACCAGTCAATTTCAAAAAACAACAAAAACCCACATAAAATTATGTTAAGGGGACGTTGAGATTTTTTTTTGTCGTAAAGTGCATTTTCGATTAATACAATCAGAATTGTACTATTTCGGTGCACAATTCGGTACGCTTTCACTAAAAGACAAAAAAATGGTGGATTGGTAGCGGTTTTAGAAATTCGCCAAAAATAAATAAAAATTGGGCAGAACAGTCCCCTTTTTTAAAAATGTGAGGCCCCATTTTAAAAACTCTTAAAAAAAATTTTTTTTTGGGATAAAAACGACAAAAAAATAGCATATTTTCTCCTCTTTTTTTTTTTTTTTTCATCCTTTTTTTACTCTCATGAACTGCTCTAATTTTTTTTTCCATTATTATAAAATAATCTCCGATTTCCCATTTTTTGAAATGCCCAAAAAACAAAAATTATTGATTTCTTTAGCTGTTCTAAGAAGGGAAATTGAGGAATAAATTGAAACAATAATTGATAACAATTGATGCAATTATTGAGGTACAAAAATAAAATAAAATTGAGGATATAATTGAGGGTATAATTGAGGATATAATAGAGGCATTAATTGAGGCATTAAATGGGTTTTTAATAGGAGTGAAAAAACATAAAAAAATAATTTATTTCTAAAATTAATTTATTTTTTATCGCTCATCAGAATTTCTTTGTCAAATCCGATACATTAAAACATCCGCGGTTGAAACCAGAAAACCGCAAATCGGATCAGTTGAAAAAGGAAGGAGGGGGGAAGGAGAAGGGGGTGGAAACGGATACAGATGGGACGGGAATCCATGTATCGAAAAACAGACGGAAAAGCGATGTGGAATCGACATGGATCATGGACGGAACTTGCGAATAACATATGATCTAAAGAAAAATTAAAATTGATAGTTGAAATTTACAGATATCAAAAATCCAAAAGTAAAGGTATTTTACTAAAAAGACCTTTTCTTCTTTTTCATAATTATTTGAGCTAAGAAAAAACAACCACAAGCTCTCTCTCTCTCTCTATCTTGTCTCTTGATTTATTTTGTCTCTAATCTTTGATTATTTCCTTGATTTTGTAGTTTTCTCCATTTTGGCTTTTTCTTTAGTTTTTCTTTATTTTTATTCTTAAGCTATTTTCATGGCTTCAATGTTAAATAGTAATTAATATAATTTTTTAAACAGTAATTTTTTTCTTCTTATAGTAAATTTTTAATATATTAATATGTTACAGTAATTATACGAAGAAGGAGAGTACAAGGAATAAGAATTATTCAAAAAAAACATGAGACTGACAATATGAAGAATCTAGAACAGTAAAAATAAGTAAATGTAGGAATAAAAAAAAAAAAAAAAAAAACTCACGTGACTCGAACGAGTACTTCTCCAGATTTTGGAGTCGGCTTCGGCAAATCTTCGACAAAATTTGCCGCTTCGATGTATTTCTCGGGACCCAAAAATCCACTCAACTATTAAAATCCAGATCCTCTCCTTTCCTCTCCTCCCTCCCTCCCTCCCTCCTCCTCCCTCCCCTCCTCCTCCCCCCCCCTCCATCCTCCCCCCCCTCCATCCCCCCCCCCCCCCCTCCCCCTCCCTCCCTCCCTCCCCTTCCTCCTCCCCCTCCCCCTCTCCCCCCTAAGGTTATCTTTTCAAAATTACAAAACCCTTCAAATTGAAAAAGTCAGTCCTAAAAGTCAAACTTTCACCTGCACTGCCCGAACCATGTTTGACTTTTTTTTAGTGCGTACTGAAAAATAAAGATCCTCCTTTGTATCGTAAACAAAAAACTCAAAAGTAAAAACGCGAGGCTTCAGAAAAGAAGGGAAGGAAAAAAAAAAAAAAGTAACGAATAGAGAGAGAGTAAAATAGACAGGTGAGAGAGAGAGGGAGAGGGAGAGAGAGGGAGAGAGAGAGGGAGAGAGAGAGGGAGAGAGAGAGGGAGAGAGAGAAAAACTTGGGAAACTGCGACCTTTTGAATGCCGAAAAATGATAATTTTAGATTCTTTGAACCTGCGCCTAGCAGCTGCTGGGCTCTTTCGTACACCATCCGTACAATAACTGTACGGTTTTACGTATTTGGTCCTATTTGTCGTTTTGCTCTCGGTTCGTGGGAACAGGACAAGCAAACGCAGACCAGACAAAACCTAATATTTAGCGTATTCACGCATTTGAAATTTTGAACTTTCGAACGTACTGTAAAATACGTATTTAGTCGTATTGAATTATTGATGTTTCTGCGTATATAGTTTCTATGTATGTACGCAGTTGATTCCTGCTGAGTCAGCAGTACAGTACACCGTGTATCGCTATTAGTGTTTATGATTTTTAAGCCACTTAAAACATCTTTTCTCCGTACATATATGTCGGATTTTGGATCTAACGGTTGCGATTGAAAGGTAAGATTCTTAGCTTCCGATTGGCGGTCTCAAATTGAAAATCGGACAAGTGTGTACGGAGAAAAGATGTTTTAAGTGGCTAAAAAAATATTAACCCTAATAGCGACACACGGTGTACCAAACTGTCAGTGGATTGGTGGCGAATTTTAAACGAACCAACGAACCTAGGATGACGTGGCACCCAACAGGAAGGAGAAACTGGCCTAGAAATTACACAAGGACTGACTACAGTACTGTACTCTTTTGGCGGCTAGTGCTTAGTAACTGGGAGGAATATTCAGGGAACCATACGTTGTGGTGCTTTCTGGGCGGCAGGCCGTCACTAGAGCGTTTTACAGATCGACACGCGTCGCCTTATGACCTCTTTAGGATCTCATGGTGACAGAAGAGCTGACAGAAGAGCAGCAGGGGGGAAATGCCCAGGAAGTTCCGTAAATTACCGTTGCAAGTCGTACGGATGAGTGTAACAGACCTTTTGCAATCTCAGCCGCCAAACGAACATTTTGACGGTTGGGATGTGAAAAAAGGTTTAGAGCTTGTTGGGCCCAGGGTGGTTTAAGGTGGACCTTTCATTAGCGAAAAAGTGAAGTTGTTTAATACACGTCGTACGTTTTCGTATTATTTCGTACCTTTTTTTTTTGTCAATCGAAGCATGTTTACAAAACCGTGAATCGTAATTAGCGTCAATATTTTTTTCGCCACTGAAAACATCTTTTCTCCGTACACACTTGTCCAATTTTTCAATTTAAAACCGCCATTCGTAAGCTGAGAATATTTCCTTTCAATCGCAACCGTCAGATCCACACTCCGACATGTGTGTACGGAGAACCGATGTTTGAAGAGAAAAAAAAACATTAACGCTAATTACAATTCACGGTTTTTGTACTGGATAACTTCAAGGATTCTCCAAGTGTATGGGGCGTAAGTCGTGACCGTTGGATGTTTCGCTTTTTAAAATCGTGTCCTCGCGAGGACATTAACCACAGAAGACACGTGGACATTAGTCACATAGTAGGCTTGTACACATAGATGTCTCACACGCATAAAACGCACGCATGAAACGCCCAAAAAATAACGAATATGCGCATGAAACAAAATTCGAAAATTTATAAAATGCGTTGACCGACTTTGACTTTATAAATAAATAATAAAATATTAAAACATCTAATTAAAAATACTGTTTTACGTTAATACGTATACTTTTTAATTAGCGTTAGCTACTTTAACTTCGACTGTTTTTAAAAAGTGGAATGTACAAATTCTGTCAGTTCGTACTAAAACTCTTCATTATTTTTTACAGACGTACAAAATGAGTGTCAAAGTAACGGCGTCGACAAGGGAAATTGAGTGCGTCGCCACTGAAAAGCGTACTCAGATTTTAATCCAAGCCATAAAGACAAAGGAAAATCACAAAAACCTGTTCGCACATGTTCAACTGTCGAATATGTGAACACAGACTATAGGTTTTGTTTAATTAGCGTTAATTGCTCCAATTTTGACTTTATTAAATATTTAAATAGTGGTGTAAAAAGTGAATCAGTTCGTATGAAAACTGCTCATTATTTTGTACAGACGTACAGAATAAGCCTCAGATAAAGGCGTCGACACAGGAAATTGAGTGCGTCGCCACAGAAAAGCGCACTCGGATTTGAATCCCAGCTATGAAGACGAGGAAGGAGAATCACGAGAACCTGTTCTCACATGTTCAAGCGTCGAAATGTGAACATAGACTATCGCGGCTACATCCAAATTAGTGTTAAGTGTGTATGAATTAGCGTTAGTTTTTGAATTTTTGTTGGGTTAGGCCATTAACCCAAAATAGAGTTTAACTTTAGTGGCAATTCACGGTGTACGTTCAACCCTTTGTTTGAATATGTCCGTACATTATTATCGTACATTTAGTCCGTACGAAAAGTATACGCATTTTACGAAAGGTTCTAAATCTATAAAAAATAACGAAATTTCGTAAAAATGTCAAGATCTGTACGAATGAGACATCTATGCTTAAAAATTGGTACACGTGAAAAAAAAAATATCCACGATGAACACGCGATGACGAGCCTACACGTCGTACAAGCTATGTGCCTTCTAACACGGCGGATGCAGGTCTACCGAAAGTTTTAACCCCAGCTGGTTGTCTCGAGTCAAAAATCGGTTGTCTCAAGTCAAAAATCGGGCATGTGTGCTCGTAACAAATATGTTTTAAGTGGCGGAAAAAAACAATAAAACTAAAGACGATACGATACACCTGTCTACATCTTACACCATGAATCGCTATTATTATTATTAATGATTTTTTCGCCACTTAAAACATATTTTATCCATACACACATGTCGAATTCAGGTTCTGACGGTTGCGATTGAAAGGTAACCCTCTCACCTTCTGATTAGCGGTCTCAAATTGAAAATCGAACAATTGTGTACGGATAAAAGATGTTTTAAGTGGAGAAAAATTCATTAACACTAAGGGTACAGTCCCATGTAGTTGTAACTTAGCGCACTAACTTCGTATTTTTGCGCGGATCCGGCGGACCCGGATTTCAGGTGTTTCTATTTGTTTTCTCAAAATTGTTACTTAACTTTGTGACGATTGTATACGTCGACAATATCTGTGACGGCTGTCACCGTGTACAATCTCTCATGCCGCACCTTATTTGTTTGAAACTTTTTGAAGCGCTGCAAGACGCATTGTAATTTTTGAAACGATTTGGCATGTCGCATGTCATTGCGTGACGCCATAGACAAACAACCTTGCAGCCATAGGTGTACGACATGCCTTTGCGTAAACCCCTCCCGTACAGCCGCCATGACTTCGTAGACTTTTCACCTTCGCATAAAAGGCTTGAATCTCGGGGTCTTGGAGTCCTCCACCGAGTCTTTTGGTTGCGTTCTACCGACAACGTGTCTCAATTGCACTTCAACGGGCGCAAGCTTCGGCTCTCCTTTGACTTAGCACAATAGCTGAAGACGAGCAAGGTCTTCTAGACGTTCCACCAAAAGACTTGGTTCACATCTATGATCTCCATGGTTGTGGACCATAGTTTGTCTAGAGGTAGTCTAGTCTAGGTTTTTTCATTTTGTCAGCGGTCTAAGTCTGTTGTTGTTATGTTTTGGTTCTTTCCTCTTGTTAGTATTGCTCTGTTTCGTTTCAGTTTTTAGGCGTAGATTAATTTTTTGTGACTCTTGTAGTCTCCAAATGTTTTTTTTCAGTTTTACTTTTTTTGTACTCAGATGGTTTTGCCATTGCAATTTTTGCAATAAAGACTTTCTCACTTCGCAATTTTTTCAGCTTTACGTGAATTGACGCTGCACCATCGAGACCCTTTCAGAAAAAATACCGTAGAAGGTGCATGCGCACAAAAACTAACAGCCCTGTACTTTTTTCAGCCGACAAAAACTTTTGAAAATTTTTCACACACGTGGGAATATGTTTTTTTATTTGTGTAAATGGTTTTTCTTTGCTTAAAGCATATTGCCGATGTGATTTATGATAAGTTTGAAGATGACGTGAGAGTAGGTCGGAAAAACAGAATACGACAATTTTTTATACATCATAAGTTTGACAATGACGTTAATTGTACTCTATATATTTGCGATTTCTTTGTACGATCGCAACTTTGACAGTACGGTGCTAAGTTTGAAAGGAAAACGACAGAAAAAAACCCGAACTTGCCACATGGGGCCTATCCTAAGGGTACGACCCAATGTAGTTGTAACTTAGAGAACTTACTTTATATAATATTGTGGATCGAACTGACCCGGATTTCAGGTGTCTTTATGTGTTAACTCGAAATTGTTACTCAAGTTTGTGACGATTGTATATGTCAACAATACTCGTGACGTTTATCATCGTGTACAATTTGTCTTTGCCGCACCGCATTTTTTCAGAACTTTTTGAAGCATCGCAAGACACATCGTAATTTTAGAAACGATTCGGCACGTCACATGTCATTGCGTGACATCGTAGACATACAGCACAACAGTCGTGGTTGTACAACATGACTTTGTAAACCTCTCTTGTCCGGTCGCCATGACTTCCCAAATTTTTCATTTTTCGCAGATTTTTCAACTTTGCGTGAAATGACACTGCGGCCTCGAGGCCCTTTGCCAAAAAAATCCGTACAAGGTGCATGCGGAGAAAAACAAAAACTGTACAACGTGCGTGCGGACAAAACGAACAACTCTGTATTTTTTTCAGTCGTAAAAAACTTTTGAAAACCCTTCACACGTGGGAATATGTTTACCTGTTTATGTAAACAATTTTACTTTGGTTAAATACATTGCCGATGTGGTTTCTGATAAGTTTGAAGATGACGTGACAGTGGGTCGAAAAAACACAAGACAAATTTTCGTACATCCTAAGGGTACTTTTGCATGTGATAAAGTTGCAGTTATTTTCTGTCATTTTCCTCCATAACTTATAAAAAAACAAGAAAATCCGCAGCCGTACCAAAAAAATGAAATTACCACCGTACAAGTTGTATTACGTTAAAACTTTATGTGTAGTATAGTTTGTCCTCTAGCGCGTTTCGACCCGATTTCGCGTCCTTCCAGCCCATCTTCAAACTTTATATAAAATCACCTCGCGAGGTGATTTTAAATAAAGTTCAATGAGGCGAGCAAATAGGCAAATGTCGTCGCACGCGTTATAAGTTTTTGACAATTTTTGTGCCCGCATAACCAAAAAAAAACCCACTGCACATTTCCAACCCGTTCGTGACTTTTTTTGTCCGCTTTTTTTTGCACAGGGCCGTGGAGGGGTCTCGACCAACGGACGCCATTTTGGAAAAGCGTAGTCGATGAAAACGCCTCTCTCTCTCCCTCTCCCAATAGCGCCTGTATCTCACGAATCTTGCAATGGAAAACGTCAATAATGATATCAAATGAAAGATCTCTAAAAACCATTTTTTTTTAATATCTTTGGGCGTTTTTTTTGTTGAAGGTCATGGACATTTTGACTTGGCTGTGCACCACTCCCACTAGGCGTCACACTTGCACCAGCAGGGACTGAGCCATTAGTAGACATGGCAGCAGAAACAAACCCAAAGAGAATACCTATTTGACTAGATCTATGTTGTAAGATATGTAGCTTTAAGTGAGAGAGGTCTTACAACCAGACAAACATATACCACAGCCAAAATAACGACAATAGAACAGAAAACACCTTAAAGTGCACTTAGTGCTCTCATTTCCTTAAACTCTGTGTAGAATGTACATTTTGTATCAAATTGATCATTCCTAATTTAATTAAATACTTTAAAGATCTTCAAAATATCTAAAACGTATGTACAAGGTTCACTAGACAGTCTTTTGACAAAAATCTAAGTGTATGGACCAGAATTGTCCACTAACAATATCTATACCCTAATAATCCGGGTGATTCTTATCACGTCCACATTCATTGGCCGCCCTACACACTAATTTACTTAAAGATAACTATCCGCGTAGATACTAGAAAAATCCACACTAAATTTGGTCAATATTGAACAGTTCGTATTCAAAAAATATTTGAAGTCATAGACTCAAATTTCTAAGACTTACTAAAGCTTACTTTTCATTACTCCCCTTAAGCTTTAGAAGACTTTCTCACTTAGACCACATGCTTTTATGCTGTACTCCAACTTAGGAGCAGAAAGGGCTTTTGTGAGCATGTCCGCAACCATTTTCTCATCAAGCAAATAACGAAGTTTGACCACTTTTGCAAATACTTTCTATCGTACCAAATGTAGCGGAATGTCCATATGTTTACTCTTAATATGGTGACTTGGGTTTGTAGCCACAGAAATGGTTGCCTGATTGTCGCACCACATTATTTGTGTCCCGTGTTGCGTAAAACCCAATTCTTAAAGAAATTACTTAATCCATTGCAACTCTTTCAAAGCTGCGCTTGCAGCCATGTATTCGGCTTCCATAGTTGATTGTGCCGTGACCTTTTGAAGTTTACTTCTCCAACTACAAGTTCCACTTTGAATCTGAATGACATACCCAGTTGTAGACTTCTTACTAGGCACATCACCATAGCTAGCATCACTCCAAGTATTAATGCTAACTTTGTCCCCTCCCAAAGTAAGCCAAAGATTTCTAGTCCCAACAAGATACCTTAAGACCCTTTTTGCTGCCTCCCAGTCTCTCTTTCGTGGGTTTTGCAAACTTCTGCTCAATACACCAACAGCTGCAGCTATATCAGGCCTAGTACAATTCATGAAGTATATCAGACTTCCTACTACTTGTCTACTTGTCTGTAAGGTACTTGAGACATAATTTTTTGCTATTCTGCACTAAGTTCCTCATCTATTATTACTTTAAACTCATGCTCCTTTCCTTCAAGTTTTTGCTTATATTCTTTAGGAGTTGCACAACCTTTGGCATTATCCAAGCCAAATTTTTCCAACATGTTTCCTATCGTTTCTTTTTGAGTTAGCCTAATTATTTTCTTTTCTCTATCTCTTTCAACTTGTATTCCTAGGATATATTTTGCCTCACCCAAATCCTTCATTTGAAATTGTGAAGTATGAGCATGTTTTCTTTAGCAATTCCTTCTTTGTTCCTACTAATTAGTAGTAGATCATCAACATACCCAGCAATGAATATCATCTCATCACGATTATCACCACACATCACATATACTGAATGATCAGAACTAATTCTAGTAAATCCTAATCGTGTCAAGAACTCATATAATTTTCTGTTCCACTGTCGCGGAGCTTGCTACAAGCCATACAAAGATTTTAAAAGTCTGCACACCAAATTTTCTTTTCCTGCTTCCTCATAACCCTCTAGCTGCTTCATATAAATGACCTCATCTAAATCACCATTCAAAAAAGCAGTTTTGACATCCATTTGGTGAATGTCAAAATCCTCTATGGCAGCTAGTGTAAGTAAGATGCAGAGAGATGGAAACCTTACAACAGGTTTTTATACATCATAAGTTTGACAATGACGTTAATTGTACTCTATATATTTGCGATTTCTTTGTACGATCGCAACTTTGACAGTACGGTGCTAAGTTTGAAAGGAAAACGACAGAAAAAAACCCGAACTTGCCACATGGGGCCTATCCTAAGGGTACGACCCAATGTAGTTGTAACTTAGAGAACTTACTTTATATAATATTGTGGATCGAACTGACCCGGATTTCAGGTGTCTTTATGTGTTAACTCGAAATTGTTACTCAAGTTTGTGACGATTGTATATGTCAACAATACTCGTGACGTTTATCATCGTGTACAATTTGTCTTTGCCGCACCGCATTTTTTCAGAACTTTTTGAAGCATCGCAAGACACATCGTAATTTTAGAAACGATTCGGCACGTCACATGTCATTGCGTGACATCGTAGACATACAGCACAACAGTCGTGGTTGTACAACATGACTTTGTAAACCTCTCTTGTCCGGTCGCCATGACTTCCCAAATTTTTCATTTTTCGCAGATTTTTCAACTTTGCGTGAAATGACACTGCGGCCTCGAGGCCCTTTGCCAAAAAAAATCCGTACAAGGTGCATGCGGAGAAAAACAAAAACTGTACAACGTGCGTGCGGACAAAACGAACAACTCTGTATTTTTTTCAGTCGTAAAAAACTTTTGAAAACCCTTCACACGTGGGAATATGTTTACCTGTTTATGTAAACAATTTTACTTTGGTTAAATACATTGCCGATGTGGTTTCTGATAAGTTTGAAGATGACGTGACAGTGGGTCGAAAAAACACAAGACAAATTTTCGTACATCCTAAGGGTACTTTTGCATGTGATAAAGTTGCAGTTATTTTCTGTCATTTTCCTCCATAACTTATAAAAAAACAAGAAAATCCGCAGCCGTACCAAAAAAATGAAATTACCACCGTACAAGTTGTATTACGTTAAAACTTTATGTGTAGTATAGTTTGTCCTCTAGCGCGTTTCGACCCGATTTCGCGTCCTTCCAGCCCATCTTCAAACTTTATATAAAATCACCTCGCGAGGTGATTTTAAATAAAGTTCAATGAGGCGAGCAAATAGGCAAATGTCGTCGCACGCGTTATAAGTTTTTGACAATTTTTGTGCCCGCATAACCAAAAAAAAACCCACTGCACATTTCCAACCCGTTCGTGACTTTTTTTGTCCGCTTTTTTTTGCACAGGGCCGTGGAGGGGTCTCGACCAACGGACGCCATTTTGGAAAAGCGTAGTCGATGAAAACGCCTCTCTCTCTCCCTCTCCCAATAGCGCCTGTATCTCACGAATCTTGCAATGGAAAACGTCAATAATGATATCAAATGAAAGATCTCTAAAAACCATTTTTTTTTAATATCTTTGGGCGTTTTTTTTGTTGAAGGTCATGGACATTTTGACTTGGCTGTGCACCACTCCCACTAGGCGTCACACTTGCACCAGCAGGGACTGGATGTCGATCTTGTATCGTTCTAGCATTGAGTTCCCGGTAATCGCCGCACATCCGACGATCGGTAAAGTTTCATTCGGCATCTTTTTTCCTAGGCATGACAGTGGGTGCTGCAAAAGTAGAATCCGACCGATAAATGAGGCCAGCTTCCTCCAATTCAGAGCACCGTTGGTCCACTAATTCCCTTTCCGTTTCAGATAAGGCATGCTTTGGCTTGAAAATGGGGCGATCGTCTTCGAGATCTATAGACATTTTATACGTGGTATGGCAACCAAGATCATTCATAGAGAAAGCAAAAGCGTCGATATTTTGCAGGATCACTTTGTTTAGTAGATCATTTTCAGATTGAGAGAGATTAGAGCCAAATTTCCATTTAGGAGTTTTCGAACCTTTAATCGTCATTGCTTCCATGGCTTGTGCAAAAGCTAGCTGTTCATCTGCGATAAGTGACTGACCTAATGAGTAAACAACCGGTGTTTCTTGTAAGCAGTTTGTCCAATGGTGCCAGCTGCGAGTAGAAAAGGCTGCAGTCCAGTGAGGAGGTGTTGACATATGACTAGAGGGAGCAGATTGGGCAGCAGTATATGCCGGAATGGACCATGACATGTGTCTAGGGTTCAAGAAATCGTAGATTGTGACATCAGGAGAAGGTTTTTATAAAGGATGGGAAAAGGAAAAATTGAGAAGGTGTCCCTCTAAGGGTGACGATGTGTTTAGAAATTGGTGGTGCATTCCCCCCCCCAGCTGGTTGAGACGGATGGGTTTGTGCGTAACGACCTGCTGCAAACCGGAGGCCTAAGACAAATGAGAGGGATTGAGGGTCCATGACACGACCTAAAAGGATGCAGCGCTGTCAATCTGTGATAACATAGGCTGCCGTAGTGTTGGGAAGGAAATGCATAAGGTGTTCTCGTTTTGTGGCTGTAGGTTCATCTAGGCCGCCTATGTGAATATTTTTGAGCACGCCGAGCCCATCACCAAAGAAGGCGTGACAGTGTGGATAAGACACTAGAGTGGGGAGAACTTTGAGTGGTTGGCCTGAGACGTTAATGTTGTAATTCGGTGGGTGATCAAGCTGCGAACAGGTTTGGACTTTGTGAAAAGGAAGAAGTGCAGTCCGAATATCTGTAAAAAGAGGTTTGACAGAAAGATTTCCTTCGCTAAGCCGTCCAATATCAATCAAGTTGGTCCAATTAGATTGAACCCGATGAGCTAACGACCCGTGACGAGCGACATCAATGATAAGAGGAGGACTGATTAATGCCTCTATCTGCTTGTAATCAGCTAACACTGTAGGTCGAGGATCGTTATAGGCTGCCACGTTTTCTATAATATATCCCAATGGGCGATCGAAAGATTGCAAAAAATGCATGATACGAAGTCATTCAAAGAATAATTTGGTGCGGGGATCAGCTAAGCCGAGACCTTTGCCTGCTCGTGACATTCCTTAACACTCCCAACCGGCAAAAAGAAGATCAATTCGTCCTACATCGAGAAGGTGTTGGTTTCCTATCAAACGAATATCTTGAGGTAATGATGTATGCATATGAGCAAAAGCAGATTTAGGGAAAAGATGTGGATGTTGTCCGTGTAAAAGATTACAGTGATGCGTTTGGGCTTTCCGAGCTAAAGGGTCAGTGTCAACTAAGTAGTAGTGCTTGATAACTAATCCGTTGCGAAAGCATGAGAGTAGAGAGGTACCTATGCCTGCGAACAAGTCTAAAATGACTAGACCATCTTGATGAGGTTTTACCCTAATTGGTTTCCTATTAATGGGAAGAAATCCGGAAGGATCTACAGAAATAAGAGGCAGAGGTGGAACCCGCGATAAAGGAATCTGAAGTGTGTGTTTGTAGATGTGATCGAACTCGTGAGAATCGATAATAAAACTTGGATTATCGAAAAATTCAGGCAAAGAAGGACTATCGGGAAGAATTTCCTATGCGGAAAGAGAATGAAAAATTTCAAATCCCACCGAATTTCCGGAATAAGCAGGGACAAATTGGGCTACGTGAGCCATAATGGGCATGGATTGGCGTGCTGAAATTAGAGGGAGACAAATTTTCTTTTCCGGATAATTGGTAGGACGGTAGGAAAAAGTCTGATCGTACATATCAACGCCGCCTCCTACTCTGAAAATCACATCTTGCCCTACTAAACACTCGTAATCACTACATTTGGTGACCAATGCGTGTGCACGAACTTTCGCAAAATCAGATTCTGTACCATTTTGAAACCTAAAACAGAGTGGATCCTTCGTAATGCCCAAAACTGGTTCGGTTGTTCCCGTTGAGGTGAGTAAACGTGTGGAAGTGGACTGAAGTTTATCAGCTGTCAGACCTAGTTTTAGTGCAAAAGATGACCCCAAAATGATTTGTTTTGCACCGGTGTCCATAAGTGGTAATGACGCTACGACACCATTGACTGAAAATGCACCCTTCCCATTATCTAGAAAAGTGATGTGTGGGTCAAGTGAACTACGCTCCTCGGTAGAGATAGGCCTAAGAGCGTAAAGATTACGGTTCATTTGTAAAGCCTGTAATGCTGCAAATGGGATGGATGTCACCGTAGATTTTAGGTTGGGTGAATCGGAAATCATATTAGACAAAATGCATAATCTTTCCTTAACTATATGGCTGTCCTGAATGGAGCGGTGAAGAATAGTGAGTGCTTCCGCCGTGATGGTGGAAGCTGTTTCGGGTAAATTGGTTGTGGTTTCTTTGGAAAATGATAATGGTAGACGTGTGCTACTCTGTTTACCCTCGCGATTGTGATCAACTGTCCCCTTGTCAAACGTGGTTGCCCTCTTTTGAATGGTTGAATCTCGTAAAACTTGACCTGCTAGCATGGGCAGGTGGACAACTGTACGAGCCTTACCAGTTAGGTGAGTGGGCGGTTTCATTTGAGCCATAAGGCCTGCAAACTGGTCTTTGATCATAGCGGCCATTTGAGTTTGCATTTCCTCTCTCTCTTTTTCTCTCCGAGACACTTTAGGTGAAGAGTTTTTTTCTGACTCTTTATCTGGTTGGACTACTTTAGCAGATCTAGCCGGTATGCCACCATTTCGAATCTGATTTTGATATGAAAATTCAGGGTTTTTGATGTGACAACGATACCCAAAGTGGCCAGTCTATTTGCAGTGTGTACAGGTCGCAGATAGAACTAGGTTGTTAACCCATCCATCTGTGAAATTCCTTGTAACACATGCACTTTTATACGACGGACATACCCTGAAGGTATGTCCCAAATCATTACAATAAAAACAATTCTTTGGCCGATCTCCAAACTCGCTATTTTTTTTAATTTTCTGAAACTGAGACTTATATTCCTTTATATTCGTTTGACTTGATAAAACCTTTCTATTAGCCTCATCATCTAGAACAACACGTCTTGCTACAGTTAAGCTCCAATCCCTTTTATCAATTAAAGTTAATTGATCGAATGCACTCTTATATTCTTTAGGTAGACTTCTCATTAACAATGTAGCTTGTTGGGCATCTTTGAAGTTTCCTTGTGCCAAATCATTTTTTTGCAAATAATACTTGTAAGTCAATACAGTGTTTCTCCATACTACCTCCTACATACTTGTGTTCAACTATTTTGGTAACACTGCTAAGCCAATGATATAAAGAAGTCTTTGCATACGCATTCTAAGCACTTCCATAATTAGATGCATTTGTAAAACTTAGATACGACATTACCAAATCCTCAGTCAAGGAGTTCTTGATAACCCTTAGACACTCATGATTTTTCCTTTTCTATCCATTTGATGTTTTGGCCAAGGTACCGTCCACCACATCCATTAGCTCCATCATCTCGAAGTAGCTCTCGAGTGCATCCTTCCAGTAGTGATATTTTGATCCATCAAATATGGGTAGCCATGGGTGTGGGCCCATAACCTGTTGTCTATAGCCTATTTTAGCCATGGACTACTCTCGGAAGCACCACAGACTACCCCTCAAACAGTTGTGTTTGAGACAGCACAGATTACTTCACAATAAAAAAAATCCCCTCAAACTGCACCAATAGGCAGTATATTATAGACACTGTAACCTCCCAAAGTTACAGCCAATTTGACCAAGGAATCTAGAAGATATAAGTTCCAGAGTTTCACAAAAACAACTGACAGCTTCACAACCTAACCACTTAGACCTCTCACAGAATCTTACAGAAATAACATAATAGAATGAAACTGCACACACATATAGATTCTATATCATAAAATAACTTCACAAAGTTTCACATGAAAACACCAAAGAGGGTGATCACACCAACAGGTCAAAGATGTCGAAAACAATTTGCCATTGCTTTGATAAACTTGACTGTGATAATCAAAATATTCTAAGTCCTACAAGTTATACTCAGAGAGTTCACTAATGAATGTACAGAGGCATACCAGCCGTATGGTGTCTACCATCTACCTAAACTATTGTGAGTATACTCGAATAATTCGAGGTATGTCAGACTAAGCAAATCTACACTAATAAACTAATTAGCATAAAGACAAACCTCTGTTGAACATAATATTTACACCGACATATTTGCAACCTTCGAACGTCAAACAAAACAAGCTACCACTCAGCTACCACTAAGAAACCATTAGCGTAGAATCATCATTACTTAGAATCTATACTAGTCATATTATCGGCAGCTGCATTGTCTTATCTGCGCCGCAGCTACTCTGTACCGGCGGCACATATTTATCCAAAGTAACCGCAAGTGCGTTATCCTGTCTGCATCGCAGCTACGCCGTACCGGCGGCGCCTATTTAAATTTTTTGATTATTGTACATCGAATCGCTTCGCAATCCGCCGTCCATTTCTCAATATTTGTTCAACCACTCAATAAGTCCCTTAATTCAATGTAGGTATATCCATACGTTCGCTCCCCCAACCCATGAATCAATTCAAACCTCCATATTAAATGCAATTAGCAATTACTCACAAACTGTCACGTTCGTACGAAACTGACTTTTCAAAACAACACCAAATTATTTTTTGAATTGGTTCGAATCCTGCATTTTCTCCAAACTTTAGATCATCTAATGGGGTATATCTTGGAAAATTTTGCAGCCTATAATGACCCAAGACCTACATTCTTGGCTGATTATCAACGAATCGAACAATTAATTGGTTCGACTCTTATTATTGACGCGGCTCGCCATGGTTCACTAGCACAACGGGTTCGCTCCAAATGGACGAACCTGATCAATATTGGTAGACTCTGTGAGGCCAACTTGTTAGTTCATCCTCCTCTTACAGACATTTAGGCTGCCCTTGTTCCTTTTCATAGGGTGCAGCCTTGCATTCAAAAGGACTGTCCCCCTAATTTGAGTGTCAATGTCCTGGGTCAACCTCTCAAGGTGCTTCCTACCTTAGTTTCTTACCCACATTCACAGGCATTCCCTAATAACGGTCCTAGCATGCTCCGAAACATTCATACCGGTGAGCTTGAAGAGCCTACCTCTAAGGAACGAGAACACCTCATGCATTTCATTCTTGGCACTACGACCGCTTCTGGTCTTACAAAACGCCAAAGATGCACTTTATTAGGTTGGGTCATGGACCCTCAATCTTTGTCTTTTGTTTTAGGTCTTGGGTTTGCAGCTGGTCGCCACTCTCAGGCACATCCGTCTCAACCAGCTGGGGGGGGGGAATGCAACAAGAAAATCTTTTTGTCCGACTCTCCAAGGGACCACATTTCAATTTTCCCTCTTTCCTTCTCTAATTCCACCAGTTCCGGAAATCTCTATCTACGATTTCCTCAATCCTAGCCATTGTTGTTTTTGGAAAGATTTCAGTCTCAGCAGACAGAGCAGCGCAGCAGCACAGCAGCGCAGCAGCAGAGCAGCGCAGCAGCAGAGCAATGCAGCTGCTGCGCTGCTCTAGGACAACGCAGCTGCGCTCACTTTGGATATGATTCGGTACGGACAACGCAGCTTCGATTGATACGAATCAAGTCAATGGACCTCAACTTAGTGGGTAGCTCTGTGGTAGCTCAATGGTAGCTTAGTGGTAGCTCAGTGGTAGCTCACAGGTAGCTCAATGGTAGCTCACTGGTAGCTCAATGGTAGCTTAGTATTAGCTTGGCAGCTTGACGTACCTCTCACGTACACAAGTATTGCCGGTATAACACTAGTATAAGACTTAGGACTTAGAACAAATGATGTATCGAGACTTCCAAGTAGTAAAACTGCAGACAGTTTTTTGGGAAACTTCTGAGTATTATATCTTGAGTGTTGTCAAATCAATTGTGCTGAAACTTTGCGAGTTGTCAGTGTTTATGGTGCTCTATACTTTGATAGAGCTTTGTGAAGTTTAGATGGGTGTATAATATTTGGTGAGCACTTGTAAACAGCTGTTTGGTAGGATTCTTGATAGCTTTTGAGAGTTGTATCATGTCTACTTCTACTACTACTGCTGCTCCTCCACCTGCACCAGTGGTTCTAGAACAACAGGTTATGGGCCTGTCATCAAGAACTCCTATCTTTTTGGAGGAAAAGTATGTTTACTAGGCAAATATGGTGGAGATACATTTTGAGAATGTCAATCTTTTGGATATATTGGATGGTTCGCTGGATGAATCTGATCCATCATGGTCTAAGAAAAATACGCAAGCTCGTTCTATTTTGAAATTTTGTATATCTCAGTACTTAGCTATGTCTCGGATAAAAATGAAAAAAGCAATTGATATCTGGAAATCTCTTAAAAATGATTATGAAAAGGCAAATGTCCAGGAAGAGCTTCTATTGGTTGGACAAATTTGGGACTATAAGTACACTAGCGGTACAATGGCTGAATATTCTAACAAATTCCACATCCTTTTAGATGCACATGCTTGTGCAGGTGGGGTGTTTCATCCGTTTCAACAGGCAGCTTTGCTCATGAGGGGGTATTACGAAGGAGAATGATGTTTTGTACTCCGGTGTTTTGCACTCAGATGAGTTGTGGAATAAAAGATTAGGGCATTTAAACTATGATAGTTTGAGAAAAATGGTCCTTGCTGGCAAAATAGAGGGTGTACCTATCACAGATCAACCGGTCAAAACATGTGATGGTTGCGCTTTAGGCAAAATCCACAGACTGCCATTTCCTAAGGAGTTTGAGCATCGGTCAAAAAAACTTTTTCAACAAATTCATTCGGATTTTTTTGGTCCTGCGAAGGTTCCTTCTGCCGGGGGGATGAAATATATGGTCACATTTACAGATGATTTCTCCAGGTTTACAAAAGTTTACTTCATGAAAGAAAAGAGTGAAGTGTTTGGTCACTTCAAACACTATAAAGCATGGGTTGAAAAGCTTCATAATTTACCTATTTTGCAGCTCAGATCGGACAATGGTGGTGAATATACATCAAAGGAATTTGAAACCTTTTTACTCGAGGAGGCTGTACTTTTGTGTACGGTGGAGTAATTTGATTGGCTCCGTACATCAGTAGATAGGGTCTGTGAGAGAGACAGGACTTAGAAAAATTAGGAGATAGGACCCTCTCCCCTAGAGAGCTTTTGTACAAAATGTCAACTTTGATCCTCCATAACTTACAACTCAGGGGAGCAAATTCACAGATTCTTTTTGCTATCGACTCAAAGAAGTCTTGCCTTCACAGTAGTGAAGTTGGTCAGAGTTTTTGTCTGCCAGGGTGGCAGTTGTTCTTGCTGAAACACAAAGGGGTCAAGGTTATCCTAAAGGCTTCTTGGAAGCTGTCCACTCTGAGGACTTATGGAGGTCTCAGAGTTTTAGGTTATGGGCCCACCCTCTAGGGTACCAATCTTTAATGGAACTGGCTTCATATACTGGGAAAGTATGATGATAAGAACTCTATGCGAAAAAAGGTTTTGGGGGATAGTGAGTGGACGATTGGGGCATCCATCAAGTCTTGGAATTCCTCCACGGTTTGAAGAAAGCAGAATCACAAAGAAAGCAGGTTTATTTTCAACGGAGGAGATAAAGGAGGGAGAGGTGGTGGACAAAGGAGCGAAGAAGGAGACGACCACACTAATAGCAACCGGTTCAGCATTCATGTCCCCTATTCTGAGGAACGAGGAGAATGATACTCAAACCTGGGATTTCAACAATATGGCGGCAAAACACTTCATCCTACGCCATCTTACTCAAGGACTTGAATGTCCTCATTTGCAGGTATAAAGGGCATCCGATCTGTGGATGGCTCTTATAGAGATGTACTGAAGTGGTATGATTGAGCAACAACAGTTGGCTGATCAGAAAGTTAGGGGATATATATACAAAGGGGGGAAAATGTTGGATTTTTGCAATGAGCTTGCTACACTCTTCATGGAGCTAGAGAGTGCGGGAAAAGATTTTATTGAAAAAGAAAAGGTTAACTGTTTACTGATGAAGTTACACGATGAGTTGGAGAACATAGTCAACCATGTGCAGGACTTGCCGGACTCAAGGGGGATATGAAACTCAGTGGTAGGGATGATTATCGTTCGGGAGAATACGATTGAGATCCGAAGGGGACGAAAGAGTGGCCAAGCCTTGGCAACTTCGACCGATTGGAGGAACAAGGATTCCCCAAACCGGTCGCAAACTATGGGGGAAGAGAGCAGAAAAATCAAGCATACGAGTTTAGACAAATGGCTCCCAAAGGTTTATATCATTTTTGTAAGAAACCGGGGCACTATATGGCAGAGTGCACTAAGCTAACCGGGCTTCAGTTAAAGGAGGGGCAGAACGGTGGTACCTGGAGAGGAAAGAAAAAGGCCCTTGTGACACAGGTACATGAGGTGGAATCCTAGGACGAGGACAATAAGCTCTTTTTGGATGAGGAGTTGGAGGCGAAAAACGAGGTCGAAATTCCACGAAAGCAGAAATGTGCTTACGGTGAATTGGAAGGTGAAGCAGGCAGGAGTGTAGATTCAGGTGCCTCCATGCACATGTGTAAGGATAGGCACCTGTTCACTAAGATAAGAAAGATTCACACCGTAGATATAGAGTACGGGGATGGGAGGATAGTCACCACTACTCTTGTAGGATCGGTAGATTTGAAAGTGTTAGTAGAAGGAAAGACATCCATAGTAACATTCTCCGATGTATTGTTTATTCCAGAGCTGAACAAAAACCTCATCTCCACGTCTGTATTAGATGATAAAGGTTTTTTTACTAGAACTAGGGAAGGAGTCTTTACTGCTAGTTTTGAGGAGGATGTCTATTTCATTGCTGAGAAAGATAGCCATGGGATGTTTAGACTGATTTTAAGTAATGAAACGAAGAAACTTTATTATGCTGGTGTTCATGATATTATGATGTGGCATAAGAGGCTTGGGCATGTGAATCTAGATAAGTAAAGAGAGATGAAAAAGATGGGAGTGGTGGAAAGGATTCAGTTCAGTGAGAGTGATAATATAAGTGATTGTAGTGGATGTGCTCAAGGTAAAGCACACAGATTACCCTTTTCTAAAACAGCCACCTATAAGGGAAAAAAAATTCTAGATCTAGTACACACAGATATTTGGGGACCAGTTAAAGTGCCCTCACCGGGGGGGAAGAGATTTAGGATGACTATCACTGATGATTGGTCTCGGTATTCCCGGGTGTATTTTTTGAAAACAAGTCCGACGCTCATGATTGTTTTAGACAATATAAAGCATGGAGCGAAAAACTCCATGAAACTCCAATCAAGAGAATAAGGAGTGACAATGGTGGAGAGTATACTTCTAACCAGTTTGAGGATTTTCTGAGGGAAGATGGGGTCCAACACCAAAAGACAGTTCCACAAAACCCTGAAGAGAATGGGGTAGCTGAAAGGTTAAATAGAACACTAAGTGATAGTGCTAGAAGTATGTTGTCAGATACGAAGATAGGAAAAAGGTTTTGGGCAGAAGCAATGAACTGTGCTAATTACCTCAAAAATAGAATTCTTCCTTCAGCTATAAAAGATCAAACACATTATGAGAGATGGACAGGCCGGAAACCAGACATATCTCACTTAAAGGTTTTCGGCAGTCAAGTATTCAGTCTAGATACATATCGGTCTAATTCGAAGCTAGATCCTAAAGGAAACCGAGATACTTATTAGGATATGATGAGGATGTTAAAGGATATAGAGTGTATGATCTAAAAAGGGAAAATATAATCTTAGTAAAACATCTAGCACTTATAGATGAAGGAAAGTCTGTGGATCCCTTCAAATATACAAAGTCAGTAAAAATCAGACTTGAGTCAAAAAATTCCGATGACTTTGAGCTTCCTAACTATCCACGTTTTAGAGAAGATGACATTCTTGCATGTACAAATCAGACCGAAAAGGACTCGACTGTGGAAACTTCAGTGAAAACTCTACCCGAAGCGGAAAACGTGGTGGAAATTGATTCGGAATCAAGGGATAGGGGAGAAGCCGAGACTGTTCGAAAGAATCCACGAGAACCATCTATTATTGCCTCAGATTTTAAAAGGGGGAGGAGAAGTAGCAAAGATTGCAAGAAAAACAGGTTAATAACAAGGTAACAAAACTATCTCATTAAGATGAACCTCGGACTTATGGAGAGGCGATGACGTGTCCAGAAAGAAACTGGTGGAAGACAGCTATCAATGAGGAGATGGCCTTAATTATGGCAGCCGATACTTGGGAGCTGGTGGATTGTCCACCTTATCGAAAACCAATCGGTTGTAAGTGGGTTTTCAAATTAAAACAAAACCCAGATAACACAATCGAGCGCTACAAGGCCAGATTAGTGGTAAAAGGATTTACACAAAATGAGGGAATTGACTACGAGGAAACCTTTGCCACGGTCGTCAGATTTCCCTCCGTCCGCATACTTCTCAGATTGGCAGCAGGGGAAGACATGGAAGTGCACCAAATGGACATCAAGATAGCCTTTTTGCATGGAGAATTGGAAAAGGAGATCTTTATGCGAGATCCCAAAGGGTTTGTGGAGGAAGGAGAGGAGAGTAAGGTATGCTGGCTGATTAAATCTCTTTATGGTTTGAAACAGGCGCCTCGACAATGGAATAAGAAGCTTGATGAGTTTCTTACCGGTCTGGGATATATCCGGATCAGCTCAGATCACTCAATCTATATTTTCGAAGATGAGGAAGGTTTTATATTTCTTGCAATTTATGTTGATGATTTGCTTGTTTTAAGTAAATCAATGGAAAAAAATAATAAACTGAAAACCGATCTTAAGGGGAGATTTGAAATGAAGGATATGGGGGAAGCAAAATATATTTTGGGAATTCAAGTAGAAAGAGACCGAAAAAGAAAAATTATAAGATTGACTCAAAAAGAAAGAATAGGGAACATGCTTGAAAAATTTCAAATGGATAAAGCTAATAGTTGTACAACTCCAATGGAGTTGAAGAAGTGAAGTGAGGGGAGTGAGGAAGAAGGAGTCATATTCTTAGACGAGGAATTATCTCCTGATGAACAGAAGTTCATGCAGACTATTCCTTACACGCAAGTAGTGGGAAGTCTAATCTATTTTATGAATTGTACGCGGCCGGATTTAGCTGCAGCTGTAGGAGTGCTGAGTAGAAGTCTAAATGCTCCCACTAAGAGGGATTGGGAGGAAGCTAAAAGAGTCCTTAGATATTTGATAGGAACTAGGGATCTATGGTTGCATTTGGGTGGGGAGAATACTGACATCACTACTTGGAGTGATGCCAGTTATGGTGATGCTCCGATGAAGAGATGCACTTCTAGATATGTATTATATGTAGGTGATGGGGCTTGCTGTTGGAGTAGCAAACAACAAAAAGTTATTGCTCAGTCCACCATGGAGGCTGAGTATATGGCCTCTTGCTCTGCTGTAAAAGAATTGATGTGGGTCAAGTCTTTGCTTGGTGAGCTTGGTCACCTTAAGAGTGGTTTGCAAAAAATATTTTGTGATAATCAGGCAGCAATCGCTATTTCTGCCAATCCTAAACATCATTTTAAAGCTAAACACATGGACATTAGGCTAAACTTTGTTAGAGAGAAAGTAGAAAACAAAATAATCAGCTTAGAGTACCGACCAGATAGTGAGATGGTAGCAGTTATGATGACCAAACCTGTGCCTTCCCCTAAGCTAATTTTCTGCAGGGAAAAGTGTGGTCTGAAATTAAAGATTGACTAGAAAATAAGGGGAGTGTAGAAATTAATGGTATTTTTTTAAGTATTTTCTAGGTCTGAATAGAAATATAGAAAGAAGTCGAGGCAGTCTACCTCTAACTTCTCTCTCCAACTCTCAAACTTGTCGCAACTACTAAGAAATTGGAGAGGAAGCTTGAGCCATGGCTACCTAGGCTATCGAGAGGTTTACGGGATATAAATATTAGTTTATTTATAATTTAGAATATATTTACTAAAATATATGTGCCGCCTCTAGGAATTGTTCCTAGAACCTGCCGGCCGATGATCATCCGATAGCCAGTAGCTCTAACTGTTAACTCTAGAGATAATGATACATACTCTGCGGATTGATAATTAATTAAACATTGACACGTAAAACAGTTCATTTAACTAAAATAGTTTTACGAGAGACATAGATCCAGTATTGTAAAAGTACGGATTACGATACGTATACGAAAGTAATACCGCGCATTTATTTCTTCACTGAAACGAATATCGCACATGTATTTATTTCAGCTACGATTAAATGTAAATTTAATCGGACGGCCGAAATTAAACGCCAAGATCGCAAAAGAGAATTTCAGCGGTTTTTTATCATCGCCACATCGGATGACACCTGGCGGAATGACATTGGATCGCGGCATCTCCGAGGATTAAGGGAGCGAATCCAGAGATACCGCGTGTCGACATTTAGGCCATGTCGTACAGTATTCGTACATAAAGAACACACACAGCTGTACTTTTGTGTACGGTGGAGTAATCTGATTGGCTCCGTACATCAGTAGATAGAGTCTGTGAGAGAGATAGGACTTAGAAAAATTAGGAGATAGGACCCTCTCTCCCAGAGAGCTTCTATACAAAAGGTCAACTTTGACCCTCCATAACTTACTGCTCAGGGGAGCAAATTCAGAGATTTTTTTTGCTATTGACTTAGGGGAGTCTTGCCTTCACAGGGGTGAAGTTGGTCAGAGTTTTTGTCTGCGAGGGTGGCAGTTGTTCTTGCTGAAACACAAAGGGGTCAAGGTTATCCTAGAGGCTTCTTGGAAGCTGTCCACTCTGAGGACTTATGAAGGTCTCACAGTTTCACAAGTATGCCATCATACTTGCGAGAATATATGATAAGGGCGGACCCGCGAAGGTAACGCCCGAGAAGGGAGAAAGCCACACGCATGTTAAATCTATCTTGATAACGGAAAGCTAGATCTCGCATTTCAGTGTTAAATAGCATTCGAAAATGAGATAAACTCATGGTATCCTTCATTCCGGAAAAGCAGAATTGAAGTTTACCAGGAGTACCCTCCGAAGTGGAGGCCATCAAAAGAGACGAGTTAGTCAAATTCAAAGCTTGAATCGGTGCTAACGGAGACCAAAAAGAAAGAAAATCTGAAACGGGTTCCCTTTCGTTATCAACCTCTTCCACAGATAGCGTGGAAAGAATGGATGACAAAGATGAGAGAGTGGTTAAATTCGAACTAGTAGAAGACGTTCTAGAGTCGATTAAAGGACTTAACGTCAAAGGAACTGAATTTGATAAATTTGATTGATCGAAATTTGATGAACCGAAAGTTCCACCACTACGTGTAGATCCGTATGAGTGGTCAAGATTCTCCTAATCGGTGGGCATAAAAGTGACTGAGATAACAAACTAATCCGCTAATGGATACGCCCAATACGAGGTGCAACAAATGCTAAACCATACCACATACGTAGGCAACAATCTCAAACAGTCTCTAACAAGGCCACGATGGCCAGATCTAGTCAAGAGGCCGCTTTTACCGAAACCTCTACCTTGCAAACGAGTGGGCAAGGACAAAGGGCCAGATCTATAAAGAGAGAAACTTGCTAAATAAGCACCCGGAGGTGCAGATCTAAAGCTCCACAGGCAGAAAATAGTTCTATCCAAGGCCACCAACGGCCCGATCTAACAATAAAATTCCACGCCAAACAGACAACAAGAAAAACACAAGGCCACTCACGGCCAGATGGCAAGCATAGAAAGCGTGGACAATGCAAGTGCTCAATACAATTAGGTCTAAGTGAACCCAATCCACTCACGTACCCTCTAAACGATCAACAAGTATCCTGACACGCGCCTGCACCCACAAGGCATCGTGAACTTACAAACCACTGTTAGCGATCTGGCGATTGCCAAGGGTGAACAGCGGTTGTTCGCTCCAACCGGAGTTTTGCAAAGCTCTCAAAAACGAATCAGCTCCACTATCTCCAGTCTAAATTGTCGAGTAGACACCACAGCTCAATTACCAACTTAGTTAATAGCTTGTTAGGGCACGCGTATCAGCACTATGCCACGCTCTGCCTGTCTATAAAGCAATGGTAATTTTATGTGATAATTCGTGCAACCTAATATATATATTTATATATATCTTAAGGGTGTTTTTTTTTTGTTTTTTTTAAGTTTGCTAAGTTTTCTGAGTGTAGATACATAATTAGATTAGATGGAATAATAGATTACATGGATAATTAAATTAGATAGATAATTAACTTAGATAAACAATTTGATTAAATAAATAATTAGATTTGATAGATAATTAGATTAGACAGATAATCAAAAACCTAAATTGATAGATAATTAGATTAGATATTTTGATAGATAATTTGACAGTTAAGTAGATAAATAATTAGACAGATAATTAGACTAATAATTAACTTAGATAGATAATTAGATTAGAAAGATAATTAAATTAGTTAGTGAATTAGATTAGATAGAGAATTAGACAGGTTATATAGACAAATAATTACCCAGATAATTAGACAGATAACTCTGCTTTGTCTTTTAAGTTTTATTTTCCAATTTTTTATTATGAATTTTTTTTAGTTTTCCTTCTTTATCTTCCCTTATGTTTTTGGTTGTTACTTCTGATAGATCACATTCAACCACAGTAAGAGAGTAAGATATTGCCTCGTCATCAATGGTGGAGTTACCTGGTAGCAAATTTTTTGCCATTTCGAACAACAAAACCCTAATAAAGTAAACACCCTATGAATGTAAGCAGATGGCAAGAAAGCGATGACATGGGTGACATGCAATCCATGGCGGTGGTAAACAAAGCGAGACTTTCACAAAATCCCTGCTGAAAAATTGGAGAGATTTTCCGGATGGCGGCGCAGTCAGGCTTGTCGTGCATGTGACAAAATGGATGGTAAACATGCAACACAATCAACTGCAAAATAAATAATAAACAAATAAGCGAGAAACTCATGAAAATCTCAGAAAATGAGTGAGAATAATTATGTACAAGCAGCAAGCAGCAAATAAACATATCATAAGAAAAATAAAGGTAGAGTGAGAGAGGAAGCTTGGAGGCTCAGTTTATTCATTAAGCCAACGGATAGCCACTAGGCTCCTTGGTCAGTTTATATTGCTTACAGGAGTTCAATAAATAAAGATTTAACTCAATATCACAACACACAAACTGAAACTGTAGCAAACTGCGAGCAAATCTGAGATAACCATATTTAGTCACACACGAAACATACAAGGAAAGCCAATTCTAATCCACTATCACGCAGTAAACCACACAAGCAAACCCAAAACTGTCCAATCACAATCCAGGGTTCAGCGACAGCCTGAGAAAGAAGACCGAGCAGCAATCCACTTGATAGGACGCGAGAAGAAGTGAAGGGAAACCGTTTAGGCTTCGGCGTGAGCCGCGTAGATTAATTTGTAGGGCAGGTTTACAGAGAAAGAAAGTAAGAGCTAAGCAGCAGAACGCTCAATGACCAGAAAAGTAGTCACTAAAACTATCCTGACAATTTCACAAGAAAAATACTCAAATTTTAGGTCAAATCTTCCAAAATGAGAATTCCTGAGCTCTTGAAATTGTGAGCACATAATTCACCTAACATTCGCTACGTACAAAGTCTACACCTAAGAGTCTACCTTATTACGCCTACATGCGTTCTATGTAGTTGTTTGCGCTTAGTTTGGATTTGGCCAATAGGCGACCAGAATCGTGTGCCTTACGTTACAAAATCTACAGCCTACGGATAAAAACCCTTCCTACGCTACATGTGAATGCGTGCGACCTCCAAGGGTCCACGACTTAAAATGGTCCTGCGTGCAGTTCGCATCTGGACCGTCCATTCCTCTGCATCCTTCGTGGCCGTAGATTCGCGTTCGAATCCACGCTGACGTCGACATCACTTGGAGTTGATGTTTCAGTTCGCGATCGTCCTTACATCGATCCAAACTAGTCGCGGAAATTCCGGCCGACGAAGTATGTCGGTTCGCCAAAATTCCCAGACAGACGACTTCGCGGACAGAAACTGAAACTGCAGCGGGTTTCATGGCGTCAACGACAATTTGTACGGTCTTGTCGCCATCGAAACATACCAAAATACAAATTAGTGTGGCGTAAATTTTACAGACCGTTTATATGCAATTTAAATGCGGTTAATATGCGACGACGTGATACGGCATGACAAGTATTGCCAAGCATTGAAAAAAGCCTCTGGGAGGCTTTGAAGCGGATCTTTCAATATTTGGTCTAGGTTTTGAGTGTCAAGTTAATGTCGTAAGGGGAAATTTCGATTGTTTTGGGTGTTGAAGGTGCGCATTGAGGACGAG
This sequence comes from Zygnema cylindricum, assembly GCA_037447655.1. Lineage (NCBI taxonomy): Eukaryota > Viridiplantae > Streptophyta > Zygnematophyceae > Zygnematales > Zygnemataceae > Zygnema > Zygnema cylindricum. Next base: position 70,380 of record JBBHKE010000277.1, on the reverse strand, counting down.
ATCTAGAAAATCGACAACTGGTATTCATTCGTTTTCGGTGGAGCAACGATCTCGTGGAGTTCTAAATTCTAGCAAAATGTGGCCTTACAGCTCTTGGGAAGTCGAGTATTTGGCAACTTGTCATGCGGTTAAGGCTATTATTTGGGTGAAAAAAAATATTGGGGAGTTGGATTTTGTTTGGTTATATGAGAGTTTTTCCGGAGAACGTGAGTTTATGGCATGAATCTGAATTTTTGTACTTAAAAAAATTAATGAATCATATTCGAATTCAATAGCATTTCATGTGGGACTTAGTGAGAGAAATATTTGTGGGTGGGAGGTCTAAGTATGTGTGTATTGTTGTTTTTGAAGATTTAGTTTCGTGCGTACATGAAATTTGGTGCGCACGCGACGTTTCGTGCGTATACATCTACGTGATATACTGTGGCGGTTCGAAAGGATTTATGGATTGGGGGGTAATTGTACGAATGAATTTAAAGTGACGTAAATTACAAAATTGAGTGACGCGAAGAAGCGTACGAATAATACGGAATACAAAAGTGAAATGGACGGCGGATCGCGAAACGATCCGATGTATGATATTCGAAGTATGTAAAATCGTAAAATGGTACGTCGCACGTACGAAACATAATGCGACAGATGAAATTTATTACATGGGACGCCGCCGGTACGGAGCGTCGTATTTGACAGGTGTACTTTAAGTTGTCGCTTATTGCGACATGCATTTATCGAAAATGACGTGTACCTTAAATGCGACAAGGCGCATTTATGACGAAGTACGTGATTTCGGTACGAACAGGATTTGGATCGTACGACTTGATTTCGGCAAGTTGTTCGAGGTACACGTGGAGGGCGGACGACGTCCGCCGATATTTTTAAGGGACCACATTGTTTTTATGACACATTATCTAGTGGACCGTACATATGCGATGTCGGTTCACTACGTGGACTTATCGACAAGTGACTAAGCAAGTTGTCACTTATGACGCGGATTTTTGGATGCGTCGGTGTAAATATTTGAAGCATCAATGTTTTGTCTTATTTGAATTAATGATTTAGTGTTGATTAAAATAGTTATATTTTACGTGATTAATGAGGATATCGACACTTTAATTTATGTGTCGTATTTGCAGACAAGTGTACGCTTACGATTGCTTGACTTTCAGGTGTACGCTTACGATTAGTTTGATTTAATGACAGTTACGTAATTTACGTTGGTTATTTTGACACTTAGTGATTTGTTAACAGCTCACAAGTGTATATATAGATTTGAGCTTCATTAGAAAAATCATCAATGCTGGTTAGTAAAGTGGGGACCGAAGATGTAAACTTTTAGGGTTGCCGATTAGGTCATGCATTTGAGTAATATGTTTATTGATATACTTTTGTTTATCTAATGTTTATGTGAGATTGCACTCTTTTGTTATTATTTATTTATGTTGTTTTATATATGTTTGATATGCATTGTTTATGCATTTGTCCTAGGGTTTGTTTATGTCGATTATTCCATCAAACCTTAGATGTTGTCATAGGGTTTATTTATGTTGATTATTCCATGAAACCCTAAATGTTGTTTGTTGCGTCTGTGTACGCATATGGAGGATGCATTTCATATGATTGTTCGTCGACCTATTTTTGCTTAGCTTCTTGCATGATAGTTTGGGTCGCTTCTGCGGTCTATTTTAGACCAAAGAACAACATGTATCGGCTCTTCTACATTAACTCGTTATGGACGACTACTAGGCAGGCTAGCACGGCATTGTGTAGGGCCAAGATAAAATCCTGGCCAATACCACCTTTTTGTCACAGTCGTATTCTCTTTTTGTCTGAGCCTATCTTCCTAACGGGCAGCCATGGCCTTCTCTAGTTATCCTTCTAAAATTCTACAACTGCTTAAGAAGTAGAGAGAGAGAAAATATACAAATTATCTTTTTCAACGAAGTCCTCCTAGAGGAATGAAAATGCAATCGCCTTGATCATACTTCGAAGGATGAAGTACTTGGCCACTTGATTTTGTACTTCCACACCTGAGGGTCATTCTCCTTAGTTTTCAACTCATAGGAGGCTTTAGATGCACGAGATGCCTTTGCCGACTCTTTTCCTTTCGTAGCCCCCTCTACCCATGAAGTGACTGTCTCCTCTTCCTACTCCGTTAGATCCACAATTCTAAGTGAGGATTGTGGTGCCCAAAAAAATTGAGCTCCACCAAACCCTGGAGCTAGTTGGGGAGGACATGGAATAACACCAGACACTACACCCCTATGGTGTTTCTCAAATAGTGTTCCCTCCATCAGTACTTTCCAGTAACAAACGATGTACTGTCAAATGTGGGTACCATTTCAGATGGGCTCGTAACTTGAAATCTTGTGGACTCCATTGCCCACAAAATTATGCAGCTACAAAGTAACCCTTTGGATAACCCACCGGTCACAAAGAATATGACTAATGCATTGCCACCCTCGCAAGCAGTTAGCAAAGCTGACTTCACCCCTCTGAAAGCCGGACTCCCTTGAGTTAGACGCAAAAATAATTTCAAAGTTTGCTCACCTGAATAGTAAATTATGGTTTTTGAAAGTCAACCAATATGTACAGACTATCTCTAGGAGAGAGTGACCCAAAAACTTCCGAAGTACTAAAGCCCTACTCACAACCCCTATCTACTAAGCTAACAACCTACAAGAGGACCGTAAAATACATTCTGTATAAAACCTGAAGTACACTAGCCGCCATATAAACTGTACGTTTTGTGTACGGTACCAATAAAAAATATGTACCTTTCATAATTGACAACGTGGATTTGTTCCTTTCTCCCCAAGTGTCCACTTACGTAATGACACGTGCCAATTTGTGGCTCTTTTGGTGTAAGCCGTCAAAAGAACCATTTCGGGCTCTCGACGCTCATACAGACTGTCCGATTATAAATCCCTACAATTGATGGCTGTTTGATGCGGCGCGCCAAAGATTTCGTGCACCTTATGTTTTCTTCCTCTCCATGTACCTCAATTTAACTTATTCCATTGAATAAATGCTTTGGGTATAAAAGCGTTTACTACCGCATAACACCCCATGTGTGTATCGACATCTTCAATACCAACTGGATACGAACGGCGGCTCGGATGGATGGCAAGGACTTCATAGGGCCATATGAACAACGGCTCGGACGGATGGCAAGGACTTCATAGGGCCATATGAACAACGGCTCGGACGGCTGGCAAGGACTCTGTAGGGTTAGGGTCAAATCTTGGCCTGTCCACCTCCTTTTGGTAAAGACTAATTCTTTCTCTCCCACCTCCTTTTGGTAACGACTACTACTCTCTCTCCCCTAGCTCTGGCTACCAAGCAGCCATGGCTTCTTTACTCTCTCTGGTGCATACTATCCTGTGATCTCCCCTAGAATCAAAACTAGGATAAGAATTAGATTTTTGCCAATACTCAATAAGTTCGACTCATGTACCAATGGATGAGGCGGTTCACATGTATATGCGATGAGTTCAAGGTTTCGGTGCAGAAAGATCCTCAAAGGGGTGTCCCAATGTGTTTAAGTGTCGACTTTTCCTGTCGTCATCCCCCTAAAGTCAGTCCCCAACTAGAAAACCTTTTGCCATAGGAAAAAAATACTTTTACAACAGTACATTGAACATCAGTTCGGTACTTTGAAAGTATTCCGTGTTTGTAGTCTAATGTAGTCATTTTATCGTTTGCTCTTTTTGACCCCCGGCCATGCGATCCAGCTTAACATAAAACTTTATCACAAATCACCTCGCGAGGTGATTTTAGTTAGTATCAATCAAAAAACGGATGAAAAACGTTCTACGCACGCGCCACACGAGTGAAAAAAAATTAGCAGGAGGGAGAGTACTAGCTATTTTTTTCCTTGCCCGTCACGCGCATGTACGGAAAAGAATTTACAGGGATCTCGATCCTCCACATTCATTCATGGGTCCTTGTTGGAAGTTTATGTCGTCGTCGCCTCCCCCTCTCCTCCTCACACTCCCGCTATCACCTCACACTTGATGGAATGAAATACAACGATACTGGTTTGAAATGAAAGAGCTTTTAAAAAGAAACCTTTTGACTACATTTGGGCGTGTTTTGATGAGTTTAAATCCTTGCATTGGAAACAAAACTTCAAAAACAAAGTTCTGGATTATGCATTTCCGAACTATATCGCACTATAAATTCTTAAAAGGAGGACCCTTACTCCAATCACCATCCTCTGTTAAATCCAACCAATGTGGATTGAGGATAGACAAGAGTTCTTTAGCCAATCCATTAAAACGATAACGATGCAAGAATTTTGGACCATCCCAAACCCGTACAGAGAATCGGGAGCGAACTAAATCCCAAAAGTTATTCCATACCATAATGACCAAATCCTTATCCTTTTTGTTTTATTCCTTCCACATGAGGTTTTTCAGTTTTAGCATTGCTGCCCCTTTTTGTTCCCATGGACTAAGATGGTTTACCATCGCGCTTTTTAATAAAGTCAGCCTCGTTCTTATAAAATGGGACTTATTTAGAAACCTACTTTGAATCATGATAATGTAGAAGGAAAGGGCATGGTGGGCGAAAGAGAGAGATATTGGAGAAAGATATTCACGATGAAAGAGAGAGAAACCATGGCAAAGGAAAATACGGAAGCAAAAGATAAGACAAAAAGAAACAAGAAAATACAAAAGGAGAAGCACAGGGGAGAAAAAGTCTTCTCAATATAATCGGTTAAATTTGAATGTATAGAAATCAACAAGCTAAGTACTATTTAGCCTATTTCGTCTTTTCCTCCTACATTATGCAACAGAATATCTTCCCGATAACCATGTACCTCCGGATCTAGCTTGCGGCGGCTGTCAACTGCACGCACATTGGCGAAACCACAGGTGTGACCCCCCTATGTCATCACTAGCTCCCCTGCTCTACCCGTGAATCGCTTGATTCTCCACCCCCCCAAATAGTTAGATCCAAAAATCATACGCACAAACGTGCACACAAAAACACATACACAATCACTCGAAAAAAAAAAACAAAAAAAAAATAAAAAAAATTATTAATATATATAAAAAAAAAAAAAAAAAAAACAAACATTTCTTTACCCTCTCCCCCCCCCCCCCTCCCCCCCCCACCCCCTCATCTATACCACTTACACACCCAAAACCGATTCTTGAACCCTCTCTTTCCCACACTCCCCCTCCCCCCCCCCCCCCCCCCCCCCCCCACTCCCCCCGCCCCTTTCTTTTCCGGCATCAAACTTTACGTTACATTCTGGTTCCTACCAATTTCCCCATCCATCCCACATGGTTCATTTTCCTCTCCCACGCTTTCTCTTCCTCTCACCCTCCCAATTCCCATGTCGTCTTTGACTTATCAACCATGTCCGGAAGCCCTTCTTATTCCCTTCTCCCTACCCCACCTCCGCCCAAACCTCGTAAACCTTCGAGGCGTTTGAAATGTCTTGGGTGTCACAACCTTTTTGCCGCTGGGGCCGGCATTTCCCTTCATACATGGAGTTGTCGACATTGTATAACCTTGGGTGGTCCTTTGTTTATCACCTCTCCTCAATCATTGTCGACCACACTCCCGTCCGTCCCCACATATGAGGATTGGAATTTCGTACGTGAGTTAGATGTTTTGGGAGCTTATGATTTGGGAGCCCCCCGCCCGCGATCGTACACCCGTATTCCTATGGTTGTCAGGACAATAGTACAAGATGCCCTCCACCTCCTTTTGTCCCACATTTCTTCAAACCCGGCGGACATTGCTCCTTGGCACCTAATTCTTATGTTCTCTCTCTGGGTGCTAGTCCTTCCAAGTCGTGGAGGGGGCAGTGGGGCTAGAGAAACTATGGCGCGTTGTCGCCGATTCCTTCATGGTGACTGGAAGTCCCTCCACGCCGAGCATGAGGATCGGGTATCGAGCTCCTCTTTCATACCACGTCGGCCACCTAAGCCATCGGATGTCCCGACCTCTTATCGTCGAGCAATTCACTTAGGCCGAGTTGGTGAGCTTTCTCGAGCGGTTTGGGCCCTACAGCCATTCACCCCTGCCCCTGGATCTTCTTCCACTATTGAGGTCCTTCGAGCTCTCCACCCCCTGCCCCTTCCCCTTTACCCCTTTCCATCCACACCTTTGAGCCTTCTGAGAGTTTTACTTTCGATCGGGAGGTTTTCATTAAGGCTTTTAGCTCTTCTCCTCACCTTACAGCGGGGGGCCCCTTGGGCACAGTATATGAGTTGTTTCGCGATGTTTTGCCCCCTGAATCAGGTGCCCGGGGGTTCGATGTGTTTTTTCGAGTATGTTCCCTTATAGCTAGTGGGGATGTTCCCCCTCGGATTTGTGATCTTCTCACGGCGTCGCGCCTTGTGGCAATCTCCAAACCTAATGGTGGGATCCGCCCTATTGCCGTGGGAGAGGTTTTATATAGATTGGTGGCTCGTGCGATATGTCTCCAGCTCCAACTAGCTTTCCATGATTATTTCTCTCCTCATCAGTTTGGAGTGGCCACGAGAGGGGGTTGTGAGGCCGTGGTCCATGGGATTCGGGCTTTGTTGGATGTACATCCGGATTGGTTGGTTCTTCAAGTCGACATTTCCAATGCATTTAATACGGTGGATCAGAACGTGATTTTTTTAGAGCTTATGGCGGCTCCATCTCCGATTGTCCAATTGTTCTGCTTTGTGAGGGCTTTCTATTCTTTGACAAGCAGCCTTTCCTTCTCGGCCGATGGTGATATTATTCCTCTCTCCTCTGCTACTGGCACTCGCCAAGGTGACCCCTTGGCGGACCTTTGTTCGCCCTTGCCCATTACCGGGCCCTTCGTGCCTCCGCAGCCCCCTTCCCTTCTTGCCTTTTTGCTTCGGTCGCAGATGATACGCACATTATTGGGCCGAGAGAACAAGTCGTGTTGGCATATGATTTTGTCAGGGAACGTTTAGCCGAACTCAACCTTTCAGTTCAGCTGTCGAAGTGTGTTATTTGGTCTCCTCAGGATATTCCACTTTCGTTTACTACCCCTCTTGGTTTTCAAACCCCTTCTCCCTCCGATGGCATTTGTGTGCTTTGTTACCCCCTTGGTTTAGATACTTTCGTGACCCAATTCCTTCATGATGCTTTACAGACAGATCTAGCCCAAGTGGACGACCTTCCTCACCTTCCCGATCCCCAAGTTGCTTTTGCTATGTTAACCAGGTGTTTTCCCCACCGCCCTTCTTACCTCACTCGTACTTCCCCTCCCACCTCGACATTTCTCTCCTCTCTCTCGGCTTTTGAGGATCGCCTCATGGAAGTCCTCCACTCTTTGTTAGGTCGCGGGGCATTTGATCGCGAGTCTGGGCCATCAGCCCGCATTCAGGCATCCCTCCCTGTCTCTACTAGGGGGTTGGGTCTATTATCGACCGCTCGTGTTGCTCCAGCTGCCTATTTGGGAAGTTGGTGTCTTATTGCCTCTACTTCTGTTTCCCGTTTCTTGGTTGGGGACACCCCTGTTCTAGCTAGTGTTATCCCCCGGGTTTCAGACGGTGAGTTCGCCTTCCAACGATCTCTATTGGACGCGTCACGTTCTCTTCCTCCACATTCCGTTCTGGATGTGCCGATTTTCTCGACCCTTGTTACAAAATCTGTTGAGCGTGTCTAGGAATCGATTTCCGACCGGGTTGTCGCCACCATTAAATCCGAGCTTCTCACGGCGCTTCCTTCCGATTCTTCTCGTGCCCGTCTTCTCTCTTATGGTGGACCTGGTTCTAGGTCTTGGCTTTTTGCCACACCTATTTTGTCCACTCTCCGATTCTCACAAGCTCAGTTCACCACTGCCCTTCGGTTTCGCCTCGGCCTCCCCCATCCTCTTTTACTTGGCTCTCTTGTTTGTGCATGTGGTCGTGTCTTGGGGCCCGATGGTGTCCATTTGCTTTGTTGCTCCCATGGGGGAGATTTGATCCAGGCGCACGACACTATTCGGGACACCGTTGCCACTATTGCTTCAGAAGGGGGCTTTTCTGTGCGTCGAGAAGTTTCTCATATTATTCCCTCGCGTCAGATCGATGTTGTTTTGCTTGATGGTGCCCGTCGCATTTTCGGTGATATTGTTCTGGCGAACCCTACTAACCCTACTTCAGCTACAGTTGTTGGTCAGGCGGCTCGACATCTTGGGGTGGCAGCTCGTGATGCTGCTAAGGCGAAGGAGCGTGATTATGCCCACCGGGACCCTATGGATGACTTTATTCCGATGGCGTTCGAGATCTTTGGTTGTTTGGGTGTTGCACTGGACGAGTTTCTCCGTACTTGTGCTCGACGTGCTTTCGAGCGTCGAGGACCTGGGAGCCCTCCTCCTTCGGTCCTTACTTCTTTTTACCGTCAACGCTTATCTGTGGCTCTACAACGAGTGCAGGCTTCTATTCTCCTCCGATTGACTGTTGCGGTTATGGATCGTCGCCGTGCTCCGAAACTCCCTCAACGTGCCCCCTCGGGCTGGGGGGACTTACTGGGTTGTTTTTTGTAGATATTTAATTGAGTTAGGGTTGGGGTTGGGGTTTGTATTTTTGTTTTTGTGAGTTGCCGTGCTTTTCATTTTGAGTTAGGGTGTTTATTTTTTCCTTGTTGTTGCTTCCTTTTTTTAGGGTGTGTTCTTGTCGCTCTTTTTGTTTTTTATTGTTGTTTTTCAGTGTTGGTTATGCCACCCCTTTTGTACCCCAAGACTCAGATGGTTTACCATCGTGCTTTTTAATTTATCTTGCAAAGCAGTAACTGTAGATGTAGAGTGGATTAGGTACACGACGTTTACAAAAGAATCGAAGCTTCAAAGGACAAAAAGGTATATCTAGTGACGGACAAAGACAAAGTCGGTGGACAGCAAAGTTAAGGACAAAAGGAATATTTAGTACAAGGAATCTAGGATGAAAGATTCATTTAATAGACAATTAATGTGGCGAACGTACACTTCGTCATTTGTAGTTTGAGAAACGACGCAACGGCTAAGTGACGCTTCGCTTAACAACGCGACAAATAAATACAACGAATACAAGTTGCAAATGGATAGTACTAAAGGTATCGGTACATCAACAATAAAAGTACATAAACCGACCTAAAGGGACGTGAAACGGCATTACTATATTGAAAATAGAATATGCACAAAAGTACATTTGTTGAAGTACAATTCACTAATTACACAACTGAAATTGTATTTCAACAGATAACCCTGTTTATACTTATTTAAATCTAACAATCTAAATCATTATAAATAGGATTTTTTATGCTCTACAATTTTCAACAAGCTAACAACGATGCACAATCGACCACTCTCACACTAACAAATGTGCACTTAGAAAAGGTCTTTTAATTGGCAAAAAACATTTACACAAATATCGATACACGTTGTACTTTTACGACAATTTCAAAGGAATACCGAGCTCCAAACTGCAAAACATAAGGTATCTCGAGATTCTTATAGAGATTGCTCGGCTAATAACCATACTTTTTAGTTTTCAACCAACTGAAATTTCGCATTATGAAGTTTTAGACTCTCTGGAGAAATACGCATATTACAAATAAATGGAACCCAACAATGTCATGGGTGTTAAAAACAAGTTCTAAATGCATTTCAAATGAGAAGGGTTTGTGTACTTTGAACAACAATGTAAGAGTTCGTAAATTCATCTAGTTTGAAATTTATAATCAACTAAATGCAAGATTTTATGCCCTTTAAAGAAAATTTGCCACTTTAGAACAGATTTTGGACATTCAACATCATTTATTGAAGTGCTGAGATACTTTTTTCCTCAAAGACACGAGGCTATTCACATAAATAACTAAAATTGCAAGTATAAGCATGTGGAGTAAGGTACATCGTAACATCAAAGCTACAGCTTCAAGCAATAATAATAGGGATTTCAACAATGTTTACATAGAACTATAAAACAATGACATGATTATACCAAAATTCCCAATACCACAACCACATCAAAAAGAAAGTGTGTTTTTGTTGGATGACAAATTATTCTTGCTTCTTATTTTTGTCTTTTGTTACAACTTTTTTGGTGGTCGGTTTTTGTTCTTCAACCATTAAAAATGCCGTCAAACACCTGTATAGCTACAGTAGCTATATGAGACAGCTAGGGTGGCGGGTCATCGCTACAGCGCCCAACGACTTTAAAATTAATAACCCTGATTCTGCCGTGACAATTTTCTACCAAAAATCATAAAATAGTGTTGAACATAACTGTCTAAGGGAGTGGACTACAATCTGCCATGTATGCGTGCTCCAGATTACTATTAACAGATATCTGTTAATAAGGGCTCCTTCACAAACTGATTATTTCTTGCATCCTAAATGCAAAATGCGACGCGACCTTTAAATCTTTATTTTAAATCAACATCCTAATCGATCAACTTGTGTATACTTCACCACAATGAAAAGCAAATTTTGAAAATGTGGAATTGCAAATCCTTTCCAATGACCCAATCAATTCCTCTACATTTAAATCCTTATTTTCCTAACTTTATTTTTTCGCTACATTTCTCATTCCTAACTCGTTTCTCTACTTCTCAAAACCATTTCAAACTCTCGACAAAAACGATGCCACGATCTACACCACACATTCCATAACCAATCTTTGGAACTCATCCCACAGCTTTAGATCCTTTCCAAAATGGTAAACAAAAGCAAAAAAAAAAAAAAAAACAATCTATTTCACTTACACAAGCTCCTTGAAAAAATTGAACATCAATTGTGTCCATGTATCGGGAATCCCCGGTTGACAATAATGAAGACAATCGTACTTAAAACCATAACGTCCATAATGTCCGGCGCCTTTAAAACCCTGATGTCCATCGGGTCTAAGGGATGTGGAATGTTCTATATCCATATATATCCCTCCAACTTCTTCAACATATTTTTTGGCAATATCATTTTGACGTCTAAAATCTGCCCAATGGAGATAGGAAGGGAGGATATCGAGGATGGAGGGATCTTGGGGGACTTTGATCGGTCCATCGTATGACGTACAATGTGCATGGCCTGGAAAAAGGGAAAAAAGTTAGGTTGGAAAACTAAAGTTACACCGGCTTTTTTGGGTGTTTAAATGAATTTTTGGTTTTAGAAACAACAGCGGAGAGAGAGGACTTGTTCAATTAATAGTTTTGGGTGTTTTGAAAAGCTTAACAAGACTTTAAACCGCAATACCGGACTTCCATCTATTTAATAGATGAAGTGCTAATAATGAGAAAAAAGAAACAGGTGAACCTGTTGAAGAATTGAAAAATAAAATTAAAATTTTCAAGTTACATTCAATGAGTCACCTTACGGGAAAAAAAAACTAACAGGTGATCATTTTTGATTCGTCCCTTTCCTCTAAATAAAATACTAGTTTACACGATGTGACAGATAAAAAAGGAATCTATTAAAAACATAGTCACCGGTTTTTGGCAATTTAAAAAAAAAAAATACTGACAAATAACAGATATTATTTGATTTTTACTAGTGGACAATCAAAAAAAAAGGGCATTCCACTGAGTAACTTACATTGAACTTTTAAAATTAAAATAAAAAGTTAAGAAGTTGTCCAA
>JBBHKE010000277.1:0-55636 GCA_037447655.1 Zygnema cylindricum | reverse complement strand
GAGAGGGAGAGAGGGAGAGAGGGAGAGAGGGAGAGAGGGAGAGAGGGAGAGAGGGAGAGAGGGAGAGAGGGAGAGAGGGAGAGGGGGAGAGGGGGGGAGAGAAAGAGAGAGGACTGAAAAATAGGACCCATCGACCTGCAGAGTAAAAGACAAAATATATATGTCGTAAAGTGTAAGAGGGAGTGGGAGGGAGGTAGAAGGAGAGGAAGAAAGGGAGGGAGAGGGAAAAGGGGATAGAGAGACGAAATAATATATATCATGAAGTGTAATTTTTTTTTATTTCACGACACTCGATAGAATTAAAACTATCTCTGTTTGACTCGTGAGGAAAATTTAAAACATTCGAATATGAAAAACAATATCTTAAGAACAATCAAAACTGCAACGAATTCAAATAAATTTTCATTTTTCTTAACTAAAAGGCTCTTAAATTTTGAGTAAAACCTTTTTACAAAACTTGTAAAATAAAAGGTCCCATTTCTTTGAATTTGTTTTACAACCAACCACCAGTTTTTCAACTTTTTACATCTTTTCACTTTTTTCTATGTACCCAAAAAAAATATTATCGTTTAAACCTTCACAAGTTTTTGTTGAGCCCTCCCACATTACCGGAGAACATATAAAAACATAAATTTGTTAATTTTCCAAACGCAATTTTCATCACAATACTTTTAATTGTACAAAGTTCAAAATCATGTGTGACTATCGCTAAAATCCACACTAATTTTGGTATAATTCTTTAGTATTCTCATGGTTTTTAAATATACTGCCTATTATTCGCCTAATTCACCTTGGAAGAGTAGCTTAAAAGAAGCTTAAAAATTTACAAAAACCATTAAGGCCACACTAATTGTGGTGAAAGGTAAAAAAAAAAAACGGAAACGTCTTTCAAAAGATATGAAGAACCGAACAGACAAGTTTTACATGTATTAGATTCTAGAGGATGAGACAACAAATATTAGGAGAACTATGAAGAAAGTTGTGAAAAATGGGTATTATATATATGTAAATGGTTATTTCAATCAAAATTAGCTGTGGTATTCTAGATTTCCTTCAGCCCCAAATTCCTAAGCCCAAAATTAATTTTATTTTTTAAGGCTACTCTAATTTGCGGTTGTAGCTTTTACTATTTTTGCCTTCAAAAATTTATGCCAAAATTTATTTCTTTTGACATCTTCCGGATACCAACGTTGATCCAAAAATTGTCTTTTCTATTTGTTTTTTGACCGAAAAGTAGTTAAAATTTCGTGTTTCGTTTCACATAAACTTCTTAAATTCGTTTATTTTTTCCGGTTAAAGCATAATCATTTCCAACCGAAAGAAGACCGGTACCTTAACTAATCATTAAAATTATTATTAGTTATTGTATGGTTGTAACCTCATAGTAACACATTAAAAAGAGGGAAGACAAAACCTCATAAAAATCCATTAAAACGGGGAAAAAAACTCACTTGCAAAATTTTTGCCTCGAAAAATTCTCCATTGGGCAAGTCGTCGGTGTTTCCCAATCCCATTTCAAGTCTTTCCTTACACTCCAATTTCCCCCTTTAATAGCGATTTCATCTGCTTCTAAACCAAATACTCATAGTTTTTCTATGTTACGAACGTCACAAGGTAGATGTTTAGGGTTTTGTGACATTGTGACGCCATGCTCACTTGTGACAACGTCAACGTCACAAAATCAATAACTTTCGACGATGATTATCCGATTTCGTTTTTCGACTTTTCTCAATCGACTTGCCATAAAAAAAAACACAAAGGTAGTCAAAAAAATCATTTTTCATATAAATTTCATTTAATACTAGAATTGGCGTGCTGCATTCTTAAAGGTGTGAGATAAAAGCGATAATGTGAGAAGAAGAGGGGAGAGGCGACGACGGCGCAAAAATGCTGGTCATTTTCCGTACATGCGCTTGATGGGCAGGGGAAAATTATCGAGTACTCTCCCTCAACCTAAAATTTTCCCACTCGTGTGGCTCGTGCGTGGGTCGTTTTTCATTCTTTGTTTGGGGATACTTTCTCTGAAATCCGGTCTCGAGGCGATTTCTGATGAAGTTTTTTGACAGGTTGGATTTCTTTGCTCGGGGGTCGAAAAGAGGAAAACGCCAAAATGCGTTAACATGACGACAACATGAAATACATTAAAAGTATTGACTTGGCATTTGCTGTACTTTTGTAAAATTGTATTTTTTGTACAACTAAAGTTTTTCTCTTACGAAACTGCGTTTTGGGAGAAAACGACCGGAAAAAGTCGATACTTTAACATATGGAGACATACCTTAACATTCATTGAGTCTGAAAGAGCGAAAAGTAAGGTTGTTTACTGAGGGTCGTACAGTTTCGTACAAGTTCGTACCACATTTTTTTTTAAACAACACAAACAACTTTATGGAAAAATATCTGGGGTTGTAGGTCTTCAATCCTGACCGTCGAATGCATTGGACTTTTTATTTTAGACACCACACTGCCTACCCTACAGTGTTTAGCGACCGTCCTTAATGACGACATTTTACACACACTTAACGTGTAAAAAAAGACCACGTGGAAAAGGAAAAAAAAATCATGATGAGCGCGCGCTTACGTGCGTACACGACGCATGTGCCATGTGCCTTCCTCCAAGGTGGATGATAATCCGCCAAAATTATTCCGTCACCTTCCCACCATCAAAGTTGGTCGCCACCTTTTTGTCGTTGTGTTTTGAAAATTTGGATAATATATTTAAATTCCCTCTGTAAAAGTCATAAATAATCATTAATTACCTCCGCTGGTACAAATACTACCTCTGCTGGTACAAATGTTGCCTTCAGACTTTGCAATTGAATATTATTTCAAGATTTTAAGCACAAATATGAACCTACGTGTTACCAACCAGAATGAGCCACGCAAATAGAAACTCGTTTATTGACATGGCCTAACGGCAAACACTTCAATAGACGTATTGTACAATTTCTGAAACGCCTAATGGAAGTTCGACCTGACTTTCAAAGTTTGTAGTTGTAAATCTGACCTTCATTGGCCCATAGAATGTCCAGCTTATATGAAGCCTCTACGATAATATTTTCCCTTTTAACTTTCAAATCAAATAAAAGCCACCAGGTCCGATAAGAGTTTTGACCAACCTCACCCCTGCGAGGGCGCGACTCCCCTGAGTTAGACGCAAAAAAAAATTCTGAATTTTGCTCCCCAATTCTGAATTTTGCTCCCCTAAGTAGTAATTTATGGCTGGTCAAAGATAGCCTTTAAATGCACAAGGTCTCTCAGAGAGAGGCACCTCAAAAATATTTAAGTCCTAAATCCCTCTCTGAACCCCCTACTACTACTGTACCTAACCAATCACAAGATGGTAAATTACAAAAAAGTACACATGTCGCTGTACTTTTTGTACGACCATGGTACAGCATGGCCATCCTTTGACGCTTGTTAGTTCCTAAACCATGGTGACTCCAGTCTATTGTCCACTCATGGCTTGCCACGTGTCATCCGCTGACATTATCTTACAAACCACCAAATGACCACTCTATTGCATCGGCTCTACTCCACTGAGCCGTCCGATCTAAAGTCGACAATTAATAATGTCCATTTAAATTCAATTTCGTTTTGTGTATGTCGTTCCGTTTCGTAATCCGCTTAATCGACTAAGTAAAATAGTACATCTTTAAATACGAAGCACACCCCATATAATTGAGCCCTGCATTATGACCTAACGGATAAGACAAACGGCTACGCCGTACGGTAGTCATCCTATAGGACCTGGGATCAAACCCTAGTCTGACCGCCTAACTTTTGTTGAGAGATGTGCCTCCTACTCCCTTAGTCTGTCTTTCTGAATGCCTAAGGCAACCATGAATGTCTTTGAGTTCCCAATGACTACGACAAGTGTGAGGACTTAGAACCTTAATAGATAGACATAAAAAAGACAAAAATTTGAAAATACCTTTTTCAACAGTCGCGCCTTTTTGCCATTTCGTTTTGAAATTTTCATTTCTTTTACCAAAATTCAAATTTGGCCGCAAAATTTTCATGAGAGACAGGTCACTTTCCCATGTAATCGGAACTTAGTCTTGTTACTTTATTTTTTAGCGAAGATTTTCCTTACTAATTTTAGAGCGGTTTGATGTAACGCAATGAAATCGTTACTTCAAATTTTGACGGATGTAAACATGGATGTAGTTTGTGACGGTTGTAGCCGACTATAATACTTGCGACAATCCATGACTGTATAGTGGTTTCTTGTAACATTGCAGATGTTTAGGGTTTGTGACAATTTGACGTCACGCTCACTTACAATAGCATCGACGTCACTAATTCCAAAACTTTAGGCCATGGTTTCCCGATTCGGTTTATTCATCCTTTCTCACTCTATTTGCCATCAAAATACACCCAAAGATAATCAAAAGTAATGTTTTTCAGTGACCATTTGTTTGATACCATTCTTGACGTTTTTCATTGCAATGATTGTGAGATAGACGTGGTAATGGGAGAAATAAAGAGAAAGAGGCGCCTTCACTGACTTCTTTTCTGGGGAAATGAGGTCTGTTGGTTGAGACCCCTCCATGGCCATTGTACAGAGAAAGTGCACGGAAAAAAGTACGCACATGCTTTAAACGTGCAGTGGATTTTTTTTTCTTACTCCACGTAGAAAGTTTTTCAAAAACCTTCGATGCGTGTGACAACGTTTGCCTATTTGTTGACATCATAAAACATTAGTTAAAATCAACCCTCGAGGTGATTTCGGTAGGAGTTTGACACGAAAGTTGGTCGAAACGCACTAGACAACAAAATGCCGTAAATCTAAAGTTTCAAATTGGCGCAAATTGCAGTATGGTAATTTCATTTTTTTGGTACGGCTACGAATTTTTTTTTTTTGGGCTAAGTTTTGGAGGAAACCAACAGAAAAAAATCGTTACCTCATCACATAGAAAAGTGCAATTCTGAGACCTCCACATGTCCTCAAAATGGACAACTCACACGAAGGCCCTAAGATAACCCTAACCCCTTTGTGTTTCGACAAGAATAACTGCCACCGTGGTAAGCAAAAGCTTTGACCACCTTCACCCCTATGAAGACAAGACTCCTCTGAGTCGATAGCAAAAAGAATCTTTGAATTCGCCAAAGCCCTAAGACAACCTTGACCCTTTTGTGTTTCGACAAGAATAACTGCCACTGTGGCAAGCAAAAACTTTGTCCACCTTCGACCCTATGAAGACAAGACTCCCCTGAGTTGATAGCAAAAAGAATCTCTGATTTTGCTCCCTTGAGCAGTAAGTTATGAATGGTCAAAGATGACCTTTTGTACAGGAGCTCTCTCGGAGAGAGAGACGGCTACTTACTTATTTTTCTAAGTCCTAACTCCCTCTATAAGCCCTCTATTTGTACCGTACGACACCAATTACAGTAATGCATTGTACAGAAAGGTACATGTGCCAGTGTACTTTTTGTACGACCATTCTACGGCATGACCATTTTCGCGGACGTATGTCATATCTTGATACGTTTTCGTATTCTCCGGAGATGCCGCAATTGAATAGAATACTGCCACGTGTTATCTGATGTGTCGCCGACCATAAACCGCCAAAGCGTCCATTCCACGATCTCGACGCTTACCACGGACGTTCGATTTGATCGGCTTTTAATAATGGCCGTTAAAAATAAATGTCCGCAACATTTATTTCTTGCACCATTTTAGTATACACCAGGTTCTATGTTCTCCCGTTTGTTCCAATAGTTAAATGAAATGTCTTAGGTGTAAATGTATAAATAAATGTCGTACCTTATATCTTTCAGTATAGGTTCTAGTCTATACGTTGAAGCTATCAGTTACTGGCTACTTTCAAGGGGAGTAGGTACCAGGATCAATTCCTTATTTTGACAGCCAACATTTTTGTACGGATGTGCTAATCTCTCTCTATCACTTAGAGAAAGAAGCTTAGGCAGCCATGTCTTCAGCTCCCTCTCTAGTCTTTAGTGACTGCGGCAAGTGTGAGGACGCAAGAGGGGAGTTGGAGACAAGCAGCCTCAACTTTCTTTTTGTCAGTTATGTTTACATTTTCTGACCTAAAAAAAAACCTAAAGAAAACCATTGATTTCTACACTCCCCTTATTTTCTAGTCACCTTTCAACTTAAGACCACACTTCTCCCAGCAGAAAATTAACTTAAGAGAAGGTACAAGTTTGGTCATCATATGTGCTACCATCTCACTATCTAGTCTATACTCTAGGCTAATTATTTTGTTTTCTACATTTTCTCTAACAAAGCTAAGTTTAATATCCATATATTTGGCTTTGAAGTGGTGTTTCAAATTGGCAACAATGGCAATAGCTGCCTGGTAATCACAAAAAAAATAATTGCACACCACTCTTATGATGACCAAGTTCACCAAGTAAGGACTTGACCCACATCAAATCTTTTACAGCAGAGCAAGAGGCTATAAGATCAGCCTCCATAGTGGACTGAGCAATAACCTTTTGCTGTTTGCTGCTCTAGCAGCAAGCCCCATCACCCACATACAAAACATATCCAGATGTGCATCTCCTCATTGGAGCATCCCCATAACCGGAATCACTCCAAGTGGTACATCTCCTCATTAGAGCATCCCCATAACCGGCATCACTCCAAGTGGTGATGTCAGCGTTGCCCCCAACCAAATGCAACAATAGATCCCTCGTTCCTATAAGACATCTAATGACTCTCTTAGCCGCCACCCAATCTTTCTTAGTGGGAGCATTCAGACTCCTACTCGGTACTCCTACAACTGCGACTCTATCTGGTCGGGTACAATTTATAAAATATATTAGGCTACCCACAACTTGTCTATAAGGAATTGTCGGCATAAATCTTTTCTCTTCAAGGCCAAACTCATCATCCAAGATTATGACTCCCTCTTCCACACTCCCCTCACTTCCCTTCTTTAGTTCGATTAGAGTGGTAAAACTATTAGCATTGTCCATTTGGAATTTTTCTAACATGATTCCAATGGCCTCTTTTTGAGTTAATTTGATCATCTTTCTATCTTTGTCTTTCTCTACCTGAATTCTCAAAATGTACCTTGCCTCTCTCATATCTTTCTTCTCAAATCTACCTTTTAGATCATTTTTCAACTTACTAATTTTATCCATAGATTTACTTAAAATAAACAAATCATCAACATAAATTACAATAAAGATAACTCATTCCTCTTCTCTAAACAAATAAATTGAGAAATTTGACCTAATTTGAATATATCCCAAATTTGTTTGAAACTCATCGAGCTTTCTATTTCATTGTCGGGGTGGCTATTTCAGCCCATACAAAGATTTGATCAATCGGCATACCTTGCTTTCCTCCTGTCGTGCATGTGACAAACGAAATGATAAACATGGAACACAATCAGCTTAAAAAGGAAAGGATGAAGAAATCAGCAAAAAATGTCGTGACGTAGCAGAGAATCGGTACCTGAATACAGGCAGCAAACAACAAATAAACATATCACAAGAAAATGAAAAGGTAGAGTGACAGAGGAAGCTAGGAGGCTACAACAAATAAACATATCACAAGAAAATGAAAAGGTAGAGTGACAGAGGAAGCTAGGAGGCTACAGGAATATTTAGCCAACAGATAGCCACTAGAGTGGGGAGAACTTTGAGTGGTTGGCTTGAGACGTTAATGTTGTAATTCGGTGGGTGATCAGGCTGCAGACAGGTTTCGACTTTGTGAAAAGGAAGTAATGCAATCTGAATATCTGTAAAAGGAGGTTTGACAGAAAAGATTTCCTTCTCTAAGGCACCCAATGGAACACACAAAATGTAACATGGGGTGGAACGGTCACCGACACAGATGGAAGGGAAACGAAAGCCAAAAATGGCAAAGAAACAGAGAGACACAGAAATAGACATGGACATGCACACAGATACTTGGGTGGAATGGAAACAGAAGCGGAGACAAGAATGGAAAGGAAACACACTTAGATGAAAACAGAAATGGACACAGAGACGGACACGAGAATGGAAAAGAAAAGGAGAAAGACACAAACGCGGAATGGGGACAGAATAAGAAACATAAACTGAATTAAGAAAACTAAATTGTGCATGAAAATAGGCATGCGACAGAGTGAAGATAGAACAGAGAAAAAAATATGGAACGGAAATAAGGATGACAGGTTAAATAGTGGTAGAAACAAAAATGTAGATAACAATGGGAAGAGAAACACAAAGGATATAAAAAAGGGCGACACAAAAAAAAGGACAGTCATGGACACTTCAACGGAGAGTGAAACTGGAATGCAGAAACGGAAAACAGAAAAAATAAAAGAAGTAGAAGAAGTAAAATAAACGAAAATGGATCTCCAAATCAGAAAGGAAAGAGATTCATAAGTAGAGAGAAGCGGAAACAGCACCATCATCAAATTTGTGAACATTTGTCGAAACGTTATACATTCAAATTCTTATCGTACACCGTGCATCGCTATTAGTGTTAATATTTTTTCGCCACTGAAAACATCTTTTCTCGGTACAAACCTGTCCAATTTTCAATTTAAGACCGCCAATCGAAAGCTGAGAATCACACCTTTCAATCGCAACCGTCAGATCCACAATCCGACATGTGTGTACGGATAAAAGATGTTTTAAGTGGCGAAAAAAACATTAGCACTAATAGCGATTCACGGTGTACAGGTGTACGTTGTGTACTGTACAGTTGTCGCGATAGTTATATATCGTTTATATCGGTAAACCATCGCGATACTTCCTAGACCATACAACGGAACGACATATTGATTAGCCAAAGGTCAAAAACAGGTAATATTAATAATATAATTAATAAATTAATATGTAATTACAAGAGGCTACCGGTACACAACACTAACAATTACGCAGAAATCTCCAAAAATTGCACTTGACCCACTAAAAGTATTACAAGACCTCAAATTTTATATAATAGTTTCTACATCATTGTTTTTATCTTTTACGCAGAAATTTAGTCTAACATTGTTTCATGCATCCACTTTTACGAAGAAGGAAAGTTGTTTTTTTTTTTTTACAATGATTGCGAGCTTTGGATATTTTATCTAAATAAGACAGCCTTTCACCATGATTATTGTAGATCTACATATGATGTATAAGACAAAAAAGTGGATCAAAATATTACATTTAACGTTTTTTTGTCTGTTTTTGGTTTAAACAACTCGAGAAAAAAACTAAAAATCTTCAAAAAAACCACCAACTTTCATAAAATTTCGGAGAGCCAATTCATAAAAAATACAGAAATCACAAATCAAACAATTAAATGAATAAAACACAAACACACACATCTGAAAGATATAAAACCATACCCACCCTTATCCAAATTATCCAGATTCGAAATTCCTCTTCCCTTGAAAAGGATAAAGCAGAATTCCTTTCCTGACAAAAAATGCATTCTCACAATTTCCCCTTCCCTCTACCCCCTTCCTGTCCTCCCACCCCCCCACCACTCTTTTCCCCTTCCCTCTACCCCCTTCCTGTCCTCCCACCCCCCCACCACTCTTTTCCCCTTCCCTCTACCCCCTTCCTGTCCTCCGACCCCCCCACCACTTTTTTCCCCTTCCCTCTACCCCTTTCCTATCCTCCCACCCCCCCACCACTTTTTTCCCCTTCCCTCTACCCCCTTCCTATCCTCCCACCCCCCCACCACTTTTTTCCCCTTCCCTCTACCCCCTTCCTATCCTCCCACCCCCCCACCACTTTTTTCCCCTTCCCTCTACCCCCTTCCTGTCCTACCACCACCCCACCACTCTTTTCCCCTTCCCTCTACCCCCTTCCTGTCCTCCCACCCCCCCCACCACTCTTTTCCCCTTCCCTCAACCCCCTTCCTGTCCTCCCACCCCCCCACCACTCCTTTCCCCTTCCCTCTACCCCCTTCCTGTCCTCCCACCCCCCCCACCACTCCTTTCCCCTTCCCTCTACCCCCTTCCTGTCCTCCCACCCCCCCACCACTCCTTTCCCCTTCCCTCTACCCCCTTCCTGTCCTCCCACCACCCGTCCACCTTTTTCTCCCACTCTCACCGACAAAATTTGTCGTATTTGAGTTTCTCCCACCGACAAATCGGAACCTTCCATTCCCATTTTGTCTCTTCCAAAACCTCTTCCGGAATTCCCGCTCCGTTCGACTCCCTGATTGGCGCGTTTTCGGCGTCACATTGATCCTCTCTTCCGTACAATTCGCGAATCCAGGGGATCCTGCGCCGTACAGCCGTACGTTCCCACGTGCCACGCCTTCGGTAACAGTTCAAAGTGCCACGTAAGAAAGCCGCGCCTTTGTCGGTAGACATCTGGGATCCTGGGACACCTGTCACGCCGTCCATGCGGCGGGACAGGAGTGGGAGAGGGAGCGATAGGGAGAGGAGGGAGAGGAGGAGAGAGAGAGGAGACATTGTGAAGGGAGAGAGACGAGATACGGGAGAGAGGAGAGAGAAGCTCATTGAGAGAGCTTAGGAAGCGAAAAACGAGTGCACGAGATGTTAGAGAGGAGATTTGAGGTCTTTTTGGGTGCGAGTGGTGGTCAATTTAACAATTTTCCAACTTTATGAATTCTTGATTTCTAATTCATAAGTATTTTTTATTCGAACTGATGTTTTTTTATGTTAAGAATCGATAAAGTGCTCACAGAGATGCTCACAAATGACAAATCAAATGTCACAGCGGAAGCTTATGTTAGGGTCAAAATTGTAATCGGTCGTCAAGGACTGTCGCGCGACCGAAAAGTCTTAGTTTGTCTTTTGTTGTTTGTCTTTTGTTGTTAAGCGTGTGGTCTTGTTTTTGTCTAGGGTGGAATTCCATTAGAAGAAAAGTGTGGTTCGTTACTGGATGCCGTACAGGTTCGTACATATTCGTACCACGCCGTACCTTAAAAAAAAAGTTGTCAGACGAAAATTCTTTACTGGAAAGCTGTCGGAAGGCTCCAATGATGTAGGCGTAATTCCTGGCCGTTGGATATTTCACATTTTCAGATCCGCGAAGCAATCGCGCACATCATCCAGTGTCACGATAGTCTCCTCGCGAGGAGAGTTGTATGATACTAGACGTGTACCATTGGTACACGTGAAAAAGAAAAAAAATATCTGTTTTGAACAAGCGATCACAGGTCTACACGTCGTATAGGCCATGTGCCTACGTCGTACGGTCCATGTGCCGCCTGCCACGCTGGATGCAAGTGAGCCGAATTTTTTTTCGCACGCTCCGTCTGACATCCACCGACATTCAAAGTTTGCCGCGACCTTCAAAGTTTGCCGCGTCTTTTTGCCATTCCGTTTCGAAATTTTGATTTCAGTTTTCAAAATCAAAATCTGGCCGCAAAATTTACGTACGAATCATTAACTACCTCCGGCCGTACAGATATTTCGTTCTGACATTCCGTTTGAAGATTTTATTTAAGATTTTCAAATCTGGACTCTAACCTACGTGGCGCTAATCATAATTGAGGAAGGTTTGTTACTGGCCCGACAAAATGGAATAGTCTTCCAGTAAACGCTGCCAGTAGAATTTTACGTACATTTACTGGGACGGCCTAATGGAATTCCACCCTTAGTATGTTTCGTAGTTTGTTTCGAAGATTCCCGATCTCGCATAGATTCTGTTTTTTGTCTTACTTTGTTTCGTAGTTTGTTTCGAAGATTCCCGGTCTCGCGTAGATTCTGTTTTTTGTCTTACTTTGTTTCGTAGTTTGTTTCGAAGATTCCCGGTCTCGCGTAGATTCGGTTTTTTGTCTTACTTTGTTTCGTATGAGACGATCAGGTACAGATGTATGGGTATCGAACAAGCCCTCATACAAGTGTGGGACCTAAGGCACCCCGCACCACCACGCGCCGACATTTCGGCACCTCTTGGGATTGGGTACGATAAATAGGGTTTCGGGTTTAAGGTTGCTTTTATAATAAAAAAACAAAAAAACCGAAAAATAAAACCCTAACCGAGCGGTCGCGCGGATAATACTGCGCGACGTGGATGCCTTCGGCACCCCGGGAGGCCAAAAAGTTGCAAGATTTAGATGTTGTTTGGTGTGTAATGTTTGTCGTTAGTTGGTTTTCGTGTGTACGTATGGTAGTACTTTAGAACTACGCAGTTTCATGTTGTTTCGGTTTGGTTTGGTAGGCGCTCCGTGCGCACTTTACATTTTGTCTTGGTTTATAGTTTGAAGTAGTGACGTGACGTTTGGTGTACTATATACTGCAGATTAGTGGGAGGGAAAAAGACACTTATTATTGGAGAAAATGTCCATGGAATATATTGGCTTTTGTGGACAGTCCTCTCTTATGTGATTTTATGTGAATGCTTCCGCTGTTATCTTGCACTCTGATTTTTGTGTAAGATCATTTTCAATTGGTATCGGAGCTTGTGTGCTCCATTGAGGTGTAGAAGGGTGACTAGTTTGGCCGCCATGGGGAGAAAGAAGAAAAATACCCCTTCTCCTATGATGCCTTCTTCTTCTACGATGATTCCTCAACCTCCGGATCCATCCGAATCCGAATCATATTCGGATCCGGAAGTAGAAACTCCATTTGCCTTCACCGGCAAAACTTTTGAGGAGGTCGTTCCGATCAATCCGATCGGACAAAAGAATGAAAATGAGGGGAAAAAGAAGGAGGAAGATGACGCGATGGAAGTTCGTCTTCAAAAACTGATGGATGGTCTTTTTCGCTATGTTGATCAACGGATTTTCGAGGCAAACCGTGTTACAAGACCTCCATATTTCGGAGATCCCATTCCGACACAAAGCGTCGTTGATACGGAAGGAGATGAGGTAGATGAAGAGGAGAGAAGGAAATTGATTCGAAAGGGAAAACTTCCCATCAATGATGATTCCAACCTTGATGATTGGAGTGAAGGGGACGAACCGGTTGAATCTATGTCCGGCAAGATCGTCATCTTCAATGGAACGAATTATCAATCATGGAAGAAATGTATCAAAGGTCAATTTAAACTCAAGCGGCTTTGGAAGGTGGTGAAAGGAGTTGACAAAATGCCTACCTCGGATTGGAGGCCTTATCGAGTATGGACGAAGAAAAATCTTTCCGCTATCGGCGGTTTATTCCAATCATGCAGCACTACTATTCATGATTTATTTCTCACCCGAAGATTTGCCCATGATTGTTGGGTGGCTCTTGAGAATCACTTCGAAAAGAGTGTTCAAAATAAATGGCAACACATTTATACCGATTATACCTCTTTTAAGGTCAAGTCAAGTGAGTCGATCGATGAAGCCGCGAAGTGATTTAACATTATTATTGAACAACTCGCAAATTTGGGAAATTTTATCAATGAGAGTGATAAAGCATCGGTCTTCATCCATGCCTTACCAGACAAAGTGATACATTTAAGGGATGTTCTTTTATCGAGGGATTCCAATACCTTGGACTACATCATAACATTCCTTAAATCAACCGAGGCGAATCGTCCAAGCTCGTCCAGTGGACCTCAACCGACCAGTTCCCTCAATGCAACGACACCGGAAACGCCCGATCTAAATTATCTTCGGGGAAGAGGAGGTAAAAGAGGGGGAAATCCGAGGAAGAGGGGGGAGAGACACCAAAGGGTCGGGAGATCTCCTTCCCAGCCCGGATATTCAGATCTCACTAATATTGCATGTTTTGAATGCGGCAAACTTGGTCATATGGCAACTTCTTGCCCAAATAAGCAGCGTTGATGTCATTTTTGCGGGAAATGGGGCCATATAAGCCCCCAATGTTATTCGAAGGCCGATAGTGGAGGCGGCGGCGGTAGAGGAGACGGCGGCGGCCGATACGGTGGTCGTGGCGGCGGTCGTCTTGGTGGTCGCGGTGGTCGCGGAGGCCGCCATGGAAGAGGAGGAGGACATTTTTAAGGCGATGATCAATTTGAAAAAGGAGGAGAGGCGCAGATATTTTCCGCCCTTAACCTCTCGTTTGATTTGTTGACAGGTGCTACGATACTCGAAAAGGAGTGGATCATCGATTCTAGCGCGTCACACCACGTTTGTACGGACGCGTCACTTTTCCACGATTTGCGCTAACTCACGGTACCGAAAAAAATCATTGTTACAAGTGGACAGATGATTCCAATCAATACAGTGGGTACCGTACGGTTGGACTTACCAAATTTGGATTCACATGGCGTAGAAAAATTAACGCAAATCGAGCTGACGAATGTTTTGTACCTACTTGAAGGTTCAGTGAACCTTCTCAGCGTACCACAAATTCAGCGAGCGAGCTATAGCGTCCTTGCGTACGGAGACTCCACAATAAAAATTGTACGACCGGATGGTGTACAAATAGGCAAAGGTGACGTGACGGAATTTATGCACAGTCGTTTAATATGGCGTCGCTCTAATCCCCCCCAAATTTCGGATATATTATTTCGCATATCTCTGAATTAAAAGGCGATTTAACCTGGCACCACCGGATGTGTCATACCTCCGAGGCGAGTTTACGACGGATGATTAAAAATGGGAGTGTAAGGGGATTAGACTTAGCGTCGGGGGAGAAAATTAATGGGTGTGAGGGATGTAGTAAGGGGAGACAAATCCGAAAGCCACATCCGGCTAAAGATCCAATGCATCGATCTAAGCATCCGCTTGATCATGTACATATTGATTTACATAGGGACGTTAAACCGGAGACGATTGGTGGAAACAAATATATTATGGTGGTGGTGGACGACTTCTCTCGCTTCACATGGGTAATATTACTGAAACACAAATCCAAAGCATTTTTACGTCTTCAAGAGTGGCATGTGATGGTCGAAAGGCAATGTGAGAGAAAGTTAAAATTTATTAGATCGGATAATGGAGGGGAATTTCTTGTTTTTTATCCTTATTGCAAAGAGTGGGGAATTTCTCACCAATATACAGCATCTTACTCACCGGAATCCAATGGAGTGGCAGAAAGAAAGATCCGTACGCTGCAAGAAATGGTAAGTTCCATGGTGCACAATACGGAGAGAGCATTAATCTATGGGGCGATGCAATATTAACGGCGAAATATATTTGCAACCTGAGGATTACATTGGTTTTGGGTGATAAGACTCCTTACGAATTGTGGTATGGCCCAAAGCCTACTCTACACCACATTCGGATTTGGGGATGTCGTGCTTCGGTTTATATTCAAGCACAAAAAAGAAAAGGTAAATTTGCATCGAGGAGTTGGAGTGGTTACTTTGTGGGATATAATTCAAAAGGGAGTCTTTATCAAGTTTATGATCGAATTTGACATATCATTGAGGAATCGGAAAATGTGGATTTTCACGAGGATTTATTAACCACAATCTCTCGATCGGCCAAGCATCATTCTAATATCGATTTTCATGAGGAATTTGAAATTGGTGATCTTAATGCCTCGGAAGGTTCGGATTTCGAAATTGAGCCAGAATCCACCTCCAATGTTAAGAGGGGGAAGATAACATTGCGGAAAATGTAAATTTTGGTAACATTGGTGGGGATTCACGAAGTGAAAATTTCCGAATGTTTTCGGCCACGAGGAAAACTTCGTCTTCTAAATCGAGTGAACCGAATATTATTGAGGTGGAACCGGCAAGGAGGAGAAAGAATTTGAGCCGATGAGGAGTATGCATCTTTCTTTTGATGGTAAAGGAAATGTGGAGAATTCGTATTATTTTATTTCGGCGGCGAGTGAGGATGATTTTCTTTTATAGCAATCATTATGTGAGAAAAGCCAGACGATCAGCAATCGTACGTGGAAGCACGGAAATCATGCGATTGGGAGACACATTGGAAACCGGCGTGGGAAAAAGAACTTTAGTCAATTATTGACAACCGTACTTTTGAGGAGGTGAGCCTACCTGAGGGTAAAAAGGCTATTGATGCAAAATGGATTTTTAAAACAAAAACTGTTGCATCGGGGGAAGTAGTAAAACATAAGGCTCAGTTTTTCAACAAAGGGAGGGAGTTGATTATTCGGAAACATACGCACCAGTGGTTAAATTTGATTCTTTAAGAATAATTATTGCCATTGCCGCTGCCGACAAGAAGCATATTCACCAAATGGACGTAGAAACTGCGTTCTTCGATGGTAACTTAGAGGAGGAGGTTTATGTAAAAGTTCCGGAATGAGTAGTGTCGAAAGAGGGGAAGGTATGGCGGCTGCGAAAGTCCTTGTACGGACTTAAGCAAGCGCCAAGGACTTGGTACTTACGATAACACAAAGTCCTGACCGAATTTAGATTTGTACAAACAGTTTCAAACTCTGGAGTTTATGGAAAAGGTGAGGGGGAGGATCAAATTATATTTTTTGTCTAAGCGGATGATTTTTTGATGATGTGTGACAAGTTAACGCGAATCGCGGAATTGAAAAATTACCTGCGTCTACACAATACAGTCACAGATTTGGGGGACATACGATATATTCTTGGAGTGGAGGTTTTAAGGTACGATAATGGTGATATTAAATTGTCGTAAGCGCAATATTGTAAAAGAAGTACTAACAAAATTTGCCATGTGGGATTCTAAGCCAGTTTTGACACCACTAGATTTCAAACTTCAATATCGCAAATTTGAGGAGGAAACTGTCCAAGTGCCTTATAGTGAGGCCGTTGGAAGTTTAATGTATTTAAGTGTGGCCACGCGACCGGATATTTCAGTCGCAGTTTCTGTTGTGAGCCGATTTTGTCAGGCTCCTAAGAAGATTCATTGGGAGGCCATGAAGAGAATCTTTCGTTACCTTGCAAGTACGATTGAGATTGGATTATTATTTCGATCTGGACATGAGTCTTTCGAATGCGTGGGATATTGTGACGTAGATTGGGGCGGCGACTTTGATACAGGAAAGTCAATGTCTGGATATGCTTTTGTTTTTGGCGGCGCGGCGGTTTCTTGGAGTTCGCCACTCTAGCCAACTGTTGCACTAAGTTCAATCGAAGCAAAGTATATGGTTGCATGTCATACGTGTAAGGCGTTGATTTGGATCAAAGAGTTATTTCGAGAATTGGGGAGGTCTATTAGATGTATGAAAATCTTTTCTGACAATATGAGTTCGATAGCGTTGGTCAAGAATCCTGTCTTTCACAAAAAGACAAAGCACATAAGGATTCAATGGCATTTTGTCCTTGATTTGGTCGCTACGAAGGAGGTTGAATTTTTGTACGTTACGACGTTGGAGAAAGCCGCGGATATGTTGATAAAAGCTACGGCTATGAAGTACTTTTGAGAGGAAGACCTAAATTAGGCTTGGTGTAATGATTACTATTTTGAAAGAGGGATTGTTAAGGATAAAATTGTAATCGGTCGTCGCGGCCTGTCGCGCGACCGAATAGTCTTAGTTTGTCTTTTGTTGTCAAACGTGTGGTCTTGTTTTTGTCTTAGTATGTTTCGAAGATTCCCAGTCTCGCGTAGATTCGATTTTGCGACGATCAGGTACAGATGTTGTTTGGTGTGTAATGTTTGTCGTTAGTTGGTTTTCGTATGTACGTGTGGTAGTACTTTAGTACTACGCAATTTCATGTTGTTTCGGTTTGGTTTGGTAGGCGCTTCGTGCGCACTTTACATTTTGTCTTGGTTTATAGTTTGAAGTAGTGACGTGATGTTTGGTGTACTATATACTGTAGATTAGTGGGATGGAAAAAGACACACTTATTATGGGAGAAAATGTCCATGGAATATATTGGCTTTTGTGGACAGTCCTCTTTTATGTGATTTTTTGTGAATACTTCCGCTGTTATCTTGCACTCTGATTTTTGTGTAAGATCATTTTCAGCTTATACAAACATATTCCTCATAAAACACTCATGGTTCAAAATAAAACATGTCGGCCAAATATCAATATATTGAGCCGAAGCTGTCTTAATAACAACCTCTCTCCATCTCTACTCCTTGCTCACTCTTACATATATCTTAAGTCTTACTTTTCCTCTTTCCTCAGTTCTTTACTTTATTCACTTTTATGTATATCTCTCATACACATGATGCATCTCACCAGACTGCATACGAAAATGATGGTAACACACACTAACCTACCTTCTTAACACCGACAAATAATGACCAATTACTCCACTAAACGACAACTAATGACAAATTACTCCACTGAATGAAAATAGACAAGGGCGCTGAAGTCCACAGGCGGTCATACGCCTAACAAGACATTCAAGTGTCGAAACAAAGTGGCGCGCACTAAAACGAACTAGACACGTACAACGCACTAAATATCATAGTCGTCGGTCAAGAAAATTCGCGCACTAAAACGAACTAGACGCGTACAGCGCACTAAATATCAAAGTCGCCATTCAAAACAATACAAAACAGACAAAACCAAAGTGAACCATCATACATGAATAATCTATGTAGCGGCTAGTATTGAATCGTCGTACATTGAACAAACCAAAGGTACTCTGATGCAAATCGTGAAACCATACTCAAAATCGAATCGCGTCACGCGAACCAAAACGTCAACAAATCCGCGGACGGTCGATTCTTCACATCGAACTAAAACATGATTTCGCCTGATCCGTCGATTCTCCCAATAATTCCAACATTTTATTAGTAGATGTTTCAATTGGAAGTAATACACTCAAATTATAATATGTTAATATAATGTTGTATGTTTTTTAGAACCAACGTAAATCAATCAAAATGTACAAACATTTCTTTGTCGGTCGGGACCTTCGTAGATTATTTTTCGTATTCAGTCGTTGACTAATAAATATATATTGAATTTATTTTGATATCATATATTTATCCTATAGGTTTCAGGTGGGTGAATTTACAATTATGCGATTATTGATTAAGAACAATGGTAATAAATGTAATAAATAACCAATTTACAATCAAATGTAGAGATTTATATACTTGAATGTTTTAAAATTGTAGACGAATTGACTTTTCTTCAAACTAACACAACAATGATCTATAATGAATTTATTATAAGATTGCTGCTATTTTTTATTAACAATACATACGGTTCACTATATTGTTTTTCAACAGTTTTACTGACCCACTCTTTACATTGTCCGTAATAAGTTTTACATAAAAGATTACTTTCGATGTTTAAATAATCGTTTCTTTAAAATTTGCTACCTTGTTATTATTCCTTCCTTCCTTCGCTTAAGTATCTTGGCTTGAGTGCCGAAGCAATATTTTCGGCCACTGTACTTTCCTTTGTCTATAGCATACGCTCTGCAGTCGTACGGTTGTACAGTCAAACAATCGTGCAGTCGTATAGTCGTACAACACTACTGCTCTTGTCGCTCCGCAGCAATGCTTGCTAATAAATTTAATTCCCTATGCCCAAATTACACCGTGAATCGCTATTAGCGTCAATGTTTGTTTAGCCACTTATAACATTTTTCTCTGTTGTGGATCTGACGGTTGTGATTGAAAGGTAAGATTGTCAACTTCCGATTGGCAGTCGCAAATTGAAAATCCGACAATTGTGTACGGAGAAAAGATGTTTTAAGTGGCGAAAAAAACATTGACGCTAATAACGATTCAAGGTGGTATTTGCTAGTGTTGGGTATCGGGTAGTTTCATATCGCGATAATTTTGATATTCGATATATCAAATATCGATCGAGGAAAGTCCTCGATATATCGTACCGCGACCAACAAAAATTATCACAATATATATCGCGACATATTGTATTTCATAAAATAAAATTTTTATTTAATATGTTGTTTTAGCGATGACGACAATTTTTCTGAAACGCGACGTACGACGTGATTTTTGTTCCGTGTCTTAAAAGGTAACGCCACAAAATGTAACTGACGAAAAGTACTAATATTGTAATACTATTTCATATAGTTACTTATTTAGTACGTACTAGGGTACAAAACTTCACATATGAAAACTTTAAACCCACACTAATTTAGTCAAAGTATGATATGAAAAAAAAATTAAAGACTGTTCGTTTCAAGCATGATTTTTTATAATTATTTTTATTTATTAATTTTTGAAGTGTACAAAATGAGAATTCTTATTATTATTTTTATTCAATATTTTATGAAGTCTATAAAATGTGATATTTTATTCTTATTTTTATTAATCATTTTATGAATTGTACAAAATGTGAGTTTTAATTATTATTATTATTTATCATTTTTTAAAGTGTATAAAATATGAACTTTTATTTTTATTATTTTTAATTATTTTTTGAAGTGTACAAATTGTAAAATCTTATTCTTATTTTTATTAATTGGAGTAGCACTAGCTAGTATTACCTGATGTAGTAGCACTGCCAGCACCTAGTACTACTGGCAACAACAGCAGCTAGTACTATAAGCAGCAGCAGTAGCACTGCCAATAGCTAGAACTACTGGCAGCACCTGTAGCACTGCCAGTAGCTAGAACTACTGGCAGCACCAGTAGCACTGCCAGCAGCTAGTACTACTAGCAGCAGCAGTAGCACTGCCAGCATCTGCCAGCATCTAGTACTGCCAGCATCTGCCAGCATCTAGTACTACTGACTGCCAATAGCTAGAACTACTGGCAGCACCAGTAGCATTGCCAGCAGCTAGTACTACTAGCAGCAGCAGTAGCACTGCCAGCATCTGCCAGCATCTAGTACTGCCAGCATCTGCCAGCATCTAGTACTACTGGCAGCAGCAGTAACAATAACACTAGCTCTGGCTACAGCGGCACGTAGTTCTAGCAGCTGCATCTAATCAATTCTCAATTAATTAGGTTCTAAATTAATCCATTTACAATTTCCGAATCGCAATTTCCGTGAAAAAAAAAAAATCCTCCACCACTTTGACAGTTGTCGTTCTCTTCTTCCGAGAATTGACTAATGCCGTCGGTAGTCGGTAGCCTCATCCATTTAACTCTAGGATTAGTGGTAGACGATATAGTGTGTAATAAATATATAAACGTTAACATATAGGCTAATTCAGTAAACGACAACTATATACGAACATAGAGTCGATTATGAAAAATACAGATAACGCGTACGAAGAATAAATAAGTACCGCGCATATGTTTCGATAGCGAAAATAATACATCGCAACTATTCATGACGGCTACAATTGAAATCGGCATTCAATCGGACGGCCGGAAAGAATACCGAGATCGCGGAAGAAGATTTCGGTGGTTTATGGTCGCCGCCACATCAGATGACACATGCCACCATGACATTGGATTTTGGCATCTCCAGGGATTACAGAAACGAATCCAGAAAAAACACGTGTCGACATTTTGGTCATGTTGAAACTCTGAGACCTCCATAAGTCCTCAAAGTGGACAGCTTCTAAGAAGCCTCTAGGATAACCCTGACCCCTTTGTGTTTCAGAAAAAATAACTGCCACCCTGGAAGAAAATAACTCTGACCAACTTCACCTCTATGAAGGCAAGACTCCCCTGAGTCGATAGCAAAAAAAATCTTTGAATTTGCTCCCCTGAGCAGTAAGTTATGGAGGGTCAAAGTTGACCTTTTGTACAGAAGCTCTCTGGGAGAGGGGGTCCTATCTTCTAATTTTTCTAAGTCCTATCTCTCTCACAGACTCTATCTACTGATGTACGGAACCAATCAGAATTGAGTTCCGTACGCAAAAGTACAGTTGCCGGTGTACTTTATGTACGGACATTGTACGACATGGCCAAAATGTCGACACATGTCAAATCCGGATTCGGTGCCATAATCTCCGGAGATTCCACAATCCAACGGAATTTCGCCACGCGTCATCCGATGTGGCGATGGCCACAAACCGCCGAAATCTTCCTCCGCGATCTCGGCGCTAATCCCGGCCGTCCGATTAAATTCGGATTTAATCGTAGCCGTAATAAATACATGCGCGGTATTTGTTTCATTTACGAAACAAATGCGCGGTACTGATTTATGTCCGTACCGTAAGTCGTACATTACATATTACTGGATCTATGTATCCCGTAATTAATTCTAGTTAAATGGTTTATCGCTACGTATACATATTTAAAATAACTATCAAACTATATACTACGTATCATGACACCTAGACTTAACGGCTAAGGCTACCGGCTATTTCCTGTCTGCCGACCGGTAGGTACAAGGATTAATTCCTGGCGCCGGCACATACCTTTTAAATAAATAAACCCGAACTAATATAAATTTCCCGTAAACCTCAGGATAGCCTAGGTAGCCATGGCTCTAGCTTCCTCTGCAAGTCTTAGTGACTGCGAGAAGTTTGAGAGTTGGAGAGAGAAGTTAGAGATAGACTGCCTCGGCTTCTATATTTCTTTTCAGACCTAGAAAATACTTAAAAACCATTAGTTTCTACACTCCCCTTATTTTCTAGTCAATCTTTAATTTCAGACCACACTTCTCCCTGCAAAATCTTAACTTAGGGGAAGGCACAGGTTTGGTCATCATATCTGCTACCATCTCACTATCTGGTCTGTACTCTAAACTGATTATTTTGTTTTCTACTTTTTCTCTAACAAAGCTGAGTCTGATGTCCATGTGTTTGGCTTTAAAATGATGTTTAGGATTGGCAGAAATAGCGATTGCTGCCTGATTATCACAAAATATTTTCTGCACATCACTCTTAAGGTGACCAAGCTCACCAAGCAAAGACTTGACCCACATCAATAATTTTACAGCAGAGCAAGAGGCCATATACTCAGCCTCCATGGTGGACTGAGCAATAACCTTTTGCTGTTTGCTACTCCAACAGCAAGCCCCATCACCCACATATAATACATATCCAGAAGTGCATCTCCTCATCGGAGCATCACCATAACTGACATCACTCCAAGTAGTGATGTCAGTATTCTCCCCACCCAAATGCAACCATAGATCCCTAGTTCCTACCAAATATCTAAAGACTCTCTTAGTTGCCTCCCAATCCTTCTTAGTGGGAGCATTTAGACTTCTACTCAGCACTCCTACAGCTGCAGCTAGATTCGGCCGGGTACAATTCATAAAATAGATTAGACTTCCCACTACTTGCCTGTAAGGAATAGTCTGCATGAACTTCTGTTCTTCAGGAGATAATTCCTTGTCTAAGACTATGACTCCTCCTTCCTCACTCCCCTCACTTCCCTCCTTCAACTCCATTGGAGTTGTACAACTATTAGCTTTATCCATTTGAAATTTTTCAAGCATGTTCCATATTGCTTCCTTTTGAGTCAATCTTATAATTTTTCTTTTTCGGTCTCTCTCTACTTGAATTCCCAAAATATATTTTGCTTCCCCCATATCCAACATTTCAAATCTCCCCTTAAGATCGGTTTTCAGTTTATTAATTTTTTCCATTGATTTACTTAAAACAAGCAAATCATCAACATAAATTGCAATACATATAAAACCTTCCTCATCTTCGAAAACATAGATTGAGTGATCTGAGCTGATCCGAATATATCCTAGACCGGTAAGAAACTCATCAAGCTTCTTATTCCACTGCCAAGGCGCCTGTTTCAAACCATAAAGAGATTTAATCAGCCGGCATACCTTACTCTCCTCTCCTTCTTCCACAAACCCTTCGGGTTATCGCATGAAGATCTCCTCTTCCAATTCTCCATGCAAAAAGGCTGTTTTGATGTCCATCTGGTGCACTTCCATGTCTTCAGCTGCTGCCAGGCTGAGAAGTATGCGAACAGAGGGAAATTTGACCACCGGGGCAAAGGTTTCCTCGTAGTCAATTCCTTCCTTTTGTGTAAATCCCTTTGCCACTAATCTGGCCTTGTAGCGCTCGATTGTGTTATCTGGGTTCAGTTTTAATTTAAAAACCCACTTACAACCGATTGGTTTTCGGTTAGGTGGACAGTCCACCAGCTCCCAAGTATCGGCTGCCATGATTGAAGCCATCTCCTCATTGATGGCTGTCTTCCACCGGTTTCTTTCTGGACAAGTCATTGCCTCTCCATAAGTTTGAGGTTCATCTTGATGAGATAGTTTAGTTACCTTGTTATTAACCTGTTTTTCTTGCAGTCTTTTGCTACTTCTCCTCCCCCCCTCAAAATCTGAGGCTGGAATAGATGGTTCTCGTGGATTCTTTCGAACAAACTCGGCTTCTCCCCTATCCCTTGATTCCGAATCAATTTCCACCACGTCTTCCGCTTCAAGTAGAGTTGTCACTGGAGTTTCCACAGCCGAGTCTTTTTCGGTCTGATTTGTTCCTGCAAGAGTGTCATCTTCTCTAAAACCTGGATAGTTAGGAAGCTCAAAGTCATCGGAATTTTCTGACTCAAATCTGATTTTTACTGACTTTGTATATTTGAAGGGATCCACAGACTTTCCTTCATCCATAACTACTAGATGCTTTACTAAGATTATATCTTCCCTTTTTAGATCATAAACTCTATATCCTTTAACATCTTCATCATATCCTAATAAGTATCCCGGTTTTCCTTTAGGATCTAGCTTCCAATTGGACCGATCAGTATCTAGACTGAACACTTGACTGCCGAAAACCTTTAAGTGAGATATGTCTGGTTTCCGGCCTGTCCATCTCTCATAAGGTGTTTGATCTTTTATAGCTGAAGTAAGAACTTCATTTTTGAGGTAATTAGCACAGTTCATTGCTTCTACCCAAAACCTTTTTCCTATCTTTTTATCCGACAACATAGTTCTAGCACTATCACTTAGTATTCTATTTAACCTTTCAGCTACCCCATTCTGTTCCGGATTTTATGGAACTGTCTTTTGGTGTTGGACCCCATCTTCCCTCAGAAAATCCTCAAACATGTTAGAAGTATACTCTCCACCATTGTCACTCCTTACTCTCTTGATTGGATTTTCATGGAGTTTTTCGCTCCATGCTTTATATTGACTAAAACATTCCTGAGCTTCTGACTTGTTTTTCAAAAAATACACCCGGGAATACCGAGACCAATCATCAGTTATAGTCATCATAAATCTCTTCCTCCCCGGTGAGGGCACTCTAGCCGGTCCCCAAACATATGTGTGTACTAGATCTAGATTTTTTTCTCCCTTATAGGTGGCTGTTTTAGAAAAGGGTAATCTGTGTGATTTACCTTGAGCACATCCACTACAATCACTAATATCATCATTCTCACTGAACTGAATCCCTTCCACCACTCCCATCTTTTTCATCTCTCTTAACTTATCTAGATTCACATGCCCAAGCCTCTTATGCCACATCATAATATCATGAACACCAGTATAATAAAATTTCTTCTTTTCATTACTTAAGATCAGCCTAAACATCCCATGTCTACCTTTCTCAGCAATGAAATAGACATCCTCCTCAAAACTAGCAGTAAAGACTCCTTCCCTAATGCTAGTGAAAAAACCCTTATCATCTTATAGAGATGTAGAGATAAGATTTTTGTTCAGCTCTGGAATAAACAATACATCGGAGAATGTTAATATGGATGTCTTTCATTCTACTAACACTTTCAAATCTACTGATCCCACAAGAGTAGTGGTGACTATCCTCCCATCTCCGTACTCTATCCCTACGTTGGTAATCTTTTTTATCTTAGTGAACAGGTGTCTATCCTTACACATGTGTATGGAGGCACCTGAATCTACAATCTAGCGTGCTTCACCTTTCAATCCACCGTAAGCACATTTCTGCATTCGTGGAATTTCGACCTCATTTTTCGCCTCCAACTCCTCAATCAAAAGGAGCTCATCGTCCTCGTCCTCGGATTCCGCCTCAAGTACCTCTGTGACAAGGGCCTTTTTCTTTCCTCTCAGGGTACCACCGATCTGCCCCTCCTTTAACCGAAGCTCGGTTAGCTTAGTGCACTCTGCCATATAGTGCCCCGGTTTCTTACAAAAATGACATAAACCTTTGGGAGCCCTAGGTTCGAACGCGTCGGCCTGTTTTTTCTGCTCCCTACCCCAATAGTTTTCGACCGGTTTTCAGGAATCCTTGTTCCTCCAATCAGTCGCTATTGCCAAGGCTTGGCCACTCTTTCCTCCCCTTCGGATCTCAATTATATTCTCTCAAACGAGAATCATCCTTACCACTGAGTTCCATATCCACCTTGAGTCCGGCAAGTCTTGCACACGGTTGACTATGTCTCGAACTCATTAGGTAACTTCATCAGTAAACAGTTAACCTTTTCTTTTTCACTAAAATCTTTTCCCGCACTGTGTAGCTCCATGAAGAGTGTAGCAAGCTCATTGCAAAAATCCAACATATTTCCCCTTTGTATACATACTACTTAACTTTCTGATCAGCCAACTGTTGTTGCTGAATCGTACCACTTTGGTACATCTCTATGAGAGCCATCCAAAGATCGGATGCATTTTCTACCTGCAAATGAGAACATGCAAGTCTTTGAGTGAGATGGCGTAGGATGAAGTGATTTGCCGCCATATTGTTGAAGTCCCAGGTTTCAGTATCATTCTCCTCGTTCCTCAGAATAGGTGACATAAATGCTGAACCAGTTGCTATTGGTGTGGTCGCCTCCTTCTCCTTTCCTTTGTACACCACCTCTCCTTCTTTTGTTTCCTCCGTTGAAGGTGAATCCTCTTTCCTGGTGAATCTGCTTCCTCCAAACCTTGGAGGAATCCCAAGACTTGATGGACGCCCCAATCGTCCGCTCACTTCCCCCAAAACCTTTTTTCGCATAGAGCTCCTATCATCATACTTTCCCAGTATATGAAGCCAGTTCCATTAAATATTGGTACCCAAGAGGGTGGGCCCATAACCTGAAACTCTGAGACCTCCATAAGTCCTCAGAGTGGACAGCTTCCAAGAAGCCTCTAGGATAATCTTGACCCCTTTGTGTTTAAGCAAAAATAACTGCCACCCTAGCAGACAAAAACTCCGACCACTTTCACCCCTGTGAAGACAAGACTCCCCTGAGTCGATAGCAAAAAGAATCTCTGAATTTGCTCCCTTGAGCCGTAAGTTATGGAGGGTCAAAGTTGACCTTTTGTACAGAAGCTCTCTGGGAGAGAGGGTCATATCTCCTAATTTTTCTAAGTCCTATCTCACTCACAGACTCTATCTACTGATGTACGGAACCAATCAGAATTGAGTTCCATACGCAAAAGTACAGCTGCCGGTGTACTTTAGGTACGGACATTGTACGACAAGGCCTAAATGTCGACACATGTCATATCCGGATTCGATGTCATAATCTCTGGGGATTCCACGATCCAACGAAATTTCGCCAAGAGTCATCCGATGTGGCGATGGCCACAAACCGCCGAAAACTTCCTCCGCGATCTCGGCGCTAATTGCGGCCGTCTGATAAGAATCTAATTTAATCGTAGCCGTAATAAATACATGTGCGGTATTTGTTTCATTTACGAAACAAATGCGAGGTATTGATTTATAGTTCGTACCGTAATCTGTACTTTATATATTAACGGATCTATGTATCCCGTAATCTATTATAGTTAAATGAATAATCGTACGTATACATATTTAAATAACTATCAAACTATATACTACGTATCATGACTCCTAGACTTAACGGCTAAGGCTACCGATTATTTCTTGTCTGCCGGCCGGTAGGTGCAAGGATCAACTCTTGCCGCCGACACACACCTTTTAAATAAATAAACCCGAACTACTATAATTTCCCGTAAACCTCAGGATAGCCTAGGTAGCCATGGCTCTAGCTTCCTCTCCAATTTCTCAGTGACTGCGACAAGTTTGAGAGTTGGAGAGAGAAGTTAGAGATAGACTGCCTCGGCTTCTATATTTCTTTTCAGACCTAGAAAATACTTAAAAACCATTAGTTTCTATAAAGGGGAGATTTGAAATGAAGGATAGGGGAGAAGCAATATATATTTTGGGAATTCAATGAGAAAGAGACCGAGATAGAAAGATTATAAGATTGACTCAAATGAAAGCAATAGGGAACATGCTGGAAAAAATTCAGATGGATAAAGCTAATAGTTGTACAACTCCAATGGAGTTAAAGAAGGGAAGTGAGGGGAGTGAGGAAGAAGGAGTAATAGTCTTAGACGAGGAATTAAGTCTTGAAGAACAGAAGTTCATGCAGACTATTCCTTTTAGGCAAGTAGTGGGAAGCTTAATATATTTTATGAATTGTACCCAGCCCGATTTAGCTGCAGCTGTAGGAGTGCTGAGTAGAAGTTTAAATGCTCCAACTAAGAAGGATTGGGAGGCAGCTAAGAGAGTCCTTAGATATTTGATAGGAACTAGGGATCTATGGTTGCATTTGAGTGGGGAGAATACTGACATCACTACTTGGAGTGATGCTAGTTATGGTGATGCTCCAATGAGGAGATGTACTTGTGGATATGTATTATATGTGGGTGATTGGGCTTGCTGTTGGAGTAGCAAATAGCAAAAGGTTATTGCTCCGTCCACCATGGAGGCTGAGTATATGGCCTCTTACTGTGATGTAAAAGAATTGATGTGGGTCAAGTCTTTGCTTGGTGAGCTTGGTCACCTTAAGAGTGGTTTGCAAAAAAAAAATTTGTGATAATCAGGCAGCGATCCTTATTTCTGCCAATCATAAACATCATTTTAAAGCCAAACACATGGACATTAGACTCACCTTTGTTAGAGAGAAAGTAGAAAACAAAATAATCAGTTTAGAGTACCGACCAGATAGCGAGATGGTAGCAGATATGATGACCAAACCTGTGCCTTCCCCTAAGCTAATTTTTTGTAGGGAGAAGTGTGGTCTCAAAATAAAGAGTGACTAGAAAATAAGGGGAGTGTAGAAATTGATAGTTCTTTTTGTATTTTCTAGGTCTAAAATAAAGTGCAGAAAAAGAAGTCGAGGCATTTTGTCTCTAACTTCTCTCTCCTACTCTCACACTTGTTGCAGTCACTGAGAAGTTGGAGAGGAAGCTAGTGCCATGGCTGCCTATGCTATCCACATATTTATAGGGTAGTAAAGTAGTTTATTTACTAAAATGTAAGCTCTCGCCTAGAGGATTTGATCCTAGTACCTACGGTTAGGCAATGCCGCCGGTAGCTGGTAGCCTCATCTATTTAAATCTAGGATTAGTGGTAGACGATATAGTGTGTAATAAATATATAAACGTTAACATATAGGCTAATTCATTTAATGGCAACTATATACAGGATACATAGAGTCAGTTATGAAAAATACGGATTACGAGTACGAAGAATAAATAAGTAACGCGCATTTGTTTCAATAACGAAACAAATACATCGCAACTATTTATGACAGCTACGATTGAAATCAGTATTCAATCGGACGGCCGGAAAGAATGGCAAGATCGCGAAAGAAGATTTCAGCGGTTTATGGTCGGCGCCACATTGGATGACACGTGGCACCACGACATTGGATTTCGGCATCTCCAGGGATTACAGAAACGAATCCAGAAAAGACACATGTCGACATTTTGGTCATGTCGTACAATGTTCGTACATAAAGTACACCGGCAGTTGTACCTTTCTGTACGGTACTGTAATATGATTGGTGTCGTACATCAGTAGATAGAGTTTTAGAGAGAGATAGGACTTAGAAAAATTTGGTAGATAGGACCCTCTCTCCTAGAGCGCTTCTGTAGAAAAGGTCAACTTTGATCTTCCATAACTTACTACTCCGAGGAGCAAATTCAAAGATTCTTTTTGCTATCAACTCACGGGGATCTTGCCTTCATAGGGGTGAAGGTGGTCAGAGTTTTTGTTTGCCAGGGTGGCAGATATTCGTGCTGAAACACATAGGGGTCAGGGTAACCTAGAGGCTTCGTGTGAGCTGCCTACTGTGAGGTCCTATGGAGGTCTCAGAGTTGCAATACGTCTTCGTCGAGATCTCGCAAAGGTCACTTTGGCGTTTTGTGACGTGGCATGACCTAGAGTTACGTGGAAGGATGACATTCGGTCGTGGGAATTCCGAGGAAAGTACGGACGAGTGAAAAACATACATGCGTTCAGTTTATAGCCTTGTTGTAAAGAGGGCGTACAAAAGGTACACCGGCAGTAGTACTTTTTGGTACGGTACAGTAATCTGATTGGTCAGTACTTCAGTAGATAGAAGTTATTAGAGGGAATCAGGACTTAGAAAGTTTTGGTAGGTAGTCACCTCTGCCTTTCAGAGTTTGGACAAATTGCCAATTTTACTGCCTGATAACTTATCGCCTGGTTGGGCCTTTTCAGAGTTTCTTTTTCCTCCCGACTCAAGGGAGTCTAGGCTGCACATGGGTGCAGTCAGATTGTCTACTTGTCTGCTTGGGTAGCAGGGGTTGCCATTGAAAGTGGGTTAGTTAATTACTATCTAGAGGCTTCCTAAATTCTGTAGTCCAATGGAGGACAAAGAATTGCAAGTTATGGGCCCACCCTCTAGGGTGCCCATCTTCAATGGATCAGGGTTTATCTATTGGGAAGCCATTATGAGAGAGGCTTTAATTGAAAAACGATACTGGGGTATTGTTAGTGGACAAGTGAAACGTCCACCTCAGGGAACACCACCGAGATTTGGTACAATAAGGTTTTTTGTAGCAACATCTGTTGCAGCAAAGGAGGCAAATGATGGGGACAATAGTGTGTCCGAAAAGGGGAAATAAAAGGAGACACCTCTTACTCGTAATGCTCATATTCTCATGACACCCGTAGCGGCGATCGTGAAGACCTTGGAGACCGATACTCAAATGTGGGAAGACACCAACATGGCTGCCAAGAACTTCATTCTCAGACACCTCACACAAGCCTTGGCAACTCCCTTCCTTCACGTTTACAAGGCCGAGGGGTTGTGGTTGAGTTTGATAGAGATCTATAGAGCTGGTATAATTCAAGAGCTCCATTAGGCAAAGCAAAAGCTGGGAAATTATACTTACAAAGGGGGAAAGATGTTAGACTACTGTAATGATCTTTCTTGTTACTATATGGAGATGAAGAGTGCCAGATAGACAGGTACAATGAAGATGAAGGTTAACACTCTCATCATGAAGTTACCCGAAGAGTATGAGAATATAGTGTACAGGGTACAAGGAATGACTAATAGTTCATGGACGTGGAATACAGTGGTCTACATTATGCTTGTGCAAGAGAACACGATTGAAATCAAAAGAGGAGGAAAGAGCGTTCAAGCTCTAACAGCCTGAGGGGACAAGTGGAGACCAGATCCAAAAAAGCCATACAAAGGAGAAAGAGGCTCGTTTGGTAGCAAACGGGTTCACCCAAAAGGAGGGAATTGACTATGAGGAGAAATTTGCTCCTGTTGTTCG
Organism: Zygnema cylindricum; assembly: GCA_037447655.1. Lineage (NCBI taxonomy): Eukaryota > Viridiplantae > Streptophyta > Zygnematophyceae > Zygnematales > Zygnemataceae > Zygnema > Zygnema cylindricum. The sequence goes on along the minus strand of JBBHKE010000277.1, from coordinate 24,635 downwards.
GTTCCTATCAGTAAGGATTCTCCTAAGTGTGGCAGCAGCGGAAGACATGGAAATTCATCAGATGGACATTAAGACCGCCTTCCTCAATGGTGAGTTAGAGGAAGAAATCTTCATGCGGCAACGGAAGGCTTTGTGGAGAGTGGGGAAGAAAGTAAAGTCTGTAGGCTCATAAAGTCATTATATGGACTTAAGCAGGCTCCGCGACAGTGGAATAAGAAACTAGATGAGTTTCTTACTGGTCTAAGATATATCAGGATCATATCTGACTATTCTATCTTTATGTTTTAGGATGGGATGGTGTGATCTTTATTGCAATTTATGTGGATGATCTGCTGGTGTGGAGTAAGTCTTTCGAAAATATCAATAAGTTAAAGAAAGATCTTAGAAGCAGATTTGATATGAAGGATTTAAGGGAGGCAAGGTATATTTGGGAATCTAAATGGAGAGAGATAGGGGGAAAAGGGTTATCGAACTTACTCAAAAGGAAGCAATAAGTAATATGTTTGAGAAATTTCAAATTTAGAAAGCCAACAGTTGTACCACTCCCATGGACTTGAAGAAAGTAACTGATGGGAGTGTAAAAGGAGGAGTGATAATTTTAGATAATCAGATGAGTCTAGAGGAGAGAGAGTTTATGAAGTCTATTCCTTACAAACAGGTCGTAGGAAGTTTAATCTACTTTATGAACTATACAAGGCCAAACATAGCGACAACAGAAAGAGTTCTCAGTAGGAGTCTTAACGATCCTAGAAAGAGAGATTGGGAGGCACCCAAGAGAGTCATGAGATATCTGGTTTGAACCAGAGAATTATGGTTGCATTTGGGAGGGGAGCATACTATTATCACCACTTGGAGTGATGCCACTTATGGGGATGCACCCATGAGAAGATGCACTTCTAGATATGTTTTGTATGTGGGGGAAGGTGCTTGCTGTTGGAGCAGTAAGCAACAAAAGGTGGTTGCTCAGTCTACTATGGAGGCTGAGTATATGGCGTCTTGTTCTGCTGTAAAAGAACTAATGTAGGTGAAATCATTGTTGCAAGAACTAGGATATATGAAGTAGGGAGTGCATGAAGTCTTTTGCGATAATCAAGGTGCAATTGCAATTGCAGCCAATCCAAAACACCATTTCAAAGCAAAACATGTAGACATAAGATTAAGCTTCGTGAGAGAAAAAGTTGAAAATAAAATTTTAAATCTTGTGTATAGACCTAATGAAGAAACGGTTGCTGACATGATGACCAAACTTGTGCCCTCTCATAAATTAAAATATTGTCGAGAAAAATGCGGGTTGAGAGAAAAATTAAAATTAGACTAGAAAATAAGGGGAGTGTTGAAATAAATAGTTTTTGGGTATTTTCTAGTTCTAAATATATTTGCGGAAAAAGAAACATGTAGGCAGCTTGTCTTCATCTCTTCTCTCTTACACCCATACTTGTTGTAATCACTGAATGAGAGAGAGAGTGAAGGAGCAATGGCTGCCGCGGCTCCATAGACAGGGTTAGAGAGTGACATTAAGTCACTCTCTACATAAAGGTTGAGTCCAACAGGACTCGAACCCCCGACCGGTAGAGCATGGCGTAGCCGTTCGCTCTAACCAGTTAGTCGTAGATGTTCCCTAAAGTATATAGGGTGTGATTTATATTTAAATTATGTTACGTCCCCTAAACCTATTATCGAAAATGTAAATGTAAAATCATAGAACAGGTTAAAATTCAGTGCGAACTAGATCCCGCACGAAACAAATGAATCTGACATTTTTTCGACGGACGATATTTAATGCTGGTTCTTATCCAACGGCATACGTCTTCACCGAGATCGCGGAAAGGTCACTTTGGCGTTTTGTGACATGGCATGACCTGGAGCCACGTGGAAGGATGACATTCGGATGTGGGAATTCCGAGGAACGTACGGACGAGTGAAAAGCGGACACGCGTCCATTTAATAGCCTTGTCGTACATAGGGCGTACAAAAGGTACACCAGCAATAGTACTTTTTAGTACAGTACAGTAATCTGATTGGTCCGTACTTCAGTAGATAAAAGTTATTAGAGGGAATCAAGACTTAGAAAATTTTGGTAGGTAGTCACCTCTCCCTTTAAGAGTTTGTACAAATTGCCATTTTTCCTGCCTGATAACTTATCGCGTGGTTGGGCGTTTTCAGAGATTCTTTTTCCTACGGACTCAAGGGAGTCCACGCTACACAAGGGTGCAGTCAGATTTTCTACTTGTCTGCTTGGGTAGCACGGGTTTCCATTTAAAGTGGGTTAGTTAATATCTATCTAGAGGCTTCCTGAATTCTGTAGTCCAATGGAGGACACAGAATTGTAGACGTCACAAATTCAATAACATTCCACGATGTTTATTAGATTTTGCTTTTTCGACTTTTCTAGCTCGGTTTGCCATAAAAATTTGCAGAAAAGTAGTCAAGAAAAACATTTTTCCTATAAATTTCATTTAATACTACATCGTCGATCGTATTTAGCGTATAGAAATTATGAGTTTTAAGAAAAATTTAGCGTCATTAATTCTAATTCAGTGCTAGAATACGTTGCAAATTATGGTCCACGTCTTTAAATAGCCTCATTTATTCTATTTAAGGTTCAAAGTCAAAATTTAGGGGCGCCGAATTAGTGTTCAACATGCTAAATACGATCGACGGTGTAGTATTGGCGTGCTCCATTCTAAAAGGTGTGAGATAAAAGCGATAATGTGAGAAAATGAGGGGAGAGGCTACAGCGACGCAAAATTTTGCAAAGGACGTAGGAATAAAAGTGAAGGTCTGAAACCCATGTAGATTTTTTTTTGTACATGCTTGTCCTTTTCCGTACATGCACTTGACAGGCAGGGAAAAATATAGCGAGTACTCTCTCTCATCCTTAAATTTTCCCAGTCGTGTGGCGCCTGCATGGGTCGTTTTTCATTCTTTGTTTTGGGATACTTTCTCTGAAATCCAGTCTCGGGGCGATTTCTAATGAAGTTTTTTGACGGGCTCGATTTCTTTTGCTCGATGATCGAAAAGAGGAAAACGCCAAAATGCGTTAACATGACGACAACATGAAATACATTCAAAGTATCGACATGACCTTGCTGTACTTTGTAAAATTGTTTTTTTTGTACAGCTAAAGTTTTTCTGTTACGAAACTGCGTTTTGGGAGAAAATGACTGGAAAAAGTCGATACTTTAACATATGGGGACATACCTTAACAGCCACATAGTCTGATAGAGCGAAAAGTAAGGTTGTGTACTCAGAGCCGTACTGTTTTGTACAAGTTTGTACCACTTTTTTTTTTAAACAACACAAACATCTTTACGCAAAAATATCTAGGGTTGTAGGTCTTCAAACCTGACCGTCGAATGCATTAGAATTTTTATTTGAGACACCACGCTGCCTACCCAACAGGGTTTGGCGACCGTCCTTAATGAAGACATTTTGCACACACTTAACGTGTAAAAATACAACTTGGAAAAGGGGAAAAAATCTACAATGAACACGCGATTAAGTGCGTACACGCCGCATGTGCCATGTGCCTTCCTCCAAGGTGGATGATAATCGCCGAAATTATTCGGTCAAGTTCCCGCCATCAAAGTTGGTCGTTGTTGAATTTACTAGTTTTTGGGTATTTTCTAGGTCTAAATAGATTAGCCAAAAAAGATAAGAAAAAAACAGGCAGCTTGCCTCCATCTCTTCTCTCTTGCCCCCATACTTGTTGTAGTCACTAAAGGAGAGAGAGAGTGATGGAGCCATGGCTGCCTCACCTCCATAGGCAGGACTAAAAAGTGACTTAAGTCACTCTCAACAAAAGGTTGAGACCGGCAGGACTCGAACCTCCGACCAGCAGAGCGCGGCGTAGCCGTTAGCTCTAACCAGTCTGTCGTACAAGTCCGTTAAGATATACAGGGTTTGATATGTATTTAAACTATTGTATGGTACTGAAACTGATTGAATGAAATATGTACGAAAGAACATAGAACTAGTTAAAGTTTAGTGCGCAAGGAAACAAATGAGTTGGACATTTGTTTCAACGGCCGACATTGAATGTCAGATTTAATCCGATGGCAGACATGACTGCCAAGATCGCGGAATGGTCACTTTGGCGTTTATAGACGTGGCATGACCTGGCGCCATGTGGAGGGATAACATTTGGTTTTGGGAATTCTGGGGAACGTACGATCGAGTGGAAGGGTGACACGCGTCCGCTCAGTGGCCTTGTCGTACACATGCCGTACAGAAAGGACATCCGTCGTAGTACCTTTCTGTACTTTACAGTCATATGATTGGTTCATAATTTAGTAGATATGGGCTGTGAGAGGGGTATAGGACTTAGGAAAATCTGGTAGGTAGTCACCTCTCTCTAAGAGAGCTTTGTATAAAATTGGCATTTTTGCCGGCTCATAACTTATCGGTTGGTTGGCCGTTTCAATGATTCTTTTTGCTACACACTCAAGGGAGTCCAGGCTGCACAAAGGTGCAATCACAATGTCAGTTTGCCTTCTGAAGCAGCAGTGGTTGTGGCTTGAAGTGGGTTAGTTTAAAACTATCTAGAGGCTTCCTAAATTCTGTAATCCAATGGAGGACACAGAATTTGCAAGTTATGGGCCCACCCTCTAGGGTGCCGAACTTCAATGGATCTGGGTTCATCTATTGGGAAGCCATGATGATGGGGGCTTTGTGCGAAAAACGATACTGGGGTATTGTCAGTGGACAAGTGAAACGTCCACCTTCAAGATCTCCCCCAGGATTTGGAGGAGTAAGGTTTCTTGCAGCAGCGACTGCTTCAGCGGAGGAGGCAGATGATGGGGATAACAGTGTGTCCGAAAAAAGGAAAGGGAAGGAGACACCCTTCACTCTTATTGCCACGGAACCGAGAGCTGCTGTTATGAAGACCGTGGAAAACGATACTCAAATGTGGGAAGATGTAAACATGGCTGCCAAGAACTTCATTCTAAGGCACCTAACTCAAGCTTTGGCCACCCCTCACCTTCACATTTACAAAGCCGAGGGGTTGTGGGTGAGTTTGGTGGAGATCTATAGAGCTAGTATAATTTAGGAGCTCCAGTTGGCAAAGCAAAAGCTAGTGAGTTACACTTACAAAGGGGGAAAGATGTTAGACTACTGTAATGATATTTGTTGTTTGTATATGGAGATGGAAAGTGCCGGGTGGACAGGTACAATGAAGATGAAAGTTAACACTCTCATCATGAAGTTACTAGACAAGTAGGAGAACATAGTGTTCCGAGTACAGGAAATGACTGACAGTTCATGGAAGTGGAATTCAGTGGTCCGAATGATACTTGTGCATGAAAACACCATGGAGATTAAGAGAGGAGGAAAGAGAATTTAAGCTCTAGCTGCAAGAGGGGACCGATGGGGGAAGGATCCGAAAAAACCGTACAAAGGGGAAAGAGATCAGTCTAGATGACCTAGGCCCCCAAAGGGCCTTTGTCATTTTTGAAAAAAACCAGGACACTTTATCGCGGATTGTGTCAAGCTGTCGGAGCTGAGGCTCCAAAGGAACCGTTGAGGGGGTTCTTCTGGAGGGAAAAAAAAGGCATTTGTGGTCACAAAGGAGACAAGAGAAACTAAGGACGATTCCTCTGAAGAGGATTGGGAGATTTTTCTTGACGAGAGTCAAGAGGAGAACGAGATCCCTCGGAGACAGAAGTGTGCCCTTGAAGCAATTTGGGAAGCTCTACAGGAAGGATGCATCATCAACTCAAGTGCATCTATGCATATGTGACGTAATAAGCAACTTTTCACTAAGCTAAGAACGACCCTACTCTAGCGATAGAGTATGGGGATGGGAGAGTGGTTACTACAGATCTAGTGGGGTCAATATATCTGAAAGTCTTAGTGGAGGGTAACACTTCAATACTCACATTCTCAGATGTACTCCACATTCCTCAACTGAGAAAAAATCTTGTCTCTACATCTGTATTAGTTGACAAAGAGTTTCATACCTTCACTAGAAAGGGAGTCTTTACACCTAAGTATGCGGATGAGGTCTAATTCACACCAGATAAGGGTAGCCTAGGCATCTTTAGGCTTAACTTGAGTAATGAAAAAAATAATGTTTATTATATTAGTGTTCCAAAATTTATGATTTGGCATAAGCGGTTGGGGCATGTGCATTTCGATAGGTTGAGGGAAAAGAAGAAGCTTGGCGTAGTAGAAGGCTTTGATTTTGGTGATAATGAAATGGTGGATGATTGTAGTGGAAGTGCTCAAGGAAAATCTCACATACTTGCTTTTCCCAAAGCCGCCACATACAGGGGGGAAAAGGTACTAGATTTAGTCCACACAGATATCTGGGGACCGGCAAGAGTACCTTTGGTTGGAGGGAAGAGGTTTATGTTAAAAATAACTGATGGCTGGTCTAGGAAATCCAGAGTCTACTTCCTAAAAACTGAAATTCTATGGGCTCCATTGCCACACAGAATTCGTAGGTCCAAAGGAAGCTAATCTAGATAGTGCCGACTCCAAGTTTATATAAACCCAAATGATTGACCCCTTGACAATCAGAACCCCATTACAGCTTCACCTCTGTGAAGTAAGACTTCCTGTGTGCTCAGTTCCACCACAGAACGCAAAGTTAGAATATGAGATTTAGACACATTCACCCACTTTGACTTTCCCTTAGAAATGCAGCCACCCAAGCAAGCAAAAACTCTGACCGACTACACCCTTGTGTAGCCTCGACTTACGTGAGTCCATAGCAAAAAGAATCACTGATATTGGTCAACTGAATTGATTGTTATGACTGGCCAAAGTTTGCCATTTATACAAGGTGCTCTCTGGAATAGTCAGCTACCTACCATAAATATTCTAAGTCCTAGTCCCTCTCTAAACCCCTTCTATTGAAGTACGGCGCCAATCACAGGACTGTACCATACATCAAAGTACAGGCGCGGGAGTACTTTCAGTACGGAAACTGTACGGCAGGACCATACAGGTGACAATGTCACATCCAAACTTGTTATCTTGCACTCCTGAGATTCTGCAATCCTCCAGCGCATTTCCACGTGTCATCCGGAGTGGCGGCGTCAGAAAACGCCAAAGAGGACATTCCGGAATCTCGGCTAGCACTACGGCCGTCAATTTAATCCGGTATTCATGCTTACCCGTCGAAAATATGTGAGAGGTATTTGTTTCGCCGTCGAAAACAAATGCGCGGTATTTGTTTCACGTAAACCATACTGCTCTTAACTGTTTCTATGTACTAACAATCTATTCGCGCCGTTAAATGAATTCGTCTACGCGTACATATTTATAAAATTATCAAACCCTGTATGTCCTAGCACTAGTCCTAGACTAAACGGACAAAGCTAACAGCTATATTGATGAACGGCAGGTTCTAGGATCAATTCCTGGGTCTGTTAATACTTTTGGTAAACCCATCTATTTTGTGCTTCCTGTCTGCTACAAAGCTTTAGGCAGCCATGGCTTTATCACCCTACCCAGCCTTTAGTGACTACAACAAGTATGGGGGCTTAGAGAAGGGAGTCAGAGGCAGACTGCCTCTACTCTTTGTCTATCTAGTAAAGACCTAGAAAATACCCAAATATCAACAAAAACAAAGTCTCAAACACCAACTTATTTCAAAGAATATAAAGCTTGGAGTGAGAAGTTGCATCGAACCCTCATTAAGAGAATAAGGAGTGATAATGGGGGAGAATATACCTCTAACCAGTTTGAGGAATATCTAGGAGATGAGGGGGTTCGGCACCATAAAACTGTACCATATAACGTGAAACAAAATAGGGTAGCTGAAAGGTTGAACCGAACATTTGGAGATAGTGTAAATAGTATGTTGGCTGACAAAAAAAAAAAAAAGATTTGGGGAAAAGCCATAACTCTGCCAATCACATTTAGAATAGAGTCTTTACCTCAACCGTAAAGGGAATGATACCTTATGAGAGATGGGTTGGAAGGAAACCAGATATCTCACACCTTAAAGTATTCGGTAGCCAAGTTTACAGTCTTGATACGGATAAGAAAAACTGGAAACTAGATGTTAAGGGCAAACCTAGATACTTTGTAGCATATGATGAGGATGTCAAGGGATATAGAATCTATGATTTAGCAAAGCAAGATATTATTCTGGTCAAACACCTAGTTTTCATTGATGAAGGAAAGCCATTTGAACCATTCAAATAAACCAAAAAGATAAAAATATGCTTTGAGTCTGGAAGCGAGGAGAGTCATGTCTTTCCCGAAAAGGACATGAGTGATACAATGATTGCAGATTCACGGGAGATCAAAGATACAGGAGATCTACCGTCCACCGCACATATTCCTATGGACTTCGAGGAGACAAAAGAGATGGAACTGGAATTGGGTTCCATGAATAGGGGAGCCGATGAGATAGTAAGGAGAAACCCGATACTTCGTTCCATTCCAACTTCAGAGTTCGAGGGAGGGAGAAAGAGCAGCAAAAGGATATAAGTGAGACAGGCTGCTCATAAGGTTACTAAGCTATCTCATCCAGAGGAGCCTCAGTCATACTTGGAGGCAGTGAACAACCCAGAAAAAGACAATATTTTCATGAGAGACAGGTCATTTTCCCATGTAATCAGAACTTAGTCTTGTTACTTAATTTTTAGCAAAGATTTTTCTAACTAGTTTTAGTGCGTTTTGATGATACACAATGAAATCGTTACTTCAAATTGTGACGTATGTAGACATGGATGTAGTTTGTGACGTTTTTAGCCAACTACAATACTTGCGACAATCGATGACTGTATAGTGGTTTCTTATAACATTGCAGATGTTTAGGGTTTGTGACAATTTGACGTCACGCTCACTTACAATAGCGTAGACGTCACTAATTCCAAAACTTTGGGCCATGGTTTCCCGATTTGGTCTATTCATCCTTTCTCACTCTATTTGCCATCAAATCACACCTAAAGATAATCAAAAGTAATGGTTTTCAGTGACCTTTTATTTGATACCATTCGTGACATTTTTCATTGCAATGATTGTGAGATGGACGCGGTAATGGGAGAGGTAAAGAGAAAGAGGCACCTTCATATGCTTCTTTTTTGAGGAAATGAGGTCCGCTGGTCGAGACCCCTCCATGGCCCTTGTAAAGAAAAAGTGCACGGAAAAAAGTACGCACAGGCCGTAAACGTGCAGTGGATTTTTTTAGTTTGTACTTCACATAGAAAAGTTGCCAAAAACCTTTGATGCGTGCGACAACGTTTGCCTATTCGTTGACATCATAAAACTTTAGTTAAAATCAACCCGCAAGGTGTTTTCGATAAGAGTTTGACACGAAAGTTGGTCAAAACGCACTAGACGACAAAATGCGGTACATCTAAAGTTTCAAATTGGAGCAAATTGCATTATGGTAATTTCATTTTTTGGTATGGCTACGATTTTTTTTGTTAAGGCTAAGTTTTGGAGGAAACTGACAAAAAAAAAAAACCCTTACTTTATCACATGCGAAAGTGCAAACGTGAGACCTCCATATGTCCTCCAAAATGGACAGCTCACACGAAGCCCCTAAGATAACCCTGTCGCCTTTGTGTATCGACAGGAATACCTGCCACCGTGGCAAGCAAAAACATTGACCACCTTCACTTATGTGAAAACAAGACTCCCCTGAGTCGATAGCAAAAAGAATCTCTAAATTTGCTCCCTTGAGCAGTAAGTTATGAATGGTCAAAGATGACCTTTTGTACAAGAGCTCTCTCAAAGAGAGACGACTACCGACTATTTTTCCAAGTCCTAACTCCCTCTCTAAACATTCTACTAGTAACGTACGACACCAATTACAGTACTGTATCGTACAAAAAGGTACAGGTGCTAGTGTACTTTCTGTACGGCCATTGTACGGCATGGCCATTTCGCGTCCGTATGTCATATCTTGATACGTCTTCATATTCTCCGGAGATGCCGCAATCCAATAGAATAATGCCACGTGTTATCTGATGTGTCATCGACCATAAACCGCCGAAGCGTCCATTCCACGATCTCGGCGCTTACCACGGCCGTTCTATTTGATTAGCTTTTAATAAAGGCCTTTAAAAATAAATGTTCGCAACATTTATTTCTTGCGGTATTTTAGTATACACCAGGTTCTATGTTCTCCCGTTCGTTTCAATAGTTAAATGAAATGTCTTACGTGTAAATGTATAAATAAATGTCGTACCCTGTATCTTTCAGTATAGGTCCTAGTTTATAGGTTGAAGCTATCAGTTACTGGTTACTTTCACGAGAGTAGGTACCACGATTTATTCCTTGTTCTGACAACCAACATTTTGGTACGGATGTGCTAATCTCTCTCTATCACTTAGAGAAATAAGCTTAGGCAGCCATGGCTTCGACTTCCTCTCTACTCTTCAGTGACGGCGGCAAGTGTGAGGATGGGACATGGGAGTTGGAGACAGGCTGCCTCAACTTTCTTTTTGTCAGTTATGTTTATTTTCTGACCTAAAAAACACCAAAAGAAAACCATTAATTTCTACACTCCCCTTATTTTCTAGTCACCTTTCAACTTAAGACCACACTTCTCCTTGCAGAAAAATAACTTAGGAGAAGGTACAGGTTTGGTCATCATATGTGCTACCATCTCACTATCTGGTTTATACTCTAAGCTGATTATTTTATTTTCTACCTTTTCTCTAACAAAGCTAAGTCTAATATCCATATGTTTAGCTTTGAAGTGGTGTTTAGGATTGGCAGCAACGGCAATGGCTACCTGGTTATCACAAAAAAAATATTGCACACCACTCTTAAGATGACCAAGTTCACCACGTACTGACTTGACCCACATCAATTCTTTTACAGCAGAGCAAAAGGCTATATACTCAGCCCCCATAGTGGACTGAGCAATAACTTTTTGTTGTTTTCTGCTCCAGCAGCAAGCCCTATCACCCATATACAAAACATATTCAAATGTACATCTTCTCATTGAAGTATCTCCTTAACTAGCATCACTCCAAGTGGTGATGTCAGTGTTGCACCCAACCAAATGCAACCATAGATCCCTAGTTCCTATAAGATATCTAAAGACTCTTTTAACTGCCTTCCAATCTTTCTTAGTGGGAGCATTGAGGCTCCTACTCGGTACTCCTACAGCTGCGGCTATATCTGGCCGGGTACAATTAATAAAATATATTAGGCTACCCACTACTTGTCTATAAGGAATTGTCGGCATAAATCTTTTCTATTCAAGGCCAAACTCATCATCCAATATTATAACTCCCTCTTCCACACTCCTCTCACTTCTCTTCTTCCGTTCGATTGGAGTGGTACAACTATAAGCCTTGTCCTTTTGGAATTTTTCTAACATGTTTCCAATGGCCTCTTTCTGAGTTAATTTGATCATCTTTCTATCTCTGTCTCTCTCTAACTGAAATTCCAAAATATACCTTGCCTCTCCCATATCTTTCATCTCAAATCTACCTTTTAGATTATTTTTCAACTTATTAATTTTATCCATGTATTTACTTAAAACAAACAAATCATCAATATAAATTACAATGAAGATTACTCCCTCCTTGTCTTCAAACAAATAAATTGAATGCTCTGAGCTAATCGAAATATATCCCAAATCTGTAAGAAACTCATCGATCTTTTTATTCCATTGTCGGGGCGGCTGTTTTAGCCCATACAAATATCTGATCAACCGGCATACCTTAGTCTCCTCCCCTTGCTCCAAAAATCATTCGGGTTGTCGCATATAAATCTCCTCTTCAAACTTTCCATGTAGGAGGGTCGTCTTGATGTCCATTTGATGTACTTTTATGTCTTCTGCTGTCGCCAGACTGAGAAGTATCCGAACGGAGGGAAACGTGACGAGGGGCAAATGTCTCCTCGTAGTCAATTCCCTCTTTCTAGGTAAATGTATTCGCCACTTACCGATCCTTGTAGCGCTCAATGGTGTTATCCGGGTTGAGTTTCGGTTTAAAAACCCAGTTACACTCAATTGGCTTTTTGTTAGGACAACTATCCACCAGCTCCCATGTATTGGCTGCGATAATTGAGGCCATCTCCTCATGAATGGCTGTCTTCCACCGATTTCTCTCAAGATGGTTCATTGCCTCATTATAAGTTTGAGGTTCATCAGGGTGAGACAGTTTGGTTACCTTGTTGTTAACTTGTCTCTCTTGCAGTATTTTGCTACTTTTTCTTCCTCTTTCAAACTCTGTTGCCGGAATAGATAGCTCTCGTGGATTCTTTTGAATAGTTCGTCTTCTCCCCTATCCCTCAATTCCGGGTTTATTTCCACCACGTCTTCCGCTTCGGTTGGAGTTGGCAATAGGGGTTCCACGGTTGAGTCCTACTGGATCTGATCTGTACTTGCAAGATCATCATCTTCTCGGAAACCTGAATAATTAGGAATCTCAAAGTCATCAAAATTTTCTGACTCAAATTTGATTTTGACTGTCTTTGTATGCGTGAAGGGATTTATAGATTTTCCTTCATCCATAACCATTAGATGTTTCACTAGGATTATATCTTCTCTCTTAAGATCATAAACTCTATATCCTTTGACATCTTCATCATATCCTAGCAGATATCTCGGTTTTCCTTTTGGATCTAACTTCCGATTTGATCGATCTGTGTCTAGACTGAACACTTGACTACCAAAAACCTTTAAGTGTGAAACATCTGGTTTTCCGGTGGTCTATCTCTCATAAGGTGTTTGGCCTTTTACTATTGAATTAAGAACTCTATTTTTAAGATAATTTGCTAAGTTCATTGTTTCGGCCCAAAATCTCTTTCCTATCTTTTTATCCGGCAGCATACTTCTGGCACTATCACTCAGTGTTCTTTTTAGCCTCCACTCTTGGCACTATCACTCACTGTTGTATTTAACCTCTCGGCTACACCATTCTGCTCATGATTTTTAGGCACTGTCTTTTGGTGTTGCACTCCATCTTCTCTTGGAGGTATACTCTCCTCCAGTATCACTCCTAGAGAGCTTTCCAAAACGACAAAGCCTACAATTTACGCCAAACGTAGACTTGAGATAGTTGGCAGGGTGTTAGAGGTCGCAAACGGTTACCCGATATTCTAATTGATTGTTACCCGACCGCCCGCGTCGAATCCGACCAGGTTTGGGTGCCAAATTTTTGGGGTCAGACAGATTCGGGCGGGTGATATACAAAAATAAAAATTAAAAAATCGGGTACAGTCAAATAAGCAAAAAACGAAAAAAAAATGAAGGTTTTGTAGTGTCTATACTATATAAAATTATTGTACTTTGTAATCTTGGTATCATGGAAGTACGTGAAATCATGATTAACGTTGCAAATGTGACACAGTACTAACACTATTTATTTCACATATCTTACTTGAAGATATAGGTTGCCAATTGCACTATATTGTAAAGTGTTAATTATGCACTTTATTCGGTGTTTCCACAAATTTGTCAAATTATTATGTCAATATCACATGCCAAATTGTAATTTGATTAAATAACCTGTATAGGATTCTTAGTCATATTGAGTGTGCAATGATAGATTAGTTTTAGCGTGATCAGGTGCACTTAGACCTTAGTGGCAGTTTAGTTCTTTTGGACGTATCTTGTAGGACACTTGTATCAGCGGCACAGCACTATGTTGAATTACAACTAAGTGAAGATTATAAGACTTAGGACGTAGAACATTTTATGTATCCAGACTTCCAGACTGTGTAATCTGCGGACTGTTTTTGGGAAACTTCTGAGTTGCATATCTTGGTGTATGTTGGATCAATTGAGCTGAAACTTTGGGAGTTGTCAGCCCTTGTGATATTCTATACTGTGGTATAGTGTGAATCAATTTGGTTTATTGTATCAGATTTGGTGAGCTGTAGAAAACAGCTGTTTGATAGGATTCTTGATAAGCTTCTGTGAGTGAGATTATGTCTACTTCCACTACTACTGCTACTCGTTCACCTGCACCGGTGGTTGTAAAACAACAGTATTGCCATTGCTGACAATCCTAAACACCACTTCAAAGATAAACATATGGATATTAGACTTAGCTTTGTTAGAGAAAAGGTAGAAAATAAATAACCAGCCTAGAGTATAGACCAGATAGTGAGATGGTAGCACATATGATGACCAAACCTGTACCTACTCCTAAGTTAATTTTCTGCAAGGAAAAGTGTGGTCTTAAGTTTAAAGGTGACTAGAAAATCAGGGGAGTGTAGAAATTAATTGTTTTCTTTAGGTATTTTTTAGGTCAGAAAATGTAAACATAACTAACAAAAAGAAAGTTGAGGCAGCCTGTCTCCAACTCCCGTGTCTCGTCCTCACACTTGCCATATAGCCCATATACACTTACACTTTACTTGCTGCTTTTTCTTCCTCCTCCAATTTTATTGCCGGAATAGATAACTCTCGTGGATTCTTCTGAATAGTTTCGACTTCTCCCCTATCCCTCAATTCCGGGTTTATTTCCACCACGTCTTCCGCTTCGGTTGGAGTTGGCAATAGGGGTTCCACAGTTGAGTCCTTCTCGATATGATCTGTACCTGCAAGATCATCATCTTCTCGGAAACCTGGATAATTAGGAAGCTGAAAGTCATCAAAAATCTTCTGACTCAAATCTGATTTTGACTGTCTTTGTATGCTTGAATGGGATCTATAGATTTTCATTCATCCATAACCACTAGATGCTTCACTAGGATTATATCTTCTCTCTTAAGATCATAAACTCTATATCATTTGACATCTTCATCATATCCTACCAGACATCCCAGTTTTCCTTTTGGATCTAACTTCCGATTTGACCGATTCTGTGTCTAGACTAAACACTTGACTACCAAAAACTTTTAAGTGTGAAACATCTGGTTTTCCGCTGGTCCATCTCTCATAAGGTGTTTGGCCTTTTACTACTGAATTAAGAAACTCTATTTTTAAGATAATTTGCACAGTTCATTGTTTCGGCCCAAAATCTCTTTCCTATCTTTTTATCCGACAGCATACTCTTGGCACTATCACTCAGTGTTCTTTTTAGCCTCCACTCCTGGCACTATCACTCAGTGTTGTATTTAACCTCTCGGCTAAACCATTCTGCTCAAAAATTTTAGGCACTGTCTTTTCGTGTTGCACTCCATCTTCTCTTCGAGGTATACTCTCCTCCAGTATCACTCCTAGAGAGCTTTCCAAAACGACAAAGCCTACAATACACGCCAAACGTAGACTTGAGATAGTTGGAAGGGTCTTTGAGGTCGCAAACGGCTACCCGAAATTCTAATTGATCGTTATCCGACCGCCCACGTCGAATCCGAAACGGGTTTGGGTGCCAAATTTTTGGGGTCTGATAGATTCGGGCGGGTGATATACAAAAATAAAAATTAAAAAATTGGGTACAGTCAAATAAGCAAAAAACGAAAAAAAATTGAAGATTTTGTAGTGTCCATACTATGTAACATTATTGTACTTTGTAATCTTGGTATCATGGAAGTTCTTGACATCATGATTAACATTGCAAATCTGACACAGTACTAACACTATTTATTTCACATATCTTACTTGAATATATAGGTTGTCAATTGTACTATATTGTAAAGTGTTAATTATGCATTTTATTTGGTGTTTCCACAAATTTGTCAAATTATTATGTCAATATCACATGCCAAATTGTAATTATTAGCTTACTAATACGTCGTACATTATTGCAAAGTGCTAATTATGCATTTTATACCGTGTTTCCACAAATTTATCAAATTATTATGTCAATTTTTCGCGACACATAGTAATTATTGGTTAATAAATCAGTGGAAATTAAATTGTTCATCACTATTTTCTTATCAATAATTTATATTTGTACGCTTATTCTTATTTGTTTTATCATTGTTTTTTTGTCATGGTGTTGTTTTTTATTTGTCTATCCATAAAATAAAAATGTTTTTGTAGAAACCTTCTTTATTGATCATGGTTAGTAATTGTATGATATTTCCTTATAATTTGTTTTTTTTCCCAAGTTTTCAAGCATTTTGTCAAACATTGTTTAATGTTGGTGTTTCATCCAACAACATTGTTCACATTGACCAACTACCTTTGTCCGTAAAAAGCGTAAAAAACTAGATAATATCTTATGCCAAAGATATTCGTAGTTTGATCATCTCAAAACTTAGAAAAAACATTGATAACAATATTTTTGTCGCGTTTACGACTGATCTTTGGACTGAGACAATAAAAGAAACCTCATTCATGTCAGTAACCGCTCGTTTTATTGACAAAGAATTTAAACTTCATGCACATACGTTTCAAGTCGATCATTTTCCGGCGGAAAAACATACCCCGGAATATGTTTTAATGACTTTCAAAAATTGTTTGACCAAATTTGAAATGTCAAATTTTGATGTTTTGGAAAATCGTTGAGTTGTCGCAACCGACAGTTGCTCTAACATGTTTGCGATTGAAGGTCTACCGAGTATGTTTACTTGGATACCTTGCGCAGTCCATAAAATTGATGCAATTGTGAAAACGATTTTGAACAAAAGTTGAACTTTCAAACAATACGAATACGATGTGGAAGTTTATGAATTGTTTGATATAATTGACTCTTGTAAATCATTTGTCACGTTTTTCAAACAGAGTAATTTGCAAAATCTTTTGAAAAACATTTTAAAACAAGAAAACACAACTCGTGGGATTCTTTGTTCCGAATGCTTAAGAGTATTTACGATGGATTCAATGAGATAGGATTAGTCGCTAAAGCAAAAAATAAATTGGTACTTTTTGCTTGTATCGACAAGTCTCATCTTACCGAACTTATACGATTTTTGGAAATATTTCAAGAAGCGACCCTACAATTGGAAATATTAAAAGAACCAACTTTACATTTGGTTTTGTTTGAACAGTTGTCTGTCCATAACCACTGTAAGATAAGAAAAACATCTTACAATGACGGTGAAAATTAATGCCTCGACAATTCCCCAAACTTGCAAAAATTGAAAGAACTTTTTTATGAAATTTGCACTACCGAAGTGGGGCCTTCACGAGTATCATATTGTCATAGCTCTTTTAGATCCTCAAGAAAAACATAAGTTTGAAATAATTGGGGTATCGAAAATTGAAATTGAAAGCGCGAGGGTCAAACTTCAAGAACCTGTAAACGTCCTCGGTGATGACGTTGATTTTCTCTAGTCCTCAATGTAAAACAAAGAAACCAAAAAACATTGCAAAGTATCGACGGTTATCACAATTTTTTAGTGAGAGCGATGATGAAAACGAGGTTCTTATTACCACCGAGAAAAAAACACTCGTTAATGATGAATTGAAACGCTACTTTGTTCTAAAATTAATCAGCGACGAATGATTGAACTTTAATATACTCGATTGGTTGAAATAAAAATCAAGTGTACGTGTAAAAGAAAAAGGATTTCCTATTTTATCTTGTGTCGTTAGATCCGTTTTAGCTATTTCGGCTTCTAGCTATATGTCCGAATGCAATTTTTTGGATGTCGAGAACACGATCACAAAAAATATGAGATCACTAGCGACTTCAATTATTAGTGATATTTTGTGTGTCTGATCAAACCCAGGCCTTTTAAACGCATATTGTTTTGTTTTGTTTTGTTTTCTAATTATTGTTATTTTTTTAGTATTAATTATAATGTTTTTTTTTTTTTAATTTTTGTTGTATTTTACAATTGTTGTAGTGTTTATCTTTTTAAACTGGAATGCTTATTTTTAAAAGCGTAGTATTTATACCAAATTTAGATTTAGATTTATAGATTTTGTGTAATTTTTAATTTTGAGGTTGAGAATTTGTATAATATAGGCAAAAACAGGACGGGGATTTCTTTGTTATAATTTGTTTATTTCTATATTTGATACTACATAATATTTTTTGTTTTTTTTGCCTATCATAATGTGTTTTTTGCTAATTGATTTTCGATGTGAAAAGCTAAAATTTTCTTTTTAAGCATACATAATAAAAACTTTACCCTTTTTGCATAGTTCATAACATAGTATCGTAGTCGAAAGAAAAATCGTCGAAAAAATGTAGTGAAAAATTCAGATTTGCAAGAGAATAAACATTAATCGAAGAGTTACACGCAAAATTAGGAAAAAATCTCTTGAGGGAGGCGACTCGTCGAGGAAAAAAAATCGTCGAGAGAGATTGCAAAAAGACAAAATTGTAAAAAGTTGTACACGAGTCGTTTTTTTGCAAAGGGAGATGTACCACTACACCGCTCACTGTTATTAGTGTTAATAAGTCGCTTGCATTAATATTTTTATTAATTATAATTTTTCATTAACACTAATAAATGCTTAACGCTAATAACAATGAGCGTTGTAAATATGTACTTTTTTGGGTAGGGGCGGGTACGGGTAGTCGCGGGTAATCGAGTTTCGGTTAAACTTCTATTTTCGTAAACGCGTATCGAGTAACGGGTAACAATTTAGGAGCGTGATATAACCGGGTCGGGTGTCGGGTACTCAGATTTTGAAAAAAAAAAAAATTTGTCGGTTTCTGTTGTCTAAAATTTTGACTTTTGCGACCTCTGGCGTTAATGCTGTTTCGTCGCTTCAAAAAAAAAGCTTTTCCCTACACACTTTGACGGATATTTAATCCGACGGTTCCGATCGAAAGGAAAATCCGAATGGCGGTGTCCGATCAAAAATCGGATGTGTGCACGGAGAAAAGATGCTTAAAGTGCAGAAAACAACATTAAGGCCTATAGCGATACACGGTGTACTGATTGCTACATACGATGCATCAGTACACCGTGTATCTTTACTAGTGTTGATGTTTTATTTTGTCACTTCAAATATTTTTTCTCCGTACACTTTAGTAGGATTATGGATCTGACGGTTGCGATTGAAAGCTAAGATTTTCCTCTTTCGGTTGGTGGTCTCAAATTGAAAATCGGAGAGGTGTGTACGGAGAAAACATATTTTTAAGTGGCGAAAAAAAATATAAACCCTAATAGCGATACACGGTGTACCTATGCATCCCCAAATCCCCGATTCCAAAGGACCGTACAGTTCAAATTTGTAACCCTAAACTCCATTTTCCCGGGTGTGACTATGGCGCTTAACACGTGTCATGCCACGTCAGCTATTTACAAAAACGACTTCTGGAACGCCACGTCAACTTGTTCAAAATTTAAAAAATGCATTCTAATCAAGCCGTCCGTACATACTTCCCTCCCTGTAACTCCTTTAAATCCATTGCTCCTTACTCATAGAACATTACCTGTTTCAGTTTCAGTTTCAGTTTCTGTTTGCAATCGTTTCAATCAATGTACCTTCTCGTACTCTCCTGCATCCTCCTTCACACGTGCGAATCATTGCCAGGACCGAAACGACCGGCTAAGCGTCGGGCTTTGCCGTTTAAATAAACGTCGACGGCCCTTAGCCCTAATTCCAGCAAAAGCAGCAGCCAATGAAGATGCAGAGACAGGAGGAGACGATGATGATCCGTACAGTTTGGCGCGGAAGGCCGTATGGTCAGCTTATGGTGTATATATTTTTTGGCTCTTTCTGCTTCCTTATGCGCCGGTATGTGTTGATGTTCTGGTGACATTGCATTTTCTTGACAAGGAAAGAGATTTTGAATGGTTTTCCGTACCAAGAGTTAAGTTATTGTCGATGTCAATGTCGATGTTAGGGTTAGAATGTGAATGACAATTGGAATCTCAACATCGGTGTCGATGTCAGTCCCAGAATGGCAATGGTTAATGGGTTAATGGTGATGGTCAATGTCAATGTCAATCTCAATATTAATGTCAATGTCAATCTCAATGTCAATGTGAGTGTCAATGTCAATTTTATCGTCAATTTTCAATATTAATGTCAATCTCAATTTCAATGTTAATATCAATGTTAATCTCAATTTCAATCTCAATTTCAATCTCAATTTCAATCTCTATGTCAATTTCAATGTCAGTCTCAATGTCAATTTCAATTTCAATATCAATAACAATGTCAATTTCAATTTTAATCTCAATATCAATCTCAATGTCAATGTGAGTGTCAATGTCAATCTCAATGTCAATGTTAATCTCAGAAAGTTGACGCTTTTGCCTAATTCAGTGTGAACAGGGATATTAACATCCATTCCAATCTCAATGTTGTTGTTAATGTCAATGTTGAAATCGTTGTCAACGTTGACGTCGCCCGTCATGAGTGTACTCATATTCATGTCTGTGTCAGTTCTGATTATAAATTGAATGCCAGTGTAGTTGTCCTTGTGCTTTTTCTATATTTTCATCTCAACGCTATGATATTCAATCCAATTTCTATCTCACTGGATTATTTGTCAGATCTCCATCTCAATTTTTTTAAGCTTAGGACAGAAATGGGTTCAACGGTTGAATGAAGGTTCACTTGGAGTGGTAACTGAATGGAGTTTTAAAATGCCATTTTTTATTCAAAGATACCTAGAGAAAGTTTTGCAATTTATTCCCTCCCTATCCATAATCAATACAAAATGAGATTTGTTTGCGATGTGTAATAAACGAATGTTTGATCAAATTACATTTCACTGCCTGGTGTGTTTTTTTATTTTTTTGTTTTCACGACACGTTTGTTGTCTGACAGGAGATGCTATTTGATTTTTTGTTTTTTCTGTTCATTTGGTTTTCTGAAACTGACTTTGAAAATCTTCGATGGGAAACTCAGGGTGATCCGGTTTGGGATATTAAATGGGAAACTCTTCAGCTCCTTCTCGACCTTTCCCAAAACTTTTTTTTTATCCTGCCCGGACTCAATGCATGTGAGTTGCAAAATTATCTTCCACCGTCGTTTGCTGGGTCGTCAGAAAGTCACCTCTTTTTCTTGCGCGTTCTCTCTCACTGCCTCTCTCTTTCTCTCTCCCGCCCACTATCCTCCTCTCCCTATCTCCCTTTCCCACTCTCTCTCTCCCCCTCTTGCGTTCTCACTCTCACTCTCTCCTGCTCTCTCTCTCTCCCACTCTCCCTCTCCCTCTTTCTCTGCCTGTTATTTATTTTTTTCTGCTTGTAAGTTCGATGAAGAAAAAAAACTCATAAATTTTAACTCTGATTTTTTTTGTTTGCCTTTTTTTTTATGAGGCTGCAGTAGGAATTCATTTTATGGAGGCGCCGATACTTCATCCTGTGAGTTGAAAGTTGGAAAAAATATATATATTGATGTATACCTCTGTATGCATGAATATGTGTTATATGTCTCTTATTTTTGTGGAAGTTACAGATTGTTTAGTGCCTCTTAAAAATTGGAATTAGGCAAAAAAAATTACCAGGAAATAGATTTTTCTTCTGATGTAGAAGCCACATTTTTATGAGATTTTTATGCACCAAATGACATAAGTTCTGAAATTATTCGGAAAAAAATCTTTTTTTTTTTAGCAAGTTGAGATTAGTCAAAAGAACGTAAAGGAGTTCTGATTTTTGACCAAAACTTTGACAAAGACAGAAACAAGTAGAGTTGAAATGGAGTTTTTTCTTTCCTAAGAATTTTTTCTTCCCTCTTTTTAACCTTTCCTCTCCCTTCTATGTCAGGGTTGACTAATCTTCCTTTTCTCTCTCTCTCTCTCTCCCCTTATTTCCCTTCTTCCCCATTTCCTCTCTCTCTCTCTCTTGTCTTCTCCCTTACTCTCTCTTTTCCTCTTTTTCTCCCTCTCTTTTCTTTGTGGTTCATAACTGCATTTTCTCTCTCCTCTCTCTCCCCTCCCCCCCTCTCTCTTGTCTCTTTCTCCCCTCTCTCCTCCCTCTCTCTCCCCCCCTCTCTCTCCCCCTCTCCCATCTCTCCCCTCTCTTCCCTCTCAACTCTCTTTCTCTCTCTTTCTCATCTCTCTCTCTCTTTCTCTTCTCTCTCCCCCCCTCTCCCCCTCCCCCCCCTCTCTCCCCCCCTCTCTCCCCCCCCCCCCTCTCTCCCCCTCCCCCCCCTCTCTCTCTCTCCCCCCCTCCCTCTCTCCCTCTCCAGACTGCTGAATGTCTTTTCAATTTCGTCAACGCTTGGGGTTTTCTTTTCGGACCCCTTCTCGCTTCTGATAAAAGACGAAAAATTTTTGGAGGTTCTACTGGACTTTTATGGACTTCGCAAATGTTTTTAACCAATGGTACGTTTTCTTTTTATTGTTTTCACGTGTTTTTAAAAAAATGGGAAGTCCTTTTTTTTATATTAATTTTCTATGAGTTTTTTAATGGGTTTTATTGAGTTTTGAGTTGTTTTTGGGGGAGTTTGGATTTTTTTATGAGGCTTTTGGGGTTTTTATGGGTTAATCTTTTTTGAGATTTAGGTAGATTTGAATGGGATTTTTTTTTTTGATTTAGTGAGGTCAAATTTGTTAATCTCTTACTCGCTTTTTCTCTCTCCCTCTCTCTCCCTCTCCCTCTTTCTCCCTCCCTCATCTCGCCTCCCTCTCTCTCACCTCTCTCGTCTCTCTCCCTCCCCCCTCCCGCTATCCTTCTCCCCCTCCCTCACTCTCCCTCTCTCCCCCTCCTGCTATCCCTCTCCCTCTTTCTCTCAACTCTCTCAACACTCTCTCTCTCCTCTCTCCTCTCTCTCTCCCCCTCTCCCTCTCTCCTTTTTGTATTTTCTCCCTTCACAGTTTTCCTTATTCCTTACATGGCACTCCGTTTGCGACCTTTGAAACCGAATAAAGATACGGAAAACATCGACGAAAATTCGACAAATTTTTCAGTTTCTTTCGACGATTCTTTTCGACGAGGATTATTGAGTAATTCGGTAAAATTTGGGATTATAGGAACGATTGTGGGTATTATTTCCATTTTTTGGTTTTTTATTGGTCGACCCGAAAGTGGATTTGGGGAAATTTCGGAAAGATGGCATTTTTTTTTAAATTATGTTTCGGAAGATCGAGCTGCGTATGCTTTTTTAATTGATTTAGGTTTTTATGCGATTTTTCAAGCTTGGATTATAGGAGATAATTTAAATTTAAAAGATGAGACGGAGGATTCCCGTGAGAAATTTCTCAAAACAGTTCGGTTTTTGCCGTTTTTTGGTTTAGCTTTTTACTTGATCTTTAGTCAAAATGAGAAAGAAAAGAAGTTGACATAGTGGAGTTTGTGTATTTGTAAAATATTTTGGAAGGAAATATGTAAACTGGATGTTGTAATTTTATTATTTGATTGACATTTTCAAAAGGTTTTGTCCTTTTTCTCTCTCTACCCACCTCTCCTATCTGTCTCTCTCTTCTCGTTATGTCCATTTTCAAGGAAATTACCTTCAGCTTTAAATCGAAATGTTTTTTATTCTGTTGATTTTTATTATGATTTATTTACTGTTTATTTTTTGTTTATTTTTGTTGAAATTTAAACAATACCGATTTTGAGAATCTTTAAATTTGGTTTTTTATTAATGTTTTTGGTAAAGTTGACATTAGAGTTTAAGGGAGTTGAAATGAGGCTAGAGTCTGAAATGGAAAATCTGGCGAGAATTTCAGTAATTCATTTCTCCTGAATAAGTAAAGCTAATATCGGGCAGGATTAATTAAAAAGCACGAAGGGTACAAAAGGGGTGGCAAGGCCAAAACTGAAAAACTACAAGCAGGGCAATAAAAAACAAAGATAGCAACTAGAACACATAAAAATGGAAGTAAAATAAAAGCCCACAAACCCAAAATGAGAAGCACAGCAACAAACAAAACCAAAGCTACAAGCCCAACCCCAACTCGATTAAATATCTACTAAAAGCAACCCCGTAAGTCCCCCCAGCCCGGGGGAGCACGTTGAGGGAGTTCCGGAACACATCGACGACCTATAACCGCCATAGCCGATCGAAGGAGAATAGAAGCCTGCACTCACTCGCTGTAAAGCCACATATAAACTTTGACGATAAAAGGAAGTAAGCACCAAAGGAGGAGGGCTCCCAGGTCCTCGCCGCTCGAAAGCAAAAGACGGTCTCGGTCAACATAAATAACGAGACAATATTCGACCTCTCCTAAGTTAATCGTGGGAAAGTGAAGACTGAGCATGGTTTTGACAAGATGGAGGGGAAGAGAGAGACTAGTTAAGAAAAAAATCATCTGCATAAATGCTTAGAACAATGAGGCTGTTTGTAGTATCTCGAAGAAAAGACCAAAATCGACATCAAGCTTGAGGAAACCATGTTTGAGAAGGACTGCCTCCAAGTGCTTATCCTAAGCGCTTGTGACAAAGCCTTGAGCCTGTTTTTGGCCCTATGGGAATTTGAGAAGGCGACAAGCAAGGTGTTTTACGCCAGAGGAGATATAGCCTTCAGATTGGCAGATATTCTTCACTTAATGTGCCATAAAGAAAGGCTCTGGATGTCCATATGGTGAGCGTGACGTCCATATGGTGAGCGTGACGTCCATCTGGTGTTCGTGACGTCCATATGGTGAGCGTGACGTCCATATGGTGTGTGTGCCTAGTCACGTGTTACAACAATGGATAGGAGAATTGGAATGGATGTAAATTTGGTGACCGGTGCAAAGGTTTCATTCAAAGCCTACACCATCCTTTTGCAAGAAATATTTGGCGACAAAAAGGCCTTCATAGCAGTCGAGTGTGCCATCAGTACTAGTCTTGACGCGGAAGACCCATTCGGGTTCAAAGACGACCTAGTCAAAGGAAAATTATCGCTTTGCATGATAAATTAAAAAGCACGATGGTAAACCATCTGAGTCTTGGGGTACAAAAGGGGTGGCATAACCAACACTGAAAAACAACAATAAAAAACAAAAAGAGCGACAAGAACACACCCTAAAAAAAGGAAG